>CM061066.1:51693434-52009903 GCA_030762895.1 Sophora flavescens | reverse complement strand
AAGTTCAAATGCATATTAAATGTGAGATTTTTTTGAAAAGCATGTAAGACAAGATTATTAAGTAAAGTAAGGCTGCCACCCAACAATTGAGAAATACTCACCATTTTTTGGCGCTGATTTAAAGCTTGCAGCTTATGCCTTTCAAACTCATTTCTTCTTCCCTCCTTCCTTAACTGTTTTCCAAACATATAGTTAATACAAAGTCATAGAGCATATAAGCAATGCAGGCAAGTAAATCATGCTTCAAAGCATTGGATTAGACGATTAGTCAACTATCATACTGGCCGTAAATATAAATGTGATTTGAAAGCTTTGGAGCAGCATATACCATTTGGATTTAATTTTTTTAAATTATAACTGTATAAATCATGTTTACTTTTTTAAAAAGAAAGATTCAACTGATAATGAAGTAATTGTTTCATTTTGAGAAGAACATAAGATATAGCTGAAGAGTATCGTGGACATATTAAATTAAATAGAAAATTAGAGAAAGAGAAAGCTCTGCATACTTGCAGCAGCTCTTTTCCCTAGAAGCCTTCCATTGCCGAAACTGTTCTGCCTCTTGTTTTATTCTTTGTTGCAATTGAACCTGCAACATTGTTGAGGTTATAACAGAGAGCGAGTATATTAAATAGTCCCAACAATGGATTTAGGAAAGGACACCAAATTAACCTTCTGAGCCTTTATAGATTGTATTTCATCTTGCAGTCGCTTTGCTGCTTCATCACTTTTCTGCTTTTGCTTCAGAAGCTGGACCTGGCTCTCCTGTTTCTTCTTCAGATCCAGAATCTAGGATTCATATATTTTGAAAAGATTTTAGCAATTTAGATTTGTTCCAATTCAAATCTTACAAAAGGAAGAATAATTGAAAATATAAAAATCGGGGTCCTCACCTGTGCTTCAAGTGCTTTCAATTTTTGGGCATGAATATCCTCTGATTTCCGTGTTTGTCCATCAGAATTGACAGCAAGATTTTCAACTTCAGCCAAAAGACAATCCCTCTCTTGCTGCATTCATAAATCAGGTGTATATATGAATATCAGGATATGGATTTTCTCTAGGAGCACAAAAACTCAGCAGAACTTCTATTGAACCTGCACAGCTCTCTTCTCATCCTCGAGTTCCAATATCTTCCTTCCAAAGTGCTGCTTGAGTGCTTCAGCATCAGGTACTCCAAAAAGCTTCATCTCAGACTGTACAGGCATCAATCCCAATACTTACATTAATAACATAAAAGAGAGATTAAGATATGCAAGACACTTCTTAAAGAGTCTAACCATAATGCTTTCTAGTTCTTCAATAAAATGGGGAGAAAACCATTCATTGTTGTTTTTAATGATTTTCATTTGATTTTGGTGTCTTGTTAATGACCATATCCCCGGTGATGCATAATCTAATATTTTCAGTATCAGATCAACCTTAAAAGCAGAACAGAGTCATTTTCTAAGCTAAAGAAGAAAACAATATCAATCATCAGAAACTAGGAGTGTTCAAGATCCGACATGTCCTACTAGCTCGTCCAAGTGCGAAGCTCTTCTTGAATTCATAACTTTTACATAACACGAAAATATATTTCTATTTACATGCAAAAAGACTTCTTGACTTAATAACTTTAGCTATGAATAATGTTCGAAATTAAAAATTATGTCTACATACCGGGCTGGCCCATTTATGGACCAATCATTATCAAGCCATAATCAGGTTGTGCTGACCCTCAAAATATTAGACCAGGTTCGGATCAATCCAAATCCGCCCCATGATCACTCCTAAAGATAAAATTTCTCACCGTAAGGTTAATCAATTATAGAACAGAAGTTACTCGCTGTTCTGTTGATTTGAATGTGTTATTGATTGATGCATTATTCATGGATGTGCCTAATTATACATATGCACTGCAACAACCTCTTTCTGCTCCAAGCGTTTATTCAATTCATGTAACTCTCTGTCCATACTACTTTGTAGAAGTGTGTGCTCCCACTCTTTCGCCGCTTCTTCAATTTCCCTTGAATCCCCTGCTAAATTTGGCAATTGTAACCTTGAATTGTAGCATTTCTAATCACAATTGTTTAAATTTAAGAAGTAGCAGAGAAAGCGATAGAGAAAGAACTGACTGAAGCAAGGTGCACCTTTAAAATTGACAATATTAACATATTAAATCCAGGCCAAAGAAGAGTCTTACCTGTTGTTTCACTCATTGGATAATCAGGGGCTGTGATAGGTAAGCCCCTCTTGAGCCCATCAGTCTTCACATTGCACATGCTACCATCCTGAAAAATGAAGTATTAGAACTTAAATGTACATCCTAACAGTCAATACCCTGAAATCACCTTCACTCTGGCTATGATAATCAAGATCAGTCCTTAAAAATTAAAATGGAATGTAAATACCAAGATAAGATGAAAGCACATATCTAGGCACTGAAAAACATAATAATCAGAGGCATACATAAGCATCCTCTTCACATTGTTCTACAACAGAGAATCTACTACGGTATTCATGAAGTTCACGACAAAGATCCTCATTAGCTGCTTCAAGCCAAGCAATCCTTTCCTTGAGGACCTAAGCAATCAGTTAAGGCAAGGATATTAATGTATGTTAATTATACAAATACAAACCTTATCAATATATGTAATTAATGTAAATCAAATTATTATACAAGTGTCTGTAAAAAGAGTCCCAAGTACAGTTAAGGCAAGGATATTTTTCTTTTAAATAACCAACATGATGAACATCCATTTATCTCCAAGTGTGCACCATAATAAAATAAATCATGTCCATTCAATGTTACCACTAACCTATTATAGGAAATATATCAAAAGCAATGAAGACATGGCCAATGATTAAAGTTAACAGAAACCTACTACCTGCATTTCCTCAGGAGGGCCACCAGAACGAGCACAAAGTTCTGCTTGCAAATATTCTAGTTGTTGTCGCATTTTTAGCATCTCATTGGACATGGGATCTCTATTGACCTATGGAAGAATGAACAAGAAATGAGCATGGCCTACCATAAAAAGTAACCAATTGTCTCAGTTTTCCCAATTAATAAAAGGGAACATCAAATTTGTGCAGATACTTACAACAGGCTTATTTTGGATATTGCGTGCACGATTTGCATACTTCAAAGTGTTCAGGGTTTCCTCGGCATTAATATCAGCAGGACTTATGCAGGCTGGAACAGAAATATTTTAACATAAGAAAAAATATAAATTCTACAACAGGTTGTCTCAAGATGCAACTTGACAGGTTGGGAAGGGAACCGGACACCTAATACAGTATTTTAGTTCATTTAGGATAAACTGATAAAGTTGCAAGAAGTTCAAATCTTCTGAAAAATCAGTCTGACTAGGAAAAATATTTGAGAATGTAAAACCCAAACACCGAGCTTAAGCATTGTTAAGGCATATTTTAATTGGTTTCTATTATCTTGCCTCCCTGGTACTTATGTTCATACAAAATGACGACCTTATTGATGAACTTGAATATTAAATATCAGAAAGAAATTTAAAAGGAAAAACAAAAGGATTAGTAACATGAGCTCCATGAAGAAGATTAGAAATGATTGCTTAAAGCTTATCTTTTGAAGGCCAATGAGGGAGATAAAACATAGAATTGATTGGGAGGGAAGCAAGAAAAACAACCAACCTATCATAACAGTTCTGCTGTTACCGCCAAGTGAATCCTGCAAAATCATTTAACTTTATCTATAAATACAAATTTTATTAAAAAATATATAATTATTAGTTTATTACATTAAGGATCGAAGAAAGAAAAATTGAAAACGAAATATTTCACATACATGTTTTTGTTAGAAAATCGGATAAATATCTAATAATATTTTTTTATATCTTATAATATTTTAGAGTATCCTAGATGATCTCTTAGGATTTATTTCTTAATTATATTTTATGATTTGATTCTCTATTTGATCAAGATTAGGATTTTACTTTTAGTATAAATAGGACTATTAGGGTTGTCTTTTGTAATCAAATCTTCACTACATCAAATCAAGCTTATTACTCTCTTTTCCACCTAAACCTTCCAATTCAACATGGTATCAGTACCATCCTCCGTGACCTGTCCCATCACTATTCCACTGCGGAGTTCCACTAAGTATGAAGGAACTCTAATCATGTTATCATCTTCTCAGCCATACAAAAAAAAGATCCTGCCATTTTGTCTCTCCTCCGTTGTGTTTTTCTTTTCCGGTGCGTCCTTCGTCTTTCTGACCCTTGTTTATGTCCCATCAGCCGCCGTCCGCCATCGTTTTCGACCGTCGACCCAATCACTAGACTCGTCGATCGCCGATCTGTCCAACCGTTCTGACCACACCGTCGTTCCCCTCCCGACGCATCGTCACGCGCGTCTCGTCCTTTCTGCATGCAGCCACACTCACGCTAGTTCCTCCGACACGTTTCCAGACGTTGTTTCCAACGCCGAACACGCCAGCCTCTACTCTTTTCGGATCTGTTCTCACCTCCCTCTATGGACCACTTTTCAGTAACCACCTCGATGTGTTTAGCTCTCTTAGGTTATGTTTTGATGTGTTCGAAAATCAAATATTTGCCTCTGCTCTACTGTTTGCTTCTCAGTGTCTGTCATGTAATTCTTATCCACTAGTGGATCATTCCGGTGGTTGGTTACTTCTTTCCCACGGATGAATCAGATTAGTGGTGACTTCTATTTCCATCGATGATTGACTTATGTTGGCTATGACTCACACTAGCCCAACTCATTGTCCCAGATGCTCTGACTCGACTCTTCTTTCCTAGATGCACTGGCCCGTCTTTCTCCCAGATGCACTAGCCTTGGCCCCTTGTCCCAAAAGTAGTTGTCCACCTTAATTTCAATTTTTCCAGCTATCTTGCTAAGTTATCTTTCCAGCAACTCTCTCCAGCCTCTCTAACAACATCCTTGAGTTGCCTTCCAACCATTATTTTCGTGGAGCTCGGTTTATGGTTTTTATATTTTAAATTTTAATTTGAGGGGAATGCATTGTTTTTCGTGCAACAATCTTAAAGCTTAGTAAGCTTTAGCTTGAAGGGAGTGTAAGAAAATCGAGAAATATTTGATAATATCTTTTCATATCTTAGAATATTTTAGAGTATCCTAGATGATCTCTTAGGATTTATTTCTTAATTATATTTTATGATTTGATTCTCTATTTGATCAAGATTAGGATTTTCCTTTTAGTATAAATAGGAATATTAGGGTTGTCTTTTGTAATCGCATCTTCACTCCATCAAATCAAGCTTATTTCTCTCTTTTCCACCCAAACCTTCCAATTCAACAGTTTCCTTCCCCCCTCTCAATTATAATTATTTCTTCTTTTCTTCTAGGCAATTGTAGTTATCTAGATAAATCATAAATTCCAGTTCAGTATAATCCAGATCCAACAAGGGTGAGCCTTTGCATCGACAGGAGTAACGAGAAATAGAGAGCAACTAGTTCTTCAATCAAATTCCTAGATTTTGAGCTAAAGACCTTGAGGAAAGGATAGATCGACTGCATAACAAGATTGAGCTTTTTTATTTTTTTTGGTCATTATTCATTCAAACAGTCTAGGGATTTCCCGAGGAGGGGGATACATCTCTTTTAACAGGGATAACCTCCCCTCCCCAACAAAAAAAATAAAATTATCATATAATAAGGAACATTTTTCAACCTCATAATATAGAAGAGCGTATGCTACAAGCAGGAAGCTACATATATAGATATCAAACCTGCAAAAGCCTAGTTAGTTTACTATCCCTGTAAGGAACATGAACGCCTTCTTTTCTCTTCTTTTCATCACCAAGTGCACTAATCACATTACCAAGTGCTAGAAGGCCTTTGTTAATGTGAACTCCTGTTTGAAAGAGAAAATTATTAGGGAATACTTGATCAAAAGCATTTCCAGATTTCCAGAATATACAAGTGAAAAATGCCACCACCTAACCTTCCTTAAAACGCAGACCATCAGACCCTGTTCTTTTAGCTCGTTCTGATCCAGCAAGATCTACCAAGTGCAACTTGGCACAAAGATACTCTTCATTCATGGTATCACTGATCTCACTAGGACTATTGAGCTTCCGCATTTGCTCTAATGTGATAGTGAAGATGGCATGTGATCGACTAGTTGGAGACATTAGAGAAGAATAAGTAATAGAAGAGAACTAAAGATGAATAAACAGTACTACAGCATTTTGAAGCAAAACTTTTAATCCTGAATTGATGCCAACAAGTAAATTTCTGGAAGATTCATTGACAAAATTTATTAGAAGTGTTGCAAACTGCAAGCATTGTTGCAATGCTGAAAGATCTATATAGTAATCATTCCCTTAAGCAACAAGAAATCCGAAAATTGATATAGAACTGGTTTCGAAGGAAAGAAGCAAAAGCACAACTTGATTGTAAGATGCGTAAACCATCAGCGGAGTTTAAAACCGAAAAGTTTTTATACACCATGTCTTATGTTATTTATTGCTTTATTGTCATATGTTGCACAGCTCATGCTCTAATGATATGTCGAGAGCATATTAATCCAAAATTAGATTACAAATCTTAAAATGATGAAAAAAAATCCGAGAAAATAATAAATTTATGCATTTAAAAGAGAAGGAAAATGTATAAGCAACCTGGATTGGTTGTTCATATTTGTGCTCCCAGTTGCTCTACTCAATGATCCTTGTTCCAGGCAAGCAGACATTTCTTTCAACATTGTAACACTGACTTCAGTAGATCCTGCTAGGGTAATGACACCATTCGATGTCTCGCGAATTTGAATTGGTGGTTTCCCAGGTATATTCACTTTCCCGGCATGTCCATTTGCAGTTTCTAATTTGCTCGTAGAGGATGGATCCAGCAAGTCTCTTACTTCTTCTTTAAGAATCTTTCGACAATTAAAAGTTGTTAGGTGCTTAATATAAATAACTTCATACATATGAAATCTATTAGTTTCGGATATTAAAGCACAACTAAATTTACAAAATCATGGTTGTAGGCTGTAACAAAAGTTATCAACATACCTCAATAAACGAAACATGCAACTGAAATTCAATCTGATGCTTTAAGGTCTCAATTTTCTTAAACAAGACACTCATAACTTGGGGTACTATTCCTGTTTGGTAACCATCTTTAAAGCCAGTGCCCATGGTGTATGTTTTCCCAGAACCTGTCTGCAACAGAGTGAAAATGTCACATGCCAAAGAGAAATAAGTGTAGTGGCAGTGGCATGTAATTTCTGTTTCCTTTAGCAGTAAACTATACCTGACCATATGCAAGAACAGTAGCATTATATCCTTGGAACAAACCATCAACAAGGGAAGCAACACATTCTTCAAACATGGCAGATGAGGGGGAGCCAGTGCTCCCATAAACATGATCAAATGTAAAGGAATGAGCACCTATTTGTACCTGTATTATATAATCACAATTAGCATATGATTCCACCCAAATTTTTAGGTACTTAAGGATACTGTTACTGGGTTCTATTTCAGATAGAAGTGTCTAAAGACTTGATATAAAATATAAGTCATCGGCATCCATGCATTCGATTTACGTGGAAAAATATACTGAATGCCAAATTTCCTTCAAAATGATAAATCAGTAATACTTTTTCAATTTGATATAGAAAGCATATACATATATATTCATCACTTCGACCTATTATAATGAAAAGAAATCAGCTGATATACTCCAACCAAACACAGTAGCAGAATTTTGACATGATTAGGAACTGAAAAACATGAAAGGTAAAACTGATACAAAAAAAGCAAGTGAGCCACATAGTCCAGACAGCACCAAGAAACCAAAAGGCTGCTTTTATTTACTAAGGGCTAAGGCCAACTTGTCATGTATTGTGTTTTTTAAATCTCTGAACTAAAAGAATTCATTTCGCCACTGAGCTTGTAGCTCAGTTGACACCAGCTCAAGTCTGAGCAATCAGTTGGCAGAAGATGAGGTTTGGTCCTCCACTAAGTCACCTTTCCCCTTCTATATCCAGGTGTTTCCTCCTCCAATTATTCAATGTACCCGGAAAACAAAAAACGAAAAAAAGAAACACACATACACACAAGAGAATTCATTTCATTTATAATTGAGTTCACACATGAAACTTGTTTATAATGATATTAGTTTGAGGATTCCATCATTTACAAATCACTTTGCATGTAGGATTTGATTATTTGTAAATCTTACCGCAAGGATTTGCAAATCATTTTATTTTATTTTTCAATTCCAAACTTTAAAGTGTTCCAATTTCCAAATACTTCATTAAATTAACTAATAACAGGCTAAAGATCCTAACCAATATTGAAATCACAACATCAAAATGTAGCCACCAAAAATCCAATCCCCTATTTCCCCCAAAAAAAATAGCGTTTCAGAAACCAAGCCATTGCATCATACATGCTTTTCATATATCCAAATTAAGCAAGCATCATAGATCATAAGAGTAGTTCCAAATTCTGTTATTTCCGAAGAATCATCTTTAATTACGCAAGCAAAGTCGGATCCAGATCTCCAATAGATTCACCAACCTAACAAACACTCTAAGCCAAAATAAAAATGCAACACCGAATCATTCACATTCACATTGAAAAGAAAATTTATAATTTCCGAATCATAATCGCAAATTCGTAATGCAATGCACCTGAGGCTTCCCAGGAACGACGGTTACACAATCTTTGCAACCTTGAAGCTTCTCTTCGCTGATGAGTGGTCGCACATGGACCGCAACTTTTACACAACAATCTTCCCCCGCTTCCATTTAGGAAGCAATCCGAACCGAATCGAATCAGTTTATACAATCAGAAACTCTGAAACAGTGTGTGTGTGAGAGAGAGAAGAAGTTGCATGCAGCACTTTGTGTGGAAGAGTGAGGAGAAGAAAGTGATGCAGCAGTAACTACAGGAGCAGAAGAGAGAGAGTATTATAGTTGGAGGAGGAGAGAGAGAGTGTGTGAACTGTGAAGGGTAGTTGTGGAAAATGAGAGGGGTCTGAAACAAAAGCTGCTGGAAATAACTGTAAGGAAGGACAACAACAACCGCTATCATTTTCACTTCGCCTTCACTACATATGTGTTGTGTACCGGTCCATTCGGTTGCGTGATTTCACTCTTTTATGAGCTTCTTTCCTAAATTGCCCCTTTTTCTTTTCACCAACGACCCTGTGCTGTACTTTTCCAGCATAAAAAGGGATCTGGATTCCCTCCATCAGTTTCCCCTCCATCATCTTTTTTCTATTTTAACTCCATTCTCTCTTCATTATTTATTGTTTTCTCTCTCATGATCCAACCCCCCTCCCTTAATTTTTTTGCTGGACTGTCTCCGTAGCTGGAGACAATCCTGATTCATAAAAGAGCTTCTCTTCCCATAATTTCTATTTCACCCTCTTACCAAAAAATAAATATCATAATAAATAGTTTTTTTTGGTATTTGATCATCATTAAAATAAATTTTTTATCAAATATTCAATATTTAAAGATTAATCCCTTTCAAAATATAGAGATTATTATTCTACTAATCGAGTATGAAATATTTCATAGAAACATCATAATTTGATCCTAGTATAAATAGTTATTGATGAATTATGGTAAGGTGAATGTCATTCATCATCCTACAAAATTAATCCTCATATAATTATCAAGAAGTTTTTCAAATAATTTCTCATTTTAGGATTTAAAATTAGAAAAATTATCAGGAAATTGAAGTTTGACTTAATTATATTTAATATTTTTATTTAATAAAAGATAAGACTTAAGTAGAGTTTTCTATGTACTTATATTGTTTTTCAATGAGAAGAATACATGTATAAGAGCCTCCTACTTCATTGAAGAACAACACCTAAGTTTTGTTCTTTTTTTAATCCAAGAGGAGACTCATGATAGAGGTTATATTGGGGAGGGGGAGGGGGAGAGGGGAGAAAGAAATGAAAAAGAAGTGGATCGCATTACGGAAATTTGAAGTCGCACACTCACAATTCATATCTCGCAACTTAATCAATTGGGCTGACTCAACAAGACAACAACACTAAGTTTTGTCCTTTAATAGATTACTTCAACCTCTCTTGATATTTAGTTATCATTATATTTCTCCTTAAAGGTGGTAATTAAAATTATAGATAGATCTCTTTATAGAAGGTGAGCGGAACTTTTAAAAGAAGAATCTCATGTAGAATTAAGTCAACTATTAAAACAAGGCAATGTAAATTCCCTTTTACATAAGTTTTAATCTTCACCCTGCGGGTCCAAACATTGGTATCTACTCTATTCTTTGATCTATAACTAAGGGATATACATTTATGCTCTTAATTTTCTACAACATGCTTAAAACCATGGCTAAATAAATTTCACCTAATTTACTTTTTTAAAAGAAAGAAGTAAAAGAGAAGGGTACCGAACTAGGAGGTGAAAAAGAGTTTGAGTTTAGAGAAGGGAATTTTATCCAGTTGGGATGAAGAAGAATTGAAAGAACTCAGAAGGTGGGAAAAAAAAAGGGAAGGAATAACACAGCGCACAAAACCACGTGATGCGGAACCAGATACACCATCATGGGAGGGAAAAGCTTGCTTTGACGGTACACCGTCCTTGTGACACATTCACACTTCGCAGGTGCCACCCCACTTTGGCTTCTGTGACACAGCCCTTTGCTTGCATATGGTGCATATGTGAATCTATGCCATGCACAAAGGTTTAGGTTTAACAAATATTTTGTTAAAAAAAAAAGGTTTAACAAATATGATTTGGTCATATGAATTTTTAGATGTATTTTTTAATTTATAATAGATCTTTTAGAGATAATAGTCGTGCCTACTAAATTCCTCTATCACTTCATGTATGTTAAAGCAGAAATGTATTGTTGGTGAGACACCAAATAATTAAAGCAAAAAGTTAACAATTTTTTGTTTTGTTTAACTATTGAGTTGAGCCATGAACTATTTGAGAATTTTCAAATAGATCCCTAAACGTACTAAAAAAAATTGTAATTGGGTCCCCGAAATTTTGTGAAGTTTTCAATTGGGTCCTAGAACTACAAAAGTTGCTAATTGAGTCCTCGAACTTATATAAAATTTTCAATTGAGTCCCTGAGGTAGGGTTCCATGAAGAAGTCGTTAAGTTTGCTGATGTGGAATGTGATTTGGAATCCCCCTAAATTTATATTTATGGTTGCAAGAAACCAAAATATTGAACCAGAAAAGCAAAACATGACATGCGACTGTTTCTCCCCAATATAAACAAATAGTTCATTCCTTCCTCAATCAATGTTTCACGGTTGCATTTCCTTTCCTCGAAATAATTTCGTCCAAAATAACTCCCCTACTTGCAACTTACTACATCTAACTTCTTGTTGTATTTTGCTACATCTTGTTGTGACAGTGTCTCAAGGTTCATCATTCACCCAAACCACTCGTAGATGGTTGATATAGTTATTCAATTTGGATGAAATCACTAATATTCCGTCTAATTCAATATATCAATATCGAATTTTCTACTTTAGGGACCCATTGAAAATTTCATGTAAGTTTAGGGATCCAATAAAAAAAAAATTAGTTCAAGGACTCAATTAAAAACTTTATAAAAGTTCGGGACCCAATTATAAATTTTTTTAGTTTAGAAACCTATTTGAAAATTCTCAAATAGTTCAAAGACAACTCAATAGTTAAACTTTTTTTTTCATATATGTGTGAGGTAAGTGATAACTGATAAATATTTGTATTTGTATTTTTCATGTTGTTTATAAAATGATTCTATGAGTTAGCATTTTGATAACATGAAATCTTTATCCCCTCCATAAGATATATTTGAAACTTTTTGATTTTTTTCATTTAACATATTTGTTGAAAGAGTAATGATATTCGGACATAAAAAATGTGTCAAACATCGTATAAAAATACTCTTCAATATTTATTTATTGTTTTTTCTCTCTCATCATGTATTTCATTATTCTCAAAACACTCCATCAGTTATAGGTGTCCATACATGATGTCAAAATTTGTGTCCAAATTTCATTATTGTTGTTGAAACTCTTTATAAGGTTTACCTTTTTGTTTCTTCCTTAGTTCAAATTTCTCGAAAAAACTTTTAAATAATTGTTTAGACATGCAAAAGGAAACAGTATGATTTGTTTGAACAATGTTGATGCCACTCCTTAATTCATCATCATTACTTATATAAAAAAAAAAATTGTTGGAGAGAAGGACATAAGAAAAAGAGAGAGAAAGAAAAGGAAAAGGATTATAGATCAAGATCATTGGACCGAAAGATTGAAAAGAAATTTTTTTAATAAAAAAAAGAAAGAGGAAAGAAAGAAGAAAAGGTAGAATAGCATGAGAATTATGATACAAGGGAGGAGGGGTACATACCATACCAACTAAAAAAGAAAAGAAAGCTGGAATAGGGAGAAAAGATTGGATTAAGTGATAACATATTTTTTGGTTTCTCAACATATCATTCACACACAACTGCAGGTATTATTATCTTGAGATAGTGGATTTTGATTACACTTAAGGATTGATATCTCGCAATCAAATTTTTTCCCAATACAAAAATCGGATCGGACTCCTAATCACTTATTTAAGGAATCTGAGTATGTTACCATTCGAACAAATAAGTGATAACAACATATACATTTGCAGCCTGCAGCAACACAATAGTCAAAACTCAATAGCATTAGAAAATAGAAATGGCAACGGATTGAGGCCAATGCAAGGCAATGCTAGAGTAGAGAGAACGAGGGAAGAACAGAGAAAGTAAACGAAATAAAGAAAAATAAAGAGACCCACCAGGCCACCCGCGGGACATAGCCAGCTCTTACTTCACATGCAGCCTAGTTTCCATAATATGGCGGGTCCCATGGCTCACTCGTTCAGTCTCTATCTTTGGTTGGCAGCTAATAATTTATCTTTTTTTTTAATTTGCTACTAATTAAACATATGCTTAATTCGTTGATCCTTGTTATTAGAAACGTCAATGATATACCAACAAAGGTTGTACAGGAAGATATGCTATAGTGTAAGTGAGTCATACTTTAAGAAGAGGATATTAAAGTTTAAATTTTGAATACGATCATTATTTAAAAAATAAATACAATAATATTTAGGAAATTATTTTTGTAACAATACTTATAAGTCCCTTATCATTCCAACATTATTTAGTTGGTCCAAGTGACAAGGAGCATGACCGACCCAAGAGTAAGGTTAGACAAGTTTAGGCCCTCAGTCCACCATCCCATTAGATCCCCTGCATAATCCACTAACAAAAATTGGTTGATACTTTATAAAAAAAAATATTGTACATATGAAGCTCCTTAGTACCTTGCCTTGGGCAAACCCTCGCAAGGAGTTGGTTCCCCTCAAATAAGGTCTTAGATTCAAATCTTATGTATGAAAAAAAGAAGTGTTAGAAGAGCTTTACCCTTTTAAATGAGCCCAATGTGATTTTTATTTTATTTTTTAAAAAAAACAATGTCATATATTCAATAAGTTTAGATAAATACCAATTTGTTTCCTAAGAAAAATATGTATTTCCAATTTAGTCCATAAGAAATAAATATCTTAACTTAGTCTCTAAGAATTTGAGATGCATGTCAAAATAGTCATTATGGAGATGTCTCTAAAATTTGTCATGAAAAGGACTCAAGGTGTGTTTGAATAAGCTAAAAACAATTTATTTTTACAAACTTCTCCGACAAGCTTATTGCAATAAGTTAAAATGAGATCATAAACTATTTTTATAAACTAACTGCATAAGTTTATTTTCATAAGTTATTCTCATAATATCAAATAAGTTCTCTATAAGCTCTCCCAAATACATCATAATTTAACCAATATTTGAGATTTCACAGAAGACTAAAATGGATTTTGTTTGGATGATAAAGTAAAATCATTTTTGAAATATAAATATAAAGAGTTTTGTGGGTCTCACACTTAAAATCAATTATACTCAACGAAAAAGTTAAAATTTCTTGCTTCTCTTAAATTCAATTCTACTAATCCTAAAATTGATTTAATTGGATGCACTTTTGGAAACAAACAGTCAAATTACCGTTGAAATGACTTTTCAGATCTTAAAGGGCAATTTTGGGGTCTCCAAAATCTTAACCAAACATGCACTTAATATAATGACAAAAACAAAATTGAAGTTGATCCAAGTAAGTAATCTTAAAAATTACAAATTACTCGATTCAAGCTTATTGTTCGAGTTTTTTTTTTTTTGGTTACTATGACATAGATACGAAGTATTCATTGACTTCGTCGACTAATCCCCGTCGTCGAGTAACTTGTGTGGCCACCTTTAGTAGGGTTTTCTCTCTCAAGCACTTTTTTCATCCACAATGATCGAACTCGAGACCATACTTAAAGGATCCAAGCTCAGTTCAACTCTGACCAACGTAATGTTGGTATTGTTGGAGTTTAATTGAAAAAAAAATCAAATGTTATTTGAATATTAATTTTTATTTACATAATTATTATTTTTAAAAGTAATTAAAAACTAAATGAATTAAGTGGTCGATAGGCCAATTTTCTAAGTATGTGTTTGGATAGATGAAGTGGAGTGGTGTAATAAAGTGGAGTGACAAAAATGCATTAACTCATTATTTGGAAGTTTTTTCATTAATGGAGTGAAATGGTTAAGGATGATAACCCAAACCAATCAATTCCACCAAAACCCTTCAATTTGGGGGGTTTGAGATCTCCCCTTCATTCCCTCATTAAACTTCCAAATGATAATAGAGTGATATATTTTTACCTTTCCATCACACTCCATTACTAATCGTAACCGCTTTTATTATTAATCACTCCACTCTATCTCCCTCAAAAGTTTACTTTTGATAAACTGTCAGTATAATATTTTATATACTAACATCAATAATAAATCATTTTATATATAATTTTCTAAGATAATTAAAATAAGACTCAAACATAACTTATGAATATTCGATAATATAAATTTTTACAAATAATATATATATCAATTAAATCCATTTTCTAGTCCCACAAGCAGAACTTATGTCCATTAGTAGTAGTTAAGGACTATGTTCAAGTGTGAACCCTAAGAGCAGCTCATTTCGTCAGGCTTCCTTATACACACAATGTAGCAATCAAGAATTAGCTACATCAAAGTCCAATGATCCCCTAACCAAAATTGAAGAACAAATATTGAGTCATATTATCAGTGTGTCGTATTTATTTTTAAATCTATCATCATATTAACATCCTATCATTATAACTGAAAGCTGCTACACTATATATATTCAAGAAATCTAGACGTGATCTTTTTTTTTTAAGGCAAATCTAGACGTGTGATCTTGACAAGTGGAAATATCCGGTTTTTATTAAAATGGGTTCTTTTAAAAATTATTTACCAGTTTAGGATTATTCTAAAACTATTTATCAATGGGAGGTCCTTTTGGACACGTGGCATATTTTATTTTATTTTCACTCTGACAGGTCAAAGGCACCAGTCAGACTTACGCCTTCAAAGACGCCAGTCAGACTGGCGCCTACCATTATTTAAAAAAAAAGACAATTAATAGCAATAACAAGAGACATAAAAAAATAATAGCAATAACAATTTACACCAATAAATATTCATCAATTATTACAGTAGTAAAAAAAATTTACCTTGTAAGAATTAAAAGAAAGTTACCTGCAATTTAAAAGGAACACTGCTGCAAAAAAAAATTATATTATAAGTATAGGGAGTAACGATGACATTAATGATAAAGTATCTATTTAAAACAACAAGACGCAATAAAAAAATCCCCTAATAACAAGTAGCAAATAATATCACAAGAGGCATAAAAAAATAATAGTAATAATAATTTACGCCAATAAATATTCATTAATTATTATAGTAGTAAAACAAAATTTTACCTTGTAAGAATTAAAATAAAGTTACCAGCAATTTTAAAGAAACACTGCTACAAATAAAAGAGGGACCACATTGGTATAACTTTACAAAATAGTCCCTCTTTTATATATTTTTTTGTTTTGAAATTGACCTTTATTTTACAAAAATTATATCAATTTAATTCTCTTCGTACCAGAATTTAAAAGAACCATATTGAAATCTAAGATAAAGATAAGGGACCAAAACAGAACAAAAAATAAAAAAGTTGCCAAATTGAAATCCAATGGACCAAATATATAATTTAATCATATATTTATCATTCAGAAAATCATCACTACCTTTCCAACTTTGTCTAAAAGGTATTTTTTTTTTTTTGTAGCATGTCTAAAAGGCAATTTAGATTTATGCATTTCAAATTTTATATTCACTTTAATTATCTATTTTCATTCTACATGACCTTTTTTTTTTTTTTGCAACAAACTCATTATCTATACTCTTACTTGAACTTCAGGCTTGCACTTACATCATTTATGACAGTAAACACTTTGATATCATTGTTTGCACTTCTCCATCCGAGTCCTCATCTTTCCATCAAATTCACATTCATCTTCAACTACAAAAAAGGCTAAAACTGGCTCTACTCACATCCTACTCTGTTACCATACACATGTCCATGTCCTGTTTAAGATTATTCATTCTTATTCTAACAGAAAGCAGGAAGCAGTTGGGATTAAGAGCGTTTGAAAAACGCTCTAAAGTAGCTGAAAGGGGGCCACTCACGCGAACTGGTAATGACAAGTGAGTGCAGTTGGTATATATATATATATATATATATATATATATATGAAGCCACACCTATATACATGCTACAAAGTATAGAGCGTGGCAAAAATTTATTATTAGTGGACCATAACTAGAATATATATCATTTCCTTGATATTGTTGTACTCAATTCTGGACGGGGCATAATACATGTATGCTTCCTTAGACTCGAAAGTAAAACCCAAGATATCTTAAAATTCTTTTTAATGTGAGTACTTTTTATGAAATCGGCTGTCCTCCCGTCAAGAGTCAGAGACTAATCTTTCGAGATATTGAAATTCATTTAAGGGATTGACATCACTATAAAAAAAGATGTGTTTAGCGACCACCACATAATTTAGTCGCTAAATGTGAAAATTCGGTCGCTAAACCATTTACCGACCGATTTAGTGACCACTGGATGTGGTAGCAGATTGCCTAGTCACTAAATTATCGTTTAGTGGTCGCTAAATGATTTAGCGACCGATTTAGTGACCGAATTTTTATATTTAGCAACCGAATTTCACATTTAGCGACCGATTTAGTGTAGCCGCTAAATGATTGGTCGCTAAAATTACTTTTTTTGTAGTGTCTCTCCCAATAGATGTTTTTTCATACGCATAAGCCAGGAATCGAACCCCTGACCATATCTTAAGGGACCTGATTATCTACCAATCGTGTCACACCATGTTGGTTGTGTAATTGATACTACTCTGGTCTCTATTATAAGTAAAAATTAAATAAAACACGCGTATTAAGGTGTGTAGTTAATCTCATTTAATATTGTTGATCTTATTTAAAAATTAAGTTTGTTACCCAAATTACCCTTCATCGTATTCATTAAGCTTGTGTTGTTGGGAATAAAAGGAATCATTGGATAACAAAATTTGTATTAAATGAAGGGTGTTTTGGGAAGAACAACATTAAATTGGATAGAAGTAGTTGAAATTTGCTTATATACTAGACCAAAAAGCTTAGGACTTTTTTGCTTATAATAGAGACCGGATGGAGTATTATATTAAATTGGTCTACACAAATAAAAGGTTAAAATAATCTTTTAGTCCCTATACGTGATAGTGATTTTTAATTTGGTCCCTATACGTAAAAAGTTATCAATTTGGTCCCTATACGTGACACTGGTTTTCAATTTGGTCCTCACCGCTAATTGGTCCCTATATAAGAGGGACCAAATTGCAAATTATTATCACATATAGGGACCAAGTTGAAAATAATTGTCACATGTAGGGACCGATTTCAAAAAAAAATTGTTGAATTGATCCCTACATGTGACAATAATTTGCAATTTGGTCCTCTTATATAGGGACCAATTAGCGGTGATGACCAAATTGAAAATCAGTGTCACGTATAGGGACCAAATTGATAACTT
Source organism: Sophora flavescens (assembly GCA_030762895.1). Lineage (NCBI taxonomy): Eukaryota > Viridiplantae > Streptophyta > Magnoliopsida > Fabales > Fabaceae > Sophora > Sophora flavescens. The sequence continues at coordinate 51,991,883 of CM061066.1, read as the reverse complement.
TTTACGTATATGGACCAAATTGAAAATCAATATCACGTATAGGGATCAAAAGATTACTTTAACCAAAATAAAAACTATAACAGATTGTTCTTTTTTTAGGTTATTATTGAAAGCTGATTTTTTACTGTAACTAATCACATGATGAAGTCATCATATATCCTCTAAATGAGCCTTATACCAATAAGACCTAACACAATTACAAGATTGCGGATTTCTTAAACATGTTGTGAGTGATTCAATTCATGTCATATGTATGGAAAAAAAGAAACTTTATTGGGAGAAAAAAAAATCACTTGAATAATCTCTACACATTGAAAAGAAGATTAGTCTTCGATTATCGACCGGAGAATACACTTGATAAAAAAATATATGGGTCTTGTTATAATGTCCATCAAGTTTTATGTTACCTTTGTCCAGAGGCGGACCATTATAGGGGCGGGAGGGAGCAACGGCTCACCCCAGAAATTTTACTTTTTCAATATAAAAAAATTTAGATTCCACTCTCTGCAATTTTCTACCCTGCAACATTCCATGCCAGATCAGTTTGTCAACCACTACATACCACCACGAACCGTGCTCTCCCACAACGTCGTACGTGAAACCTCGTCTGCGACCTGTAGCACCATCATGGCATCATCTTTGTTCCTCGTGTGAGTTGCATCTTTTGCTTGGATATTCCTTTTGCTTCTGGGCTTTTATTATTATATTATTATACTCTTAGTCTAGATTTACTGATTTAGGCGTGTGTGGTTAATGGGTTTGAGTGGTAGTGGGCAAGAAAGGGTATAAGAGCAAAAAAAAAATCTAAACAAATAGTACATCAGAAAATCTTGGTTTGGCTAGGTACAAGAATTTGGGCTTTTGTCAAGTCTCTCATCTCAATTTTTGTCCCGTCATTTGATCACTTTTTAAAACAAACATGAAACAAATGCTGCTATGCTGTTCAGTCCCTTACTTTTTTGGAAATCAAAAACATATTAAGTCTTTAAAAGAATAAAGAACGATACTTTAAATTGAGGTACATTTTTCCTTTATAAGTTTTATTGTATTAATACGTTACTTTGAAACAAAATTAAATATTATTTATATGAATTTTAATTATATTATTTTAACTAGTATTTAATAGTTCCCCACAATATTATAGTCAAGATCTGCCACTATCTCTGTCGTCACCAATGTTAATATGAAAGAAACCCTAATCCTCAACATCGTTAAAGAATTTTGGTAATGGATAACTCTATACACACAATTACTGTCATGAATTCGAATGCATAAATTTATTTATTTTTTTGTGTGTGGATAATCCCTGAAAGTTGTGACATCCCAAAATCCTACTCTATTCTTAGTTCATTCATGTTCACAATTATCACCAAGATATTTGCATCTTACATTCTAAATACGGCATTTATTTAAGAAACCATCTTGCGATTACTTTGAAATTACAGTTATGATATTCTAATACCAATTTTTGACACCAATATAAACAATTTTTTGATTAATTCAGTTCATTATCATTTGGAGCTTATTTTTCATAACCATGTAAATATTTGGTTAATCACATTATCTGGTTAATTCAATTCTTTATATGATTAATAGGTCATCATAAATTAACCAAATATTTATACATGATTAACTTTATAATTAACTTAATTAACCAAATATTTATACCGATTAACCAATGTGTCAAAAGTTGGTGTAAATTTTTGGTGTTCAAATATCTTTTCCTTTGAAATTAACAAGGTCATTCTAGCTAGCTATAGCTAGACAATGATTTTGGACATTTCCGTTTATTTTATAGTTGAATCCAAAATAGAAAACGATATGTCCTCTGTTTCCATGCCTTTTATTTTTTATTTATTTTTCCGTGTGGTGGACTGCAAGCAAAGCAATCTTGAATAAAAACAATTTCTTTCTTCCCTGCACTTCTCTTGGCTCCTTTATTTACAAGGAAGAAAGAAAAACTGTAGAAGGGTGGGTACATATATACAATCCCACCCTCAAGTTTCTTTTTCAACCTTACTCTTCATTCATTGGATTTTTGTCATCAGAACGTTACCTCAGATGCAAACAAATCAACCAGAAAGTGGGCCCCATGTTAAACTGTTTATTTCGGCTTCTTGGGGCAACACACATCAGTTGAAGTTAAGTGTAATAGGACAATACTCTATCAATTAACTAGTAACATCAAGGGAATTCATAACAGTGTCTTTTCTAGGTTTGTGATTGAAAATCGCATTCATCCAACAAATAATTTTAATTTAACCCTCAACCTTACCTAACAACAAACGAAATGACACTCTCAGTGTGGCTGAGGGAATTTAGTTTGGTTATACATGTGCTTGATGAATGAGACGGGTAATCATCACTCTTATATAGTACTCATAATTTTTTTAGTTAGCCATTTTAATCACTCTCCATATAACCCAAGACAACACTCTCATTAGAGGAATAGCACGATCACACAGGTTAGGAATTAATTAAAGGCTAAAGGTATTCAGTTCTCTCATAAACATAGCTAGATTTTTATGCGCCCTGTGGGGAGTGATCCAAATTTTCATTAAAGATCTGTATGAAAAATTATTAAATGAAAAGTAGGAGTATTTAATGCTTTAATTTTTTTAAAAAGAAGCTTAATATTTTCTTCTTTAACTAATTAGTGGAAACCAATAAATGCTTTTTATTTATTAGCACGTGTCTTAAACAAACTCTACTTTGTCAAAAAAAAACTCTACTTGTTTTTATATCTATATTTATGTAAAAGGTAATGTGATACAGTATTTGCCAAGAGATTCAATATTAATGACACAAGTTGTTCATGTGCTACTGTTAAGGATGAATGGTTCGTGCTTTGTACGAGTTTGATTCTTGGCAGCAGCAATTCTTGGTCAGACTTTATTTACCTCTCGGCCGCATCCCGGATTAATCAAGATCAAAGACGCTGGACACCGGGACGAAGGTCAAAGACCTTTGGACCAAAAAAAAAGTTGTTACGGGCTTCGATCCAGATGTAAGGATACTCTGGATTTCATCCCGGACCTAAAAAAAAAGAGTTGACATATGGTATTCCCCCTAACATCAAGTGAGGCTGCTGCTAAGTGCTAACTATGCACCATTGCTTTGGCCTTTTGATCAAAATAGTATACTTTTAGAAACTATTTACTAAAACAACCTACTTTTGAAAAAATTTACTAAACTAACCTTGTTTTTGCAAATGTGAAGTTTTTTATTATTTTATTTTTGCTGACTGTGTGGCGCCAGTTTGACGGGCGTCATTGACTGATACATGTCAATCTGTGATTGGTTCGTCAGAATTCAAAAAAAAATGTTTGAGAGTGCCACGTGTAGCGTTCTAGTGAGTGGCTCCATTTCAACTGGCGCCACACACCAGAACGTGACACGTGACACACCCCTAATAAAATAATAATATTAATTATTTAAAAATAAAAAAAATTAAACAATTACTATTATATAACTAATAACACTAAAAAAATTTAAAAATACTTAAATGATAATATTAATAATTAAAAAATTAAAAACTAAAAATATTTAAAACAATAATTAGTTAATATTAAAAAATAATAATACCAATAAAGAATATTGAAAAAATACAAAAAATTATAATATAACAATAATTATTAATTACTTCTTAAAACTAAAAATTACTATTATTAATTAAAAATATTATTAAATATAATATAACAATAATCATTAAAACTACAAATTATTATTAATTACACTCTTAAATTCTTGTAAAAAAAACACTCTTAAAAAACTAGAAGGTACAAAAAAAAACACTCTTAAATTCTTATTCAACTGTCAATTACTATTACTATTATATAACTATTAATTAAAAATTAAAACTAAAATAAATAATATTATTTAATTATTCATGTTATGCTATAATTATTGTTTTGATTTTTTAAATATTCTTTATTGGTATTATTATTATTTTTTAATATTATTTAAGTATTGTTTTAATTTTTTTAGTGTTATTAGTTATATAATAGTAGTTGATTAATTTTTATTTATTTTTAATATTATTATTTTTTAAATTTTTAAATGATTAATATTATTATTTTATTAGGGGTGCGCCACGTGTTGCGTTCCGGTGAGTGACGCCAGTTGAAATGGAGCCACTCACCAGAACGCGACATATGGCGCTCCCAAATATTTTTTTTCTTTTTTTTTTTTTTGAAAATTCTGACTGACCAATCAGAGACTGACACATGTCAGTCAATGACGAATAATAAAAAATTCCATGTGGACAAAAACAAGATTATTTTAATAAATTATTTCAAAAATAAATTATTTTAATAAATATTTTTTTAAAATAGACTACTTTGATCAAAAAGTCCCATTGTTTTCTGCATCTCTACCAAACTCTTTTTCCCTCAGCTTTTTTCTACCCATGTGGACCTTTAAGTCACATGCTCCCACCTCCTTTCCATCACTAACATCATTCCTAATCCTCTTTTTTTCTGACCAACCTCACATCTTTCTGCCTCCTTTCACCGTATATCATTCTCTCCATGGCAACTCCTTTCTTTATTTATCAAAATCATTAATTAATAATAACGTAATTAGAACTAGCTAGCTAGCTTAGTCTATGGGTGCGTTTGGAAGAGCTTATTTAAGCTCCTTTTGACTTATCTGATGACATAAGCTCTTATGCAGTGTGTTTGGCAGAGCTTATAAAAATAACTTATGCCATCCCATAAGGAGTTTTTGACTTATTTTCATAAGTCACTGGGAGAAGACATGGAATTATCATAAGAGCTTATGCACTAAACACCCTCTCCGTGTTTTTTACTATTCGAATCCTCTCATGCCCCTTTCTTTCTTTTTCTTTCTTTAAGCACTTATGGCATAAGCTCTCATACGATAAGGTCTTATGTGATAAGCTCTTAATTAAGTTGTTTACCCAAACGCACCCTATATCTCATTCTCAATAGTCCAATAGCGCAGTTATATACTTATATTGACCCTCATGCACTCATTCCAACTACATCAAACATGACCTACATGTGGTTTTATATATGGGTGTGACTATGGTGTATTACCCACATTTTACACCACCCACTACATCATCTATATGCCAAATTTTGGGCCAATCAAATTGCCACATAGGTTGGTCAAAATTTCAAACTTTCTAGTTGTATTATACTGTAGCCAAACTATATGAATACAGTATAATGTAGTATATTATATGTACTCTTTGTATTCGTAAATTTAACCCATATTAAAATAATGTTTTTTCATTTAAAAAAATTGATTATATTGCAAAATATTATTGACAACGAACATTATTTTAATTCATATTAAAATATTATTTTTTAATATAATTAGTTTTTTTAATCAAAAAACATTATTTTAATATGGGTTAAATTTGCGAATACAAAGAGTACATATACTATACTACAATATATTGTATCCATATATTTGACTACAGTAGAAATACAACTAGAAAGTTTGAAATTTTGACCAAACTCATGTGGCAATTTGATTGGTCCAAAATTTCCCACATATAGATGATGTAGTGAGTGGTGCAAAATATGGATGATGCATCTTATTCCAACCCTTCATACATAGAGAAGACATGATTCCCATAACATAATCATCAAAGGTGATCTAATTATGTGCTTTCCTTTAATATCGTTCTTTGTTATATCCTGTTTTGGATAAAAACTCCAATACATATATATATATATAAGTTGGATAGATAATTTTACTGTACATATACACGTTAGCATTAGGATTTTTACCTTTTATTTTATTTTATTTTTAAAAACGGTTATTTTTAAAAAAAAATTACATTTTTTATTAAAAAAAACTATTTTTTATTTACTTTTTTTGACGTTTAATTTTTTAATTTTAAATTTGTTTAATTTTTTTTTAGTTTTTTTAAAAAAATTACGTTTTCCTTGATTTTTAAATTTTTTTCCTAATAATTTTTTTTTGCTAATACTTTTTTTTGTTGCATTTATTTGTATACACTGACAGTGTAAAGTTTTTTTACACTGTCAATCAATCATAAATTGGCAAACAGTAAAAATAAAGTTGTCATATTCTTTTCATTTTTTTATTTTATTTTTACTTTTTTTAAAAAAACTATAATTTTTTTTACTTTTTTTACGTTTAATTGTTTATTTTAGATTTTTTGATTTTTCTTTTATTTAACTTTTTTAAAACTTTTTTTTACGTTTTCATTAATTTTTTAATTTTTTTTCCTACTAATTTTTTTTTGCTAATACTTTTTTTTTAATTTATTTGTATGCACTGATAGTCTAAAGTTTTTTTACAATGTCAATCAATCATAAATTGGCAAATAGTGAAAGTAGAGTTATCATGCATGTTCTTGATGTTATAATTTTTATATACTTATATTTTAATGTATATATAATTTAATATTTTTTATTTATATATATATATTTTAATATTTTTCGATTCGTACCGAATCAAACCAAACCAATTTTAATTGGTTTAGATATTGTTATGGACTTTTTAAAGTTTATAAATTTTTTTTTGTTTTTAAATATTTTTAGCCAGTAAAGGTAGCAAAGCTACCCTGTTCTTCGAAAAAGTTTAGGATTGTAAAACTCGAACCAATAATTCGATGAATTTGAAAATCCGAACCAACCAATTAAATTGGTTCGTTTGTTTTCTTTTTTATGCACGGCTCCTAATTGAACCAAACTCAATGGTCAGTAATTCGGTTATTTTGGAACCGAATAAATTACTATATTTTATTATTTATATATATTTTAATATTCAAAATGTATATTATTTTATCAATTAACAATTTTTCTTCTACTGTTCCTGTAAAGGTAGAAGGAGTTGTCAACCGGTGGATTAGTTTGGATTATTTAATTTTATTTATTTATTTTTTTAACATATATTCTTTATAATATTTTTTTAGATTTTTTTTCCCGAATTAGTTTTTTCTAATTTAATTTTTTAAAAATGTTTATTTTATAATTGATTTAAAAAAAAAAATTTGTTTTCTAATTATTTTTATTTTTATAATTTTTTTGGATATTTATTACTTATTTTTATTTTCCTAATTTTTTAAAAATATTTTTATATACTTTTTTCCAAATTTTATTTCCTAATTTAAATTTTTTTCAAAAAATTAAATATATTTTTTCCTAATTTTTTTAAAAATATTTTTTTTTCTAATTACTTTTTCTCATAATTAATTTTATTTCTATAATTTGTTTAAATCTATTTTTTTCTAATTTTTTAAATTTTATTTTATAATTTTTTTTCTAGTTATTTTTCGTTTAATTTTTTTGTAATTTACATTTTTCTTTTCTTTTAAAATATTTTTTATATAATTTTTTTATTTATTTTTACATTTTCCTTTATTTATTTATTTTTACATTGTCAATCAATCATAAGTTGACAAACAGTAAAAGTAGAGTTGTCGTGTTCTTGATGTTTTAATTTTTATATACTTATATTTTAATGTATATATAATTTAATAGTTTAAAATTTAAAATTTTTTATATTTTTTATTTACATATATATATTAATATTTTTCGGTTCGAATCGAATCAAACCCAACCAATTTTAATTGGTTCGGATATTGTTATTGACTTTTTAAAGTTTATAAAAAAAATTTAAAATATTTTTAGCCAGGAAAGGTAGCAAAACTACCGTGTTCTTCGTAAAAGTTTAGTATCGTAAGACTCGAACCAATAATTCGATGAATTTTAAAATCCGAACAAACCAATTAAATTGGTTCTTTTTTTTCTTTTTTGTGCACGACTCCGAATTGAACCGAACCCAATGGTCATTAATTCGGTTATTTGCGAACCGGTCCAATTACTATATTTTAATATTTATATATATTTTAATATTCTATATGTATATCACTTTATCAATTAACAACTTTTCTTCTATTGTTCCTGTAACAGTAGACGGAGTTGTTAACCGGTGGATTATTTTGGATTATTTAAATTTATTTATTTATTTTTTAAACATCTATTCTTTATAATATTTTTTAAAAAAAATATTTTTTTACGGCTCCGAATTGAAACAAACTCAATGGTCATTCGGTTATTTTTGAACCAAACCAATTACAATATTTTAATATTTATATATATTTTAGTATTCAATATGTATATCACTTTATCAATTAACAACTTTTTTTCTACCGTTCTATAACAGGAGTTGTCAACTGATGGATTATTTTGGATTATTTAAATTTATTTATTTATTTTTTAAACATTTATTCTTTATAAATTTTTTTAAAAAAAAATATTTTTTTCCCCGAATTAGTTTTTTTATAATTTAATTTTTTTAAAATGTTTATTTTTAAAATTGATTTTTTAAAAATATTTTTGTTTTCTATTTAATTTTATTTTTATAGTTTTTTAAAATATTTTTTCTAATTATTATTTTCCTATTTTTTTATATACTTTTCTATTTTTTTCTAATTTTTTTCGAATTATTGTTTTTTTTTTGTAATTTACTTTTTATTTTTTAAATATCTGTATTGACATAAATAGAGGGAGAACTATTCATATTTTGTATTTTTTCTATATCATTGCCTTTGTTTTTTCTATTTTAAATAATAAATCTATATCTATACTAATTAATAAGGAGAAATACTGATTTTAGTGTAGCACAATGGTGTAAGCCACATGTCAAGTGATGAAAATTTTTTTATTTTATAAAATTTATATATTTTTTATTTTAAAATATTTACAAACCGGTAAAGGTACAATGTTTTGGGAGTCAAACACGACAATTTCTGAACTGACATAAATAGAGGTAGAGCTATTCATATTTTCTAATCTATTTTTTTCTACATCCTTGCCTTTGTTTTTTCTATTTTAAATAATAAATCTATATCTATACTAATTAATAAGGGAAATTGATGATTTTCTAATAAAGTGACATGTGTCAGCATCACATTATTTAAGAGGATTAGTTGATCATTAGTAATAATCAAAGAGGAACATTTAACAAATAATGTTACATTACGTATTGTAATATCATTTTAAAATAAAAATAATATTCAATTCTTTACACTCAAATTATAGATAATATTGTTTCAAGGTTTTTGCTGATTACTGTCTATAAATAAAAAGCATTGGAGATGAATGAGTACCACCATTATGGGTGAGAATGAAATATTGAAAGTAATGTGTGACATAAATCAAGAAAATGTTTGACACAGTGGACTTAATTTGGGATAAAAGAAAAAAAATTCGTATATATAGAGACACGGTTCAAATTATTAATGATAATAATGCTATTAATAATAATAATATTTGATGACCCGTGGCATAAATGCAAAAATATTAGTATATATATATATATATATATATATATATATATATATATATATATATATATCCAAATCAAGTATCTTCTCCCTCTTGCTTTTGTTCTTAATCTTAAAGGTTGGAAATGGAGTTGGAGACATAACATGTGCATCATTGTAAGCTTTTATCATTAGCATGCGTCAATATGCTGTCGGAGGCATAGCTAGATAAATAAGTACCTATAGATAGCTTTTAGGACAATAAGTAGTGGCATGTGACGGAGCTTTTGGTGACGCTAACTCCTTAATTGCTAAAACATATCTACTCACCCATGCAGTGGCGGATTTTTCTTTACTGGGACAAGAAAATAGTATATAAATATTTTTTAAAAAAAATATCATAGGGTTTTACATAGTACATAATCTCATGACAGAAAAAAAATTAAGATACCGAGTAGGGAAATATTAGAAGCTTTTACCGAGCACATAAGTTCAACATTAGGGTCACATGATTGACAAATTTTTTTATATGGTATGATTGTTAGTGTTCAGGAACAATGATAGGAACTATTTATAGTATTTTTGAAATTATATCGTACATATTTTTTACAGTGAGTAAAATCAAAATTGATTAACTTTGTAAGGACTAAAAACTTATTCAAACCAATATTTGAAAACCCTCCCTTAAAAAAAAGTACCAAATTATTTTCTCTTTTATCTCTTATGACTTTTTCTGTATTCATTCAAAAATATTTATCATATGGGGCAACATCATTTTTTTATGGGGGCAAAAGAAAAAAATTATTATGTCCATATAAAAAAAAAATGGCCTTGTGGGGGCAATTGCCCCCACCCACACATAGGTGATCCGCCGCTGTACCCATGCTGTGAAAATTCACGCATGTTTGTAGATAAAAAGAAGAGTTTATTTTAAAGGGTCTTGTTAGTTAATTAATGTGTTTGGAGTATTGATTAAAAATTTAATAAAATAAAATAGGTTTAATTATTGAGTTGGTCCCTAAATTATTTGAGAATTTTTAATTAGGTCCCTAAATTTAAAAATTCTAATTAGGTCCTTGAACTTATATAAAATTTTCAATTGGGTCCCTGAACTTAAAAATTTCTAATTAGCTCCTTGAACTTATATAAAATTTTCAATTAGGTCCCTTAAGTAAAAAAGTGAATATATAAAATAAAAAAAATTTATATATGATGAAATTTAAAAAATAATACTGTTTGAGATAATAATAAAATGACAAAAGAAGAATATGAGAAAAAAAGCTAACTATTTAGAATAATAATAATAATAATAATAATAATAATAATAATAATAATAAAATAAAACTTAGTGAGAAAAACTATTGATTAGCATAATAATTAAATAAAATAAATAAATTTGAGAGACAAAATTTAGTTCTTGAAATGATAATAACAAAATAATGAAATATGAAATTGTGCTAAAAAATTCATGTTTTATTACAAAATATTAAGTTATTAAAATGAGTCAAATATTTACTATTTAAAAAAATATTAAAATAATAACAATTGACGTAGAAATCAAAAATATTATTTAAGAAATATTAAAATAATTTAAGAAAACCCTCAATTAAAATATAAAATAACATAATAAATAATAAAAGAAATTAAATAACTCAAAATAAATTTGACAATCAAACTAAGATGTGATAAGTTATTAACAGGATTCTTTATTTTATTTATTATTTCAAACAATAATTATGTTGTTAATTGAGGTTTATTTTATTTTATTTATATTTTTTTAATTGAGGTTTATTATTTTAATCTCTTCATATTTTGTTATAAACATGGATTTTCTAGCACAAATTCATGTTTCATTATTTTGTTATTATCATTTTAAGAATTAAATTTTGTCTCTCAAATTTATCTGTTTTTATTTAATTATTATGCTAAACAATAATTTTCTCCCTAAGTTTTATTTTTCATTTTATTATTATTATTATTATTATTATTATTATTATTGTTATTATAAATAGTGGATTTTTTTCTCTTATATTCATCTTTTTTCATTTTATTATTATGTCAAACAATATTTTTTCCCCCTAAATTTCATCATCTATATTTACTACGTTTTATTTTATATAGTCACATTTTAGTTTTAGGGACCTAATTGAAAGTTTTATATAAGTTCAGGGACCCAATTGAAAATTTTATATAAGTTCAGGGACCTAATTATAATATTTTTTAGTTCAGCGACCTAATTGAAATTTTTTAAATAATTCAGGGATTAACTCAATAATTAAACCAATAAAATATTATATTGAGAAATTAAGTGTTATATCTTGTAATATATCAAATACACCAACTTTCTATACCAAATTTTCTCTTATGATTTCTTAACTAGCATTCTCCTATTTTTAATGAATTTGGGGATAAATTTTTTTACGACAGTAACCAAACATATATTAATATGTGTATGATTTATAACGTAACTGTTATACAGGTCTCTGTTTTTTTTTAATGGAAATTATACAGCCTTTTTTAAACGTGTTAAAACCTTTTACACTAAATATGCATTAAAACTAATTTCTATTGGGTGCTGCTATTTGCACCTTGTTTTTTCTTCCCACACCTTGCAATTTTTTTTGTAAATTTATTTTTCAAAAATGCTCTTTTTGTCTCTTTAGTACATTCGGGTTGGTACTTTCTGGATTTGTTTTTCCGGAAAGTTTCCGGATTTTATTTTCCGGATATAGAATTCAGTCTCCGTAATTTAAATTCCAGAACATTTCCGGAAATACGTTTCCGAAGAGAGTGAAATCTTTTAATTTTCGGAGTATCATTTTGAATGTCCCGAGTTTAATTTTTGGACTGTTTCCGGAAAATAATTTCAGGAAAGTACCAACCTGAACGTACTAGAAAGACAAAAAGGGTATTTTTGGAAAATAAATTTACAAAAAAAAATTACAAGGTCTGAGGAGAAAAAAAAAAGTTGCAAATAGTAGAACCCTTAATTAAATTACTTGGTTGAAGTATAAATCTTGTCCAATTCAATGGGCTTGCCCAAATATGCAAGCCCATTGTGGTTCGCTAGTATAGACGAAATCTTAATTATGATGGTTGATGCAATACAAGTTAAGAATAAAACATGTATAGTGTCTAGTGTGTTTGGTTTGTCAAAATCCGTTAGTATGTAGCGAATAGTTTATAACGGGCAAAAAAATTGCTCCATTTGGTAATCATTTCTAAAATTAGCTTATGGTATTTTTTCACTAGCATATAGCATTTTTCCCAGACGATACTTGAAGTAGCATTTGAGCTTATAGCATATAGCTTATCATTTTTTCTTCTATTTTTATCCTTATCATCTTAATTAAATTCCTCACTTATTCTTAGCTAATAAATTAAAATACTAATCACTATTATAGTGCTTACCAAAAAAAAAAAATCATTAACATAGTATATAAATAAGAATTTATTCCACTATTTAGATTTATATTTAAGATTAAAAAAATAGAAAATATATTTTTATCTATAAAAAAAAAAATTTATATAAAAATCATATCAATATATAATATTATTTTTATTATTCCAATTTATTTATTAAAAATAAATAAAACCAAATTATTATTGAAATTTAAAAATAATATTTTAATTTTAAAATGATAAATAATTTAAAATAAATTAAAGTGTTAAAAGTGATAATTATTTTAAAATAAATAATATATATGTATAATTTATATATATAAAAAACTTGCCAACATATTCTTTTATGTTATTTTATATTTATCAAATAGTCCAACTGTTAGTTTTATCAAACGCTTCAAATTCAATCCTCTATCAACTGTCTTATTCGTTATCCTTTAGTTTTTACCGCAAGTAAACATCATACTAATAATATAAAGGCTGAGATTACACGTGTCGCGATTTTTCTGAAATGCGGGTCAGATAAGGTGGTGGGCCTTCCTGTTTGTTGACCAAAAATATTGCAAATAGTATTTGTTGGTCTTAGTACAAAATCGGTGGGCCATCAATTTGTGGGGCACAGCATGAATTTCCCAGTTTCCAATTTTACCCATGCAAAATGGGGCCCATTGCAACGTGGGTCCCTATTTACTTTTTTGTTTTTTTTTAGGTTAAAGTGATGTTTTGATCCCTATACGTGACATCGATTCTCAATTTGGTCCCTATACGTAAAAAGTTATCAATTTGGTAGCTATACGTGACACTGATTTTCAATTTGGTCCTCACAGCTAATTGGTCCCTATATAAGAGGGACCAAATTGTAAATTATTATCACATATAGGGACCAAATTGAAAATAATTATCACATGTAGGGACCGTTTTCAAATTTTTTTTGTTGAATTGATCCCTACATATGACAATAATTTGCAATTTGGTCCTCTTATATAGGGACCAATTAGCTGTGAGGACCAAATTGAAAATCAATGTCACGTATAGGGACCAAATTGATAACTTTTTACGTATAGGGACCAAATTGAAAATCGATGTCACGTATAGGGACCAAAACATTACTTTAACCTTTTTTTTTTATGAAAACTAATTTATCTTTCTTTATTGTTCTCATTAGGTGTTGGGTAGGGTGAGAAAACAAGATGGGCTCATTTTCACGTCGGGCCCGGCAAACATTTTCCTATACATTTTATTATTATTTTTTAAAGTAGAAATTAGGGTTATTTAAGTTATTGTTGTTTGTGGATTCAATTGTTTTTTATAGTATGAACTCTTCCATATTTTTTGACTGGCTTGAGATCAGCTTATAAAAAAGGGGCCTGAGAAATATCCGCTGACGTAAAATTTCCTTAAAAAAAAGTAAAAAAGATAAACAAATAGATTAAACCTTTTTAAACACACCAATTTTTTATCAGATACAACCCTATATATATTTTATTTTATTTTATTTTATTTAATAGGTTTAATAATAAGTAACAAAATTATAACTTACCAATTAATTTTTTTAACTAAAACAATAATTTAAATTTAAAGATGCAATAACATGTAGGAAAAGCACATTGATCTCTCTGAAATTATTGTTTTGTGAATTTGTATTACCTACTTATGTATTGTGCAAGTTATGTAGTGAATGGTAATAGTGTTATGTTATATCGAGGGATTATTATCAAACAATTAATTTAATATTTATTAAAATACATTAAAATGAAAATCTAAATTCATACTAATATAATGGTTGAGTTCCGTTTTCGACTGTATATTACATGTGTCAGTTTTTTCTGTGATGTGGACCCCATTTTGTGGTGGGGTCATCTCTAACACGTGTGCAGGCTCTTAATGACCGGGGCTTTTAGTTTAATTTTAAATTATTTATTTATTTTATGGGTTGGAAATGTCTTTGAAATAGACAACTATAAACACGAGAAGATGGTTGAATTGTCTTTATCAGAATTTAAAACAAAGTTGAAAACTTTTCGCACACATAAGCTAAGTTCAGACAAGTGGGAAAGAACAGTACAGACAGGTGATCTGTCTTGTTAGATTTCAACAGAATAAACACGCAAGCACACAACTTGAAAACAGATTCAATGTTAACACTTAACCCCTTAGTTAGAAAGCAGATATAATAATCAAAGCAACTAAAGAGTTTAAGGGAAGAGATATTAACACGGTTGTTTATCCCGGTTCACTCTTCAACACAAAGAGCTACGTCCAGTCCTTGGTAGCACCAAGTTTTATCCACTATAACTGATCAGGTTACAGACTCCAAGTATTATTTATACACCTAGCCTCTTCAGGCTCCAAGACAAGTATTCTTTGCATACCTAGCCTCTCCAGACTCACTCGGGTTTGTTTGAGAAGTTTGTTTGTAATAAATACAATCAGACAGACAGTTCTTTCACTAACACTCAGAGAGTGAATTAAATGTAAGCTTAGGAAAGACTACGTAATAACTTCAAATAATTGAAGAATACAAATTGAAAGAATGAAGAAATAAATACGCAGAATAATGTCCCTTTTAATGCTGTGTATTCTCTGTGTATCTTTATCTTCAACGACTTCTGTATTTATAGCCTTTAAACATTTAAGATCCGTTGGAGACATTCCTTCAAGCGTTGGCTTCGAGTAGAACTTCATTAAATGCAATTGAGTCGTTCTGGGCAGCTATTAATACAATATGAACGTTGGTTTTACTCTAACATGAAGGATCATGGCTTTATTCATCGTGTAGTAGCCATATCAGAGTTATGCAGAGAGCTTTTGTACTTTGCAGAGCACATTTCCCTTTTCGTGTAATAACCAAGAGTACTAGGGAATAAGGTCTGTTGGAAACATTCTTTAACTGGACTTCATCTCTGATTTCTTAGGTTGCTTGTGAAATTGCCTTTGACTTTTCTTGATAATCGTGAGATTAAGAAAGAGAGAACTTTAGAGTCTTTGTATGAAGGGACATCTTCCAAAAGCTATTGTACTTGAGTTCTTCATCGAGGAACCATAGATAAGTATAGGAACTTATTAGAAGATACGTTGAAACATCAATGTATAAAGTCAATAATCCTAGTCGGCAGACTGGTTGACTTTTGCTTCTTCAGACAGGTGATCATTTATGTAAGTAGACAGGTGAGTCTTACTATTTTGATCTGCACACTACATACACAGGTTAGAAACCAATACGAAGGTTAATTAAATCATTAACCAAATGTTTAGTTTTTATCAAAACTTAGGGAAATTCACATCAGACATTTTAGAGACTTAACAATCTCCCTCTTTTTGATGATGACAAACATTAAGATGATTTAATGAACCTTAGAAAATATCAACACAAGAAATACTAAGATTCAGACAAGTTGAAATTTTCTTAGTCAGAAGGGTTGTGCAGACAAGTACACTTAAGTTTACTTAGCATAGTATCAGAGTTATGTAAGTGAGATCAAAAAAGTACTTAAAGACAAGTATTCCATTTTAACTTGTTTATTCTTTAAACTAAGACATATTTTAAATCTTTCTTACTTCAATCATCTTTCTTACTTTCTCCCGGTTCTAGTTTCATATACATCTCAAATCATCTTTACTTACTTTCTCCCCTTTTGTCAACAAAAAGGAATAAACAGAAAAGTAAAGAACAAAAAATAACAAAACTGATTTCATTCATCATAAGCTTCTCAAGTACAAGGCAGATTTTACAGAATTATTTAGGCTGACTAAACAATAAAAACAGAGCTTCAACTCTTTGTTGTAGTAGCAATCTAGCATGCCTTTCTTCATTCAGTTGTCTTCTGCCTTCCTCTAGCTGAGCCTGAAGCAGATTGAAATTATGCAAATCCACTGTTTGAGAAGTGGAGGCTTCTATTATCAGACTGGTTGAAGAAACTGATTAGTCTGAATACCAGGGCAAAGCTAAGATTGGGGGTACCTTGGGTACATAGAAATGTGAGGTAATGCGAGGGAAGATGAGTTGATGAAGAGTTCTATAATAAAAGAACGGAAGAAAAGCTAACTTAAACAAAGGTCTGATTATGACAAGGTCAGCATCAGAAGAAGAAAAAACACAGAAAAGTCTCTCGGACAGAGACAGATGGGTAATAGTTATCTGTATAGGCGGTGTAACACCCTAGTTTTTACACATATGATTAATTATTTTATTTGGATGTTTATGTTTATTTTGTTATGTGGTTTAGGGAGCGACAACTCGGATGTCGTCTCACAAGGACTCTCGGGTTGTTATTAACACAAAATCAGTTTTTTTTTTTTTTGGGGGAAATTGGATATGAAATAAAATAAAGGAAACAAAACACAAAACAATGCAATAAAAACAAAGCATTTTAAATGATTATCAAATAAACTAAAGACGATTAATCTACTGTTCTCGATTTCCCAACTATCATCGGTTCATGTAAATTCCAAGCCCTAAGCAGATTCTAATCCCCTTTCGGTAGTAGCAACAATTAACAAACGAAATCGCTACTACGAGATATATGTTCCTATTCCCGAATTAAACAAACGGGGTTAAGCCCTCATGAACTAAACGAACATGAACGAACACACGCGAATTAAACAAACGCGATTCAATATAGGAACATAACATCACCGAAATAAATCAACACAACACTATACACTCCTGAATTAAGCAAACAGAAATATATAGCATAGTATTGAAAAGGGAAAAGCAAATAAAACAGGAATTACAGAACCTCAAGTGATAATGGAAACCAATCACAGTAGATTAATCAAGGAGACTAGTTCTCCTTTACAAAAGAAAAACAAAGCATTAAACCTAATTCTACAGCCATCTAAACTAAAGAGAAAACAAAAGATTCCCCTGTTTTGTCCTAAAACAGACTTATATACAGCTTCTGGATTCCGCGGGCTCGCGAGGCGAGCACACCTTCGCGAGGCGAATAATACGAAACGTCTTGATGTTTGGCGAGCTCGCGAGGCGAGCTTATCATTCGCGAGACGAGACTCTTCAAATTCCAAACTGTAACGCCCGTGACCTTCGACATGGATAAGCCGTGATGGCTTCTGGTCTTCCAGGGCTGGATTACTCGCGAGGCGAGTCATGTTTCGCGGGGCGAGACAGAAATGATTGCAATTTCTGGAACAGTCACGCTTCAGGTTCGCGGGGCGAAAAACTCCAGAACTGCTTCTTTTTATTACCTGAAAACAAGAAATAGCAGTAAGTGCTTTATTTGACTCCAAATCAACTAAATTAACCTAAAAACACTCTAGAGACTCAAAATGCTGCTCAACGACAATCAAGTCTAATTTGGGCGAAAATGATATATAATTAGCACAAAACCACGGTCATACTAGTCATAAAACTAGATGAGCCAGAGGCTGATCAAAATACCCCAAACTTAAACTTTGCTTGTCCCCAAGCAAACTAAAACTCAAAAACTCAAAAGGACTCAAGACATGGCAAGCTTAAAGGTTCAATCAAATTCGCACAAATTTCAAGCAATTCCAACAAAACAATTTCTCTTCAATGTTCCCCCCTTTCAAACAAAGCAATCCCCACATGCATTCATTCTAAACAATTGAGAATTTCATCATTCAAACAATCATTAATCTAAGCAAGGGATCCAAGTTACATACAAGAGGGAGATCACCAAATTCAAACAATCGCCTTCCTCACAAGGGAATTTAGTGTTTCACTCAATCACTCAGTTTGTGTCAGGCTAACAACATTTCACTCAATTTCACTTTTCAAGAACACTTCCCATAAATTTGATCTTCATCTCAAAATGGTTCCCGCGGAAACATGCATGCAACATCAAAAGGTCTTTTAAGGTTGTAATGGGGCCTGGCTAAGGGTAGGATATACAAAGGTACTAGGCTTAAGTCCCTAGGAACTAAGAGAGCATGAAACACTTCAAAACATTGAAATTCCACTCAAGTTCCTTTTCTCATTCTTCTTTTTACTTTGGGTGACTACAGCCTCTTTTCTTTCAATATCCTTTTTGAAATTTTTGTACTTTTTTTTTCTTTTTTTTTCCTTTTTAATTCTTTTTTTTTACTTGTCTTTGGCTCCAACCTTTTTATTATTTATTTTTCTTTTTCTCAATCCAGAATGACATGTCACATCCTTGTAGCCAACCCAAACTTAGTTTATTGCAACCATTCTCTTGCTAAGATTCCATGCTCTCCTAGTCCTAAGATCGGGTTAACATGGTTTTTCAGATTTCAGGCTCGTAACATAAGGTTATCAAGAAATAATAGGCTAATTAGGCTCAAAGGGCTAACTAGGGAACATGCATCAGGAACGGTTATTTTCAGGCCAAGTGTTTATTTACAAAGAAAATGCCTAAATCATTTGAAGCAAACACATAAACATGCAAACCATAAAGAGATTCAAGCAAATTCGGGAAAGTGCAGCTTGAAAGTGATTCACACAATTAAAAACATGCTGGAGGCTCAAATCCTCACCCGGACATTTTTGCAAATTATTTGACCGAGATTCAATCCCTAGTGTGTGCATCCCTTCACCCCAAACTTATCATAAATCATGCCATCACAACAAAATATCTCAAAGTTTAGTTTTCAATTTTTCAAGTGGGGATCATTTCTCAAAAAAAAACTTTTTTTCAACCTAGGGGGAATCATCAACAGTTAACATATGACATGCAATCAATCTATGCAAATTCAATTAAAATCCAGCAAACTTGCCGACACAAGACTCGACACACATACTCCTGATCTTCTCAAATTATTCAGGAGCTAAAAGAAAACAAAACAAAAATAAAGCAAAGCAGAAACCAACAAGAAAATGAAAGTAAACTAAAGAGAAAGGGTTTAAGAAAACTCATTGGGGGCGGTTCCACCGGGATCCCACTGTCTGTGATACAGCGGCCACGGAATGCCCAAATTGCAGTATGATCCTCCTGGATCCCATGGCCTACAGCATAAGGCCCACGTGATAGACAAGGGACGGAAGCTTGTTCCATGGTCCCATAACTTGCAGCCTTGATATGGAGGTGAGTGCTTGACAATTATGGTAACTTCGCCAAGTGCGGCGGACTTCTCACTCCCTCTTGGGTCAAGGTTGACCTCTTTTTCAACAAAGTCCTCCCAATAAAATCGGGGTTCAACCTCTTGGACTGGCCATGGTGCAAAATCCAAGGGGGCGAAATCCAGAGGATTGAACTCCATCACTGGTGGTTCCACATGGGGAGGTGGCAAACAGGTAGAGAGGGTTACTGGTGCTGCTTCATCTTCTGCACGTTCTTCATTCACTGTACTGACAAATCCATCACCTGTTAAAACTGCAGAAATCTCGGTACACACCACACAAAGGTTAGAGTTAGTAGAGTCGGTACATATGGTACAATAAACTCAATCGATAAAGGCACGAGATGTCCGGAAATTCAGCACACAGTTCATCCATCCCATCACTTTCAACACATGCATATGAATTAATAGAATCATCTAACTCCAAAGGTTCTTCATTATCCTCAAGCATGGTGAAGCGGATGTCCTCCCGATCCCCATTTTCTATGTTTCTGAAAAGAATGAGCTTTCAAAACATGCTACACATGAAGCAGTGTCAGTACAATCAGCACATGAATTATAATAGATAGAATCAGGGGAGGTGTGAATATCCGCAGATTCAACACACAGTTCATCAACAGAAGTGTTCTTGACATCAATATCAAAATTGTCCTCAGAAGTATTGTCAAGAATAACTGCTTGTGAATCTGTATATTCTTCAAGGGGATGTGGAGTTTGCAGTTTAGCCAAGGCGGAAACGATGTAAGCATTTCGAGTGTCAAAATCCCGCTGACTTGCTTCCCTCCTCTGTTGGAATTCGAGATTGTTTGCTTCCATCCTCTGTTGGAATTCAAGATTTTGTTCTGCCATCCGTTGATTGTTCTCTGCCATTTGTTGTACTATTTCTTCCAGACTGAGTTGGCATATCGTGAGGTCAGGCTGATATTGCTGGCTTATTGCCATTTGATGCACCAAAGAGGCTATCTCATCCAAAACGCCCTGTCCTCCACTATGTTGGCTAGAATACTCATTCATTCCAATCATGTCAAAACCACTGCTAAACTCATAACTTCCAGCAAAGTTAGGATAATATATGCATGGTGGTGGATTATAATCAACATTAGGCATATAACCATACATGTAATTATCCATGGGAAGTACTAAGATTCACAACCAGACAAAGCAGACAAAACTAATTCAGCAAAGAGATTTTTTTTTTAATTTTATTTTCTGCTAATAACAACAAGAGTCCCTAAACAGCGCGCCAATTTTTGGTCGCGTTGTCGTGCGCGCCAAAAAGCGAGCGGTTTGTAAAAATGTAGTTTAGGGAGCGACAACTCGGATATCGTCTCACAAGGACTCTCGGGTTGTTATTAACACAAAATCAGTTTTTTTTTTTTTTGGGGGGTTGGATATGAAATAAAATAAAGGAAACAAAACACAAAACAATGCAATAAAAACAATGCAGTTTAAATGATTATCAAATAAACTAAAGACGATTAATCTACTGTTCTCGATTTCCCAACTATCATCGGTTCATGTAAATTCCAAGCCCTAAGCAGATTCTAATCCCTTTTCGGTAGTAGCAACAATTAACAAACGAAATCGCTACTACTACGAGATATATGTTCCTATTCCCGAATTAAACAAACGGGGTTAAGCCCTCATGAACTAAACGAACATGAACGAACACACGCGAATTAAACAAACCCGATTCAATATAGGAACATAACATCACCGAAATAAATCAACACAACACTATACACTCCTGAATTAAGCAAACAGAAATATATAGCATAGTATTGAAAAGGGAAAAGCAAATAAAACAGGAATTACAGAACCTCAAGTGATAATGGAAACCAATCACGAGATTAATCAAGGAGACTAGTTCTCCTTTACAAAAGAAAAACAAAGCATTAAACCTAATTCTACAGCCATCTAAACTAAAGAGAAAACAAAAGATTCCCCTGTTCTGTCCTAAAACAGACTTATATACAGCTTCTGGATTCCGCGGGCTCGCGAGGCGAGCACACCTTCGCGAGGCGAATAATACGAACAGTCTTCAGTGTTTGGCGAGCTCGCGAGGCGAGCTTATCATTCGCGAGACGAGACTCTTCAAATTCCAAACTGTAACGCCCGTGACCTTCGACATGGATAAGCCGTGATGGCTTCTGGTCTTCCAGGGCTGGATTACTCGCGAGGCGAGTCATGTTTCGCGGGGCGAGACAGAAATGATTGCAATTTCTGGAACAGTCACGCTTCAGGTTCGCGGGGCGAAAAACTCCAGAACTGCTTCTTTTTATTACCTGAAAACAAGAAATAGCAGTAAGTGCTTTATTTGACTCCAAATCAACTAAATTAACCTAAAAACACTCTAGAGACTCAAAATGCTGCTCAACGACAATCAAGTCTAATTTGGGCGAAAATGATATATAATTAGCACAAAACCACGGTCATACTAGTCATAAAACTAGATGAGCCAGAGGCTGATCAAAATACCCCAAACTTAAACTTTGCTTGTCCCCAAGCAAACTAAAACTCAAAAACTCAAAAGGACTCAAGACATGGCAAGCTTAAAGGTTCAATCAAATTCGCACAAATTTCAAGCAATTCCAACAAAACAATTTCTCTTCAATGTTCCCCCCTTTCAAACAAAGCAATCCCCACATGCATTCATTCTAAACAATTGAGAATTTCATCATTCAAACAATCATTAATCTAAGCAAGGGATCCAAGTTACATACAAGAGGGAGATCACCAAATTCAAACAATCGCCTTCCTCACAAGGGAATTTAGTGTTTCACTCAATCACTCAGTTTGTGTCAGGCTAACAACATTTCACTCAATTTCACTTTTCAAGAACACTTCCCATAAATTTGATCTTCATCTCAAAATGGTTCCCGCGGAAACATGCATGCAACATCAAAAGGTCTTTTAAGGTTGTAATGGGGCCTGGCTAAGGGTAGGATATACAAAGGTACTAGGCTTAAGTCCCTAGGAACTAAGAGAGCATGAAACACTTCAAAACATTGAAATTCCACTCAAGTTCCTTTTCTCATTCTTCTTTTTACTTTGGGTGACTACAGCCTCTTTTCTTTCAATATCCTTTTTGAAATTTTTGTACTTTTTTTTTCCTTTTTTTTTCCTTTTTTCATTCTTTTTTTCTTGTCTTTGGCTCCAACCTTTTTATTATTTATTTTTCTTTTTCTCAATCCAGAATGACATGTCACATCCTTGTAGCCAACCCAAACTTAGTTTATTGCAACCATTCTCTTGCTAAGATTCCATGCTCTCCTAGTCCTAAGATCGGGTTAACATGGTTTTTCAGATTTCAGGCTCGTAACATAAGGTTATCAAGAAATAATAGGCTAATTAGGCTCAAAGGGCTAACTAGGGAACATGCATCAGGAACGGTTATTTTCAGGCCAAGTGTTTATTTACAAAGAAAATGCCTAAATCATTTGAAGCAAACACATAAACATGCAAACCATAAAGAGATTCAAGCAAATTCGGGAAAGTGCAGCTTGAAAGTGATTCACACAATTAAAAACATGCTGGAGGCTCAAATCCTCACCCGGACATTTTTGCAAATTATTTGACCGAGATTCAATCCCTAGTGTGTGCATCCCTTCACCCCAAACTTATCATAAATCATGCCATCACAACAAAATATCTCAAAGTTTAGTTTTCAATTTTTCAAGTGGGGATCATTTCTCAAAAAAACTTTTTTTCAACCTAGGGGGAATCATCAACAGTTAACATATGACATGCAATCAATCTATGCAAATTCAATTAAAATCCAGCAAACTTGCCGACACAAGACTCGACACACATACTCCTGATCTTCTCAAATTATTCAGGAGCTAAAAGAAAACAAAACAAAAATAAAGCAAAGCGAGAAACCAACAAGAAAATGAAAGTAAACTAAAGAGAAAGGGTTTAAGAAAACTCATTGGGGCGGTTCCACCGGGATCCCACTTGCCTCGTGATACGGCCCACGGAATGCCCAAATTGCAGTATGATCCTCCTGGATCCCATGGCCTACAGCATAAGGCCCACGTGATAGACAAGGGACGGAAGCTTGTTCCATGGTCCCATAACTTGCAGCCTTGATATGGAGGTGAGTGCTTGACAATTATGGTAACTTCGCCAAGTGCGGCGGACTTCTCACTCCCTCTTGGGTCAAGGTTGACCTCTTTTTCAACAAAGTCCTCCCAATAAAATCGGGGTTCAACCTCTTGGACTGGCCATGGTGCAAAATCCAAGGGGGCGAAATCCAGAGGATTGAACTCCATCACTGGTGGTTCCACATGGGGAGGTGGCAAACAGGTAGAGAGGGTTACTGGTGCTGCTTCATCTTCTGCACGTTCTTCATTCACTGTACTGACAAATCCATCACCTGTTAAACCTGCAGAAATCTCAGTACACACCACACAAAGGTTAGAGTTAGTAGAGTCAGTACATATGGTACAATAAACTGAATCAGTAAAGGCCTGAATGTCTGGAAATTCAGCACACAGTTCATCCATCCCATCACTTTCAACACATGCATATGAATTAATAGAATCATCTAACTCCAAAGGTTCTTCATTATCCTCAAGCATGGTGAAGCAGATGTCCTCCTGATCCCCATTTTCTATGTTTCACGAAAAGAATGAGCTTTCAAAACATGCTACACATGAAGCAAGGTGTCGTCGACAATCAGCACATGAATTATAATAGATAGAATCAAGGGAGGTGTGAATATCTGGAGATTCAACACACAGTTCATCAATAGAAGTGTTCTTGACATCAATATCAAAATTGTCCTCAGAAGTATTGTCAAGAATAACTGCTTGTGAATCTGTATATTCTTCAAGGGGATGTGGAGTTTGCAGTTTAGCCAAGGCGGAAACGATGTAAGCATTTCGAGTGTCAAAATCCCGCTGACTTGCTTCCCTCCTCTGTTGGAATTCGAGATTGTTTGCTTCCATCCTCTGTTGGAATTCAAGATTTTGTTCTGCCATCCGTTGATTGTTCTCTGCCATTTGTTGTACTATTTCTTCCAGACTGAGTTGGCATATCGTGAGGTCAGGCTGATATTGCTGGCTTATTGCCATTTGATGCACCAAAGAGGCTATCTCATCCAAAACGCCCTGTCCTCCACTATGTTGGCTAGAATACTCATTCATTCCAATCATGTCAAAACCACTGCTAAACTCATAACTTCCAGCAAAGTTAGGATAATATATGCATGGTGGTGGATTATAATCAACATTAGGCATATAACCATACATGTAATTATCCATGGGAAGTACTAAGATTCACAACCAGACAAAGCAGACAAAACTAATTCAGCAAAGAGATTTTTTTTTAATTTTATTTTCTGCTAATAACAACAAGAGTCCCCGGCAACGGCGCCAATTTTTGGTCGCGCTGTCGTGCACGCGCCAAAAAGCGAGCGGTTTGTAAAAATGTAGTTTAGGGAGCGACAACTCGGATATCGTCTCACAAGGACTCTCGGGTTGTTATTAACACAAAATCAGTTTTTTTTTTTTTGGGGGGGGTTGGATATGAAATAAAATAAAGGAAACAAAACACAAAACAATGCAATAAAAACAATGCAGTTTAA
Source organism: Sophora flavescens (assembly GCA_030762895.1). Taxonomy (NCBI): domain Eukaryota; kingdom Viridiplantae; phylum Streptophyta; class Magnoliopsida; order Fabales; family Fabaceae; genus Sophora; species Sophora flavescens. The sequence goes on along the minus strand of CM061066.1, from coordinate 51,966,564 downwards.
ATGATTATCAAATAAACTAAAGACGATTAATCTACTGTTCTCGATTTCCCAACTATCATCGGTTCATGTAAATTCCAAGCCCTAAGCAGATTCTAATCCCCTTTCGGTAGTAGCAACAATTAACAAACGAAATCGCTACTACGAGATATATGTTCCTATTCCCGAATTAAACAAACGGGGTTAAGCCCTCATGAACTAAACGAACATGAACGAACACACGCGAATTAAACAAACCCGATTCAATATAGGAACATAACATCACCGAAATAAATCAACACAACACTATACACTCCTGAATTAAGCAAACAGAAATATATAGCATAGTATTGAAAAGGGAAAAGCAAATAAAACAGGAATTACAGAACCTCAAGTGATAATGGAAACCAATCACAGTAGATTAATCAAGGAGACTAGTTCTCCTTTACAAAAGAAAAACAAAGCATTAAACCTAATTCTACAGCCATCTAAACTAAAGAGAAAACAAAAGATTCCCCTGTTCTGTCCTAAAACAGACTTATATACAGCTTCTGGATTCCGCGGGCTCGCGAGGCGAGCACACCTTCGCGAGGCGAATAATACGAACAGTCTTCAGTGTTTGGCGAGCTCGCGAGGCGAGCTTATCATTCGCGAGACGAGACTCTTCAAATTCCAAACTGTAACGCCCGTGACCTTCGACATGGATAAGCCGTGATGGCTTCTGGTCTTCCAGGGCTGGATTACTCGCGAGGCGAGTCATGTTTCGCGGGGCGAGACAGAAATGATTGCAATTTCTGGAACAGTCACGCTTCAGGTTCGCGGGGCGAAAAACTCCAGAACTGCTTCTTTTTATTACCTGAAAACAAGAAATAGCAGTAAGTGCTTTATTTGACTCCAAATCAACTAAATTAACCTAAAAACACTCTAGAGACTCAAAATGCTGCTCAACGACAATCAAGTCTAATTTGGGCGAAAATGATATATAATTAGCACAAAACCACGGTCATACTAGTCATAAAACTAGATGAGCCAGAGGCTGATCAAAATACCCCAAACTTAAACTTTGCTTGTCCCCAAGCAAACTAAAACTCAAAAACTCAAAAGGACTCAAGACATGGCAAGCTTAAAGGTTCAATCAAATTCGCACAAATTTCAAGCAATTCCAACAAAACAATTTCTCTTCAATGTTCCCCCCTTTCAAACAAAGCAATCCCCACATGCATTCATTCTAAACAATTGAGAATTTCATCATTCAAACAATCATTAATCTAAGCAAGGGATCCAAGTTACATACAAGAGGGAGATCACCAAATTCAAACAATCGCCTTCCTCACAAGGGAATTTAGTGTTTCACTCAATCATCCTCGGTTTGTGTCGGGCTAACAACATTTCACTCAATTTCACTTTTCAAGAACACTTCCCATAAATTTGATCTTCATCTCAAAATGGTTCCCGCGGAAACATGCATGCAACATCAAAAGGTCTTTTAAGGTTGTAATGGGGCCTGGCTAAGGGTAGGATATACAAAGGTACTAGGCTTAAGTCCCTAGGAACTAAGAGAGCATGAAACACTTCAAAACATTGAAATTCCACTCAAGTTCCTTTTCTCATTCTTCTTTTTACTTTGGGTGACTACAGCCTCTTTTCTTTCAATATCCTTTTTGAAATTTTTGTACTTTTTTTTTCCTTTTTTTTTCCTTTTTTCATTCTTTTTTTCTTGTCTTTGGCTCCAACCTTTTTATTATTTATTTTTCTTTTTCTCAATCCAGAATGACATGTCACATCCTTGTAGCCAACCCAAACTTAGTTTATTGCAACCATTCTCTTGCTAAGATTCCATGCTCTCCTAGTCCTAAGATCGGGTTAACATGGTTTTTCAGATTTCAGGCTCGTAACATAAGGTTATCAAGAAATAATAGGCTAATTAGGCTCAAAGGGCTAACTAGGGAACATGCATCAGGAACGGTTATTTTCAGGCCAAGTGTTTATTTACAAAGAAAATGCCTAAATCATTTGAAGCAAACACATAAACATGCAAACCATAAAGAGATTCAAGCAAATTCGGGAAAGTGCAGCTTGAAAGTGATTCACACAATTAAAAACATGCTGGAGGCTCAAATCCTCACCCGGACATTTTTGCAAATTATTTGACCGAGATTCAATCCCTAGTGTGTGCATCCCTTCACCCCAAACTTATCATAAATCATGCCATCACAACAAAATATCTCAAAGTTTAGTTTTCAATTTTTCAAGTGGGGATCATTTCTCAAAAAAAAACTTTTTTTCAACCTAGGGGGAATCATCAACAGTTAACATATGACATGCAATCAATCTATGCAAATTCAATTAAAATCCAGCAAACTTGCCGACACAAGACTCGACACACATACTCCTGATCTTCTCAAATTATTCAGGAGCTAAAAGAAAACAAAACAAAAATAAAGCAAAGCAGAAACCAACAAGAAAATGAAAGTAAACTAAAGAGAAAGGGTTTAAGAAAACTCATTGGGGGCGGTTCCACCGGGATCCCACTGTCTGTGATACAGCGGCCACGGAATGCCCAAATTGCAGTATGATCCTCCTGGATCCCATGGCCTACAGCATAAGGCCCACGTGATAGACAAGGGACGGAAGCTTGTTCCATGGTCCCATAACTTGCAGCCTTGATATGGAGGTGAGTGCTTGACAATTATGGTAACTTCGCCAAGTGCGGCGGACTTCTCACTCCCTCTTGGGTCAAGGTTGACCTCTTTTTCAACAAAGTCCTCCCAATAAAATCGGGGTTCAACCTCTTGGACTGGCCATGGTGCAAAATCCAAGGGGGCGAAATCCAGAGGATTGAACTCCATCACTGGTGGTTCCACATGGGGAGGTGGCAAACAGGTAGAGAGGGTTACTGGTGCTGCTTCATCTTCTGCACGTTCTTCATTCACTGTACTGACAAATCCATCACCTGTTAAACCTGCAGAAATCTCAGTACACACCACACAAAGGTTAGAGTTAGTAGAGTCAGTACATATGGTACAATAAACTGAATCAGTAAAGGCCTGAATGTCTGGAAATTCAGCACACAGTTCATCCATCCCATCACTTTCAACACATGCATATGAATTAATAGAATCATCTAACTCCAAAGGTTCTTCATTATCCTCAAGCATGGTGAAGCAGATGTCCTCCTGATCCCCATTTTCTATGTTTCCTGAAAAGAATGAGCTTTCAAAACATGCTACACATGAAGCAGTGTCAGTACAATCAGCACATGAATTATAATAGATAGAATCAAGGGAGGTGTGAATATCTGGAGATTCAACACACAGTTCATCAATAGAAGTGTTCTTGACATCAATATCAAAATTGTCCTCAGAAGTATTGTCAAGAATAACTGCTTGTGAATCTGTATATTCTTCAAGGGGATGTGGAGTTTGCAGTTTAGCCAAGGCGGAAACGATGTAAGCATTTCGAGTGTCAAAATCCCGCTGACTTGCTTCCCTCCTCTGTTGGAATTCGAGATTGTTTGCTTCCATCCTCTGTTGGAATTCAAGATTTTGTTCTGCCATCCGTTGATTGTTCTCTGCCATTTGTTGTACTATTTCTTCCAGACTGAGTTGGCATATCGTGAGGTCAGGCTGATATTGCTGGCTTATTGCCATTTGATGCACCAAAGAGGCTATCTCATCCAAAACGCCCTGTCCTCCACTATGTTGGCTAGAATACTCATTCATTCCAATCATGTCAAAACCACTGCTAAACTCATAACTTCCAGCAAAGTTAGGATAATATATGCATGGTGGTGGATTATAATCAACATTAGGCATATAACCATACATGTAATTATCCATGGGAAGTACTAAGATTCACAACCAGACAAAGCAGACAAAACTAATTCAGCAAAGAGATTTTTTTTTTAATTTTATTTTCTGCTAATAACAACAAGAGTCCCCGGCAACGGCGCCAATTTTTGGTCGCGCTGTCGTGCACGCGCCAAAAAGCGAGCGGTTTGTAAAAATGTAGTTTAGGGAGCGACAACTCGGATATCGTCTCACAAGGACTCTCGGGTTGTTATTAACACAAAATCAGTTTTTTTTTTGGGGGGGTTGGATATGAAATAAAATAAAGGAAACAAAACACAAAACAATGCAATAAAAACAATGCAGTTTAAATGATTATCAAATAAACTAAAGACGATTAATCTACTGTTCTCGATTTCCCAACTATCATCGGTTCATGTAAATTCCAAGCCCTAAGCAGATTCTAATCCCCTTTCGGTAGTAGCAACAATTAACAAACGAAATCGCTACTACGAGATATATGTTCCTATTCCCGAATTAAACAAACGGGGTTAAGCCCTCATGAACTAAACGAACATGAACGAACACACGCGAATTAAACAAACCCGATTCAATATAGGAACATAACATCACCGAAATAAATCAACACAACACTATACACTCCTGAATTAAGCAAACAGAAATATATAGCATAGTATTGAAAAGGGAAAAGCAAATAAAACAGGAATTACAGAACCTCAAGTGATAATGGAAACCAATCACAGTAGATTAATCAAGGAGACTAGTTCTCCTTTACAAAAGAAAAACAAAGCATTAAACCTAATTCTACAGCCATCTAAACTAAAGAGAAAACAAAAGATTCCCCTGTTCTGTCCTAAAACAGACTTATATACAGCTTCTGGATTCCGCGGGCTCGCGAGGCGAGCACACCTTCGCGAGGCGAATAATACGAACAGTCTTCAGTGTTTGGCGAGCTCGCGAGGCGAGCTTATCATTCGCGAGACGAGACTCTTCAAATTCCAAACTGTAACGCCCGTGACCTTCGACATGGATAAGCCGTGATGGATTCTGGTCTTCCAGGGTTGGATTACTCGCGATGCGAGTCATGTTTCGCGGGGCGAGACAGAAAGGATTGCAATTTCTGGAACAGTCACGCTTCAGGTTCGCGGGGCGAATGCCTTCTCACGGGGAGAAAAAACTCCAGAGCTGCTTCTTTTTATTACCTGAAAACAAGAAATAACAGTAAGTGCTTTATTTGACTCCAAATCAACTAAATTAACCTAAAAATACTCTAGAGACTCAAAATGCTGCTTAACGACAATCAAGTCTAATTTGGGCGAAAATGATATATAATTAGCACAAAACCACGGTCATACTAGTCATAAAACTAGATGAGCCAGAGGCTGATCAGGTGCGTTAGCACTGACTTATTTCAGTAAATGCACTTTTACTAGACAATAAATTACATTATTGTCACTATTATTACCAGTACAGAAAAGTGTTTTAAATAATATGATTGAAAGAAAAGTATTTTCATATTTTATCCTATTTAATTTTAGACTTGAAAATAAACTGGTTTGACATTAATCGGAGATTAAATTTTGGACCAAGTATTTTATTAGCTGATCAGTTCAATTATTAATCTTTACTCTAATTTGAATTTCAAAATCATATATTTATCAACCTTTATTTTTAGATTCCAAAAAGTAAAAACATGTTTATTTTAAGCTTAACATTTATCACTCATTTTGTACCCACTAATACAAAAAAACTAAAATTCTCTCTCCTTTCCCTCATCAGACCCGTAACCCCCCCCCCCCCCCCCTCTTTCTTTCTTTTCGTTTTCTTCTTCTTTCTCCTTTCTTCTTTCTTTTGCTCTTCTTCCTCTTGACTCCATCTCCATGATTCCATAAAACTAGATGAAATCAATATTTTTCTCCCTTGTTGAGCGCCGATCAAAACTACACAGGGGGACTGCGATGCCATTGTTCAGCCACCATCATAAGCCGCGTGTGCCACCTCTGAGAGTGCCACCGACCGCCGCGCGACGTGGAGGGAGACGCAAGACCGTGTTTGCCTCGTCCAGTTCTGTCACACCATGCGAACCACCCTCTGCCACCGCTAACCGCCGCCGTCTGCCGTCACGAGGAGCACCATAGCACCACCCCAACATCTTCTCCTTCCTTGGGTAAGTGAAAACCTCATCTATTTTGCTTAGATTCAAAAATCCCCAAATTGATTTTGAAATCCTAACTTTTCATCTTACTTTAATTATGAAATTGGTTCAGTTTTAGTGCAATTGGGACTTGTAATTAATGGTTTCTAAGGTTAATTTTATGATTTTCTATTTAAATCAAAATTCCCCAAATTGCTCTTTGAACCCTAAACCCCAATTTGATTCTATTTGAAATCGATTATGTTTCTATGAAATTAATTATGTTTTCTTCAAATTAGGACGTTTAATTTGAGATTTCTAAGTTCAATTTCATGTTTCTCAAACCAAATCAAATGTTCCCCAATTTTAATTATGGATCATTTTTACCCAAATCGATGTTATTGAGAAATCGATTCTATTTACTGAATTAAATGTATGGTTTCTTTTGATTATATGTTTTGAGAATGAAAATTGGATTGGTGAAATTATATGTTTGTTATCATGCTTGGTTTGTGTCTCTGTGATGTTGAACACGGTTATGCTTGCTTGATGGAGTAGATAATTACACTCTTGGAGCTAACGTGAGCATTAAGACGAGGATCCTTCATTTGTCTTCAAAGGTAAGGGGAGTTTGCCGAGGGATATTTGTATGTGTGTAATTGAGTGTTGTGAATATTATTGTGATATTGAGCAAATACTTGAATGACTTGTTTGCTTGAACTATTGTGATTATTACTTGGAGTTGAACATTACTTGCTTTAAAGTGTTATGAATTATATATATATATATATATCTGTGTGTGTGTGTGTGTGTGTGTGTGTGTTTGATGAATTGTCATTAACTGTGATATTATTATTGTTGTGAATATATTACTGTTGATTGAAGTTTGAGAAGCCGGACTTGAGTCTGTGCCCAATGACTATAAGGATTAAAAGCCTTAATAAGCCTTGAATAGAACTTTGAAAGTTTTGGGTTCACTTATAAAAGTTCCTTATTTAAAGAGTTTACTTCAGAAGAATAAGATCTCTGTGTTTAGAAAAATGTTGAAGTGATTTTAAGTCGAAGGAAACTACCTTTTTATGATCAAAAGTTTTGTACGAGAGAAAACCTTTTCGAACGGTGTGTTTTATGAAGGAAAGACCCTTTGAAAATATTTGACTTTGTTCCATCAAGGATTTCAAAAGCAAACGAATTTCCTAAATGTTTTAGAAAAGATTTTGCAAAGGAAAAGGATTTTCTCCTAAATGATTTAGAAACGTTCCGGTTACTTGGATAAGTGACCGATGTTTTGTTTTGGTTTTGATTTTCACTGAGCGAAAAGTAAGCACATGTGAAAGAGAATACTAGTTCGCTAGACGTCGCCTCTAGTATTCAGTTGTATGCACGTGATCTGGGATCCATGTCAAGAATTATGGACCAAGGGTCCCAATCGTGATATTATGGGCTAGGAGTCCTGATTTTGGAATTGAGGACTGTTTGTCCTAATTTCGTTGTTATGGGCTAGCCGGCTAGGAGTCCTTATCATGTTGAAATGAACCATGGATAAAATTATAATTGTTTCTACGACCACAACCTTGGACTGCAGCATCGGTCTAAGGTGTCGTGATTGAGCACTCGGACTGTGTGTCCCGTGTTATTGATTTTCAAGTAATGAAAATTGTGAAAAGTCGCTACCTTTGGGCTTCGACAACGGAAAAGAGTGAACACAAAGAAAAGTCTCGATAATGAAAAGTATTTTATTCATATGCATTTCCCCTTAGCAGACGTGCTTGAGTTATCCGAATACCCGCTTAAGATGTGGTATTCGATGAGGTATACATCCGAATGGCCGTTATAAGGGATTTGTGAAGATGTTGATCCGGGCGCATGAGGTGACGGAGACAACTTGCCAAACGGGGCATATGAGCCTGATCAGCTCTTTCTTTCTTATTGATAAAACGGTGTTGGTATCTCATGAGATTAAGTTTAGAGCCTAATTATTCAAGTGTCATGCATTCTCTTTATAAAACTGATTGTTCGGGTATGAGACTCACTGATATAACACTTGTTATTTTATTTCTGTATAATAATTGAATGTTAATGTGCTGAGGTGATGTATGTATCGTGTATATGGTTGTTGTGTGATATATCCATTTGTCGGTATCTCACCCTTACAGATATATCAGGTTTCTTCTGGTTCACTATTGTACCCTGGGTACTTTAGTACAGATGGTGCAGAGGAGTCTCCCTCAGTTACTCAGAGACTTAGAGCTGGTTGTTTGATGAAGTACTTGATTGTGGAATGATCACGTGAGTTTTCCTCAGGAATAACTTTTAGAATGACCAGCTTAGGGTTTGAGACTTAGATTTTGATAGTATGTATGGGTATGACTCAGAGAGTCTTTATTTTAAAATGGAATGTTTATGGCTCGGAGAGCATCTCTTTTGAATGAAAACCTAAGTTTTTTCTTTTGGTCATATATAACTTAATGATGTAACTATTTTAGTATATTACTGCCTGGTTGTATTTGGTGTAACTGGAATTCTAGAATGAAAATGTAATTATTTTAGCAGGTTTTCTTTACCTGGGATGTCCGAATTACAAAGGAGACTCTGTCGAAATTTTCGTAAAAATACTAACTTTTATTCAAGTATATCTTTAAATTAAATAGGCTTGGCAGGCTAGGATAGTAAGCCTGTGTATCGATCAAGGCTTAGGTTTGGAGTCGTGACAAATTTCTTTTATACCCAATTTCAGACGCTTACGTACTTATATAAATTATTTTTCGAAAGCAACAAGCAAATTATCCTTTTAATTTTATTTCTGCACGTGTTTACAAAGTAATGCCCAGGGGGGGTGTTACAAAGTGGTATCAGAGCTGGTCGAGTCTTTCGGGATCTTTGGGGAATAGGTCTGTTAAGTTTTTGTTGTGTGATCTCTGGTTGGTTCTTTTTTTAATTGTTTCTTGTTGAAGCAATGTGTGTTGACGCACAAGTATATGTTTTCTTGATGGTTTTCCAAGGGTTTTATGTCCTGGGAGACCGTAGATCTAGAATGTTACTTGGGTTCGGATGTGACATTCGATTATCCTTACGAATCGTGTCAGACATTCGAAACAAGGTGCTTGTGAAAAGGGTTTTTCCGGGAGTGTTCCCTGGAAATATTCTGGGTTTATGGTTAGCAAAGGACATTGATTTTAGATTGATCTAGTTTCTGGATTTGGTTAGATCTCTGTCGCTTTGTGTAGGATGTTGCCTACAAAGCTAAAATGAGTTGGACGACTCGATTCAACTGGAAGATCGGTGGTTTGAACCGTTTGATAGACGAGTGTTTTCCTTGTGAAGCACCAATGTTGTGTGAGGGCTCGTGTCACCGTGTGGATTTCCGACAACTAGGTAAAAGGACAATCACAATGTTGAAGTTTGTGTGTCAGACAGATTTTCTTATTTTAATTTGAAATCTATCAGGACTCATGAATTAGTAATGCTAATTCATAAATTTTCAGTTATTCATTTCTTTGTTTGTGAGAAGTCATACTCACACTTCTAAATAATCCTCGATGTATTAGACATTTGAGTGAATTGATTTAACGGAATCCATTGGTCTGAATACTTTCAAATTTTGTTGACAGAAGTGGTTATGACTATTTCTTGAGTTATAGCACAGATAATTTCATGATAGCAGAAGTTTCTTGGTGAAACTTAGTTTCGTCACTTCTATTTTTGGTAGAGGTGAAAGTCGCCATTTTGTAAATTCCTTGTACTAAGAATAAGAATTAATCCTCTTTGGATTAGAAATTATTCACGCTTGATTCCTTAAATCTGCTGGAAGATTCTCGTGGGAGAATGAACTTTATTAGATTCATGTTTGTAAATGTGTATTGATCATGCATTTTTACACTCACGAACCTGATGGAAGGATCTTTTTCCATACTGTATGTTCCGGTATCCTTCAAATTAATGAAATTCTTTTCTATGCTTATGTGAAAGTGAAATCAAGAAAAAATATTTTCTTTTCTTGAGAAATTCTTTTATGATCACCAAGGTCATGTCTTATTGTGGTTCGAACGTACTTGTCGTCGTTGATCATCTGAGTTCTACGTATTCTCCAAATGTCGTCGATGTGTGACCTACCCCATCAGTCATGAGTTGGGTATCTCCGCATCAAGATGTCAGAGTTAGTCGAGTACAGTGAAAATTGATAGTTTAACAATTAAGACCTTCCATGTTAGGATATTGGCATTCCTTGAATCTTTGTTATGAGTTTGCTAAAGGCCTACATGAGTCTTGTTTGAATTCAAGTGATCGTGGATCGACTGGTGAAGTCTACACCCTTCTTACAAGTTAAGATCCACTATGCAGTGATAGTGAACCGAATAATGTATCAGAGGATTGTTCAGACTTCATGGAGTATCTTCAAGTGTTGTTTCAGATGAAAAATGGAAGTTTATCAACGTGTGTAGGTTATGTTTACTTTAAATGTTGAGGACTAAGTTGAGGCTAAGTCCAACTGATCATCCTCAGCGGGATGGATAAGTAATAAGATGACCTATCCTTTGCAGGTTAGTTGGGAGATAATGTGGTACCCAATTTTTGTCATCTCTAAGGTAGGACGAGCCAGAGTTGATAGGAGCTTCGTTAATGTATAGATGTGAATGGTACTATGACGACCCTTAAGTTCAACATCATTGAGTGAGATGATTACAATGGACCTTATCATGATCGAGGTAGGTATATCATTAAAGGAATTTAGAGTAGTAATCAACGTTTATGGTTAATGTTGACTTCGTGAGTCCGAGAATTAATAGAAAAATATCTATTGTAGTTTTCCTGAAGCTGAACAGAAATAGTAAATAGAAGTTCTTGAGTGAAACTAAGCTGTTAGAAAAGTTTAAGAATTATGATTTTGGATAATTCAAACTGAAGTGATTCCTTTTGGTTGCAGTTGCATGAAGGAGTGTAATCGTATTCTTTAAGATTGAAATGAATGACTATGATATAATTTGGAGTGGTGGAATATGTTCAAAGGAAACTAAGACTACAATTGTATACTTTGAGTTGAAGGTTTATGTATGATGGGGTAAAGTTAGTGTTTAACTTGATGTTCGTCGTGAGGATAAGGTGTTGAAGAAGTTTTGCTAGCGGACAAATTTTGAGGTAAGAAGTGATAAAGTTTTGATTGTGTCCTTCGAGTGTAATAAGCTATGGTGAAATGTTTATAATCTTTGAGGTCTTATTCTGGTAAAAATATGGTTGATGATCCGTAGTGGAAATTGGACATTTTAAATCCAAGATTGCCATTGGGGAGTGTCCACCTGGATTTCTTGGCTTTGTTTTGGTGCAACTCCTAGGGGTAATGGCCTCAGAGAAACTCTGTTTTATAATCTCTTTCCTCTGCTACGAATATATAAGATAAGGGCAGATATGATACATGCACTTCCTTGCATAAGTGATAGAGCTCTGTCTTTAGATGGAGGAATTGTTAGGAGTTGTGGTGTATTTTCCTTGGGCAATAGGGTAGATGTGCATGTGAAATCTCTTAAACCAGGGATATTAACGGGGCTTGAGAACCAAATTGAAAATGAGAGGCAAATGAAGGATATGAAATCGAAGTAGGCAAAAGATTCAGGAGGAACTAAGAAGCGAACGGACTATGTTGGGTGTGGTAAGGCTCAATCTCAATAAGAAAATTGAATTTCATAGGTTCTTGGCGCAAAGTTTGTCATGTGCAACTCAAGCTCAGATGTAGTTAAAGGATAAATAGAATGATATAAGAATCGATCATGTTATAGAGTTATAGATGAAAGGAATGAAGCAACGAGAATACAAAGTGAGATTTTAGGGTCAAGGTGTGATTACAAAATCCTGTTTAGTTTCGAGCTACGAAATTTCGAGGACGAAATTTTTTTAAGAGGGGTAGTATTGTAACATCCTAGTTTTTACACATGTGATTAATTATTTTATTTGGATGTTTATGTTTATTTTGTTATGTGGTTTAGTTGAGTAATTAAAATGCTCTCTTCAAATTATTTTATCGGGTGCGTTAGCACTGACTTATTTCAGTGAATGCACGATTACTAGACAATAAATTACATTATTGTCACTGTTATTACAATTACAGAAAAGTGTTCTAAATAATATGATTGAAAAAAAAGTATTTTCATATTTTATCCTACTTAATTTTATACTTGAAAATAAACTGGTTTGACACTAATCGAAGATTAAATTTTGGATCGAGTATTTTCTTAGCTGATCAGTTCAATTATTAATCTTTACTCTAATTTGAATTTTGAAATCATATATTTATCAACCTTTATTTTTAGATTCCAAAAAGTAAAAAACATGTTTACTTTAAGCTTAACATTTATCACTCATTTTGTACCCACTAATACAAAAAAACTAAAATTATCTCTCCTTTCCCTCATCAAACCCGTAACACCCCTCTTCTCTCTTTCTTTCTTCTCTTTTTCTTCTTCTTTCTCCTTTCTTCTTTCTTTTTCTCTTCTTCCTCTTGACTCCATCTCCATGATTCCACAAAACTAGATGAAATCAACATTTTTCTCCTTTGTTGAGTGCCGATCAAAACTACACAGGGGAACCGCGATGCCACTGTTCAGCCACCGTCATAAGCCGCGTGTGCCACCTCTGAGAGCGCCTCCGACAGCCGCGCGACGTGGAGGAAGACGCAAGATCGTGTTTGCCTCGTCCAGTTCTATTACACCATGCGAACCGCCCTCCGCCACCGCCGCTGTCCGCCTTGCTGCCGTCGTCCGCCGTCGCGAGGAGCACTATAGCACCACCCCATCATCTTCTCCTTCCTTGGGTAATTGAAAACCTCATCTATTTTGCTTAGATTCAAAAATCCCCAAATTGATTTTGAAACCCTAACTTTTCATCTTACTTTAATTAGGGAATTGGTTCAGTTTTAGTGCAATTGGGACTTGTAATTAATGGTTTCCAAGGTTAATTTTATGATTTTCTATTTAAATCAAAATTTCCCCAAATTGCTCTTTGAACCCTAAACCCCAATTTGATTCTATTTGAAATCGATTATGTTTCTATGAAATTAATTATGTTTTATTCAAATTAGGACCTTTAATTTGAGATTTCTAAGTTCAATTTCATGTTTCTCAAACCAAATCAAATGTTCCCCAATTTTAATTATGGATCCTTTTTTACCCAAATCGATGTTATTGAGAAATCGATTCTATTTACTGAATTAAATGTATGGTTTCTTTTGATTATATTTTTTGAGAATGAAAATTGGATTGGTGAATTTATTTGTTTGTTATCATGCTTGGTTTGTGTCTCTGTGATGTTGAACACGGCTATGCTTGCTTGATGGAGTAGATAATTACACTCTTGGATCTAACGTGAGCATTAAGACGAGGATCCTTCACTTGTCTTCAAAGGTAAGGGGAGTTTGCCAAGGGATATTCAATAACTATATGCATGTGTGTAATTGAGTGTTGTGAATATTATTGTGATATTGAGAAAATACTTGAATGACTTGTTTAATTGAACCGTTGTGATTATTACTTGGAGTTGAACATTACTTGCTTTAAAGTGTTATGAATTATATATATATATATATATATATATATATATATATATATATATATATATATGTATGATGAATTGTCATTAACTGTGATATTATTATTGTTGTGAATATATTACTATTGATTGAAGTTTGAGAAGCCAGACTTGAGTCTGTGCCCAATGACTATAAGGATTAAAAGCCTTAATAAGCCTTGAATAGAACTTTGAAAGTTTTGGGTTCACTTATAAAAGTTCCTTATTTAAAGAGTTTACTTCAGAAGAATAAGATCTCTGTTTTTAGAAAAATGTTAAAGTGATTTTAAGTCGAAGGAAACTACCTTTTTATGATAAAAAATTTTGTACGAGAGAAAACCTTTTCGAACGGTGTGTTTATGAAGGAAAGACCCTTTGAAAATATTTGACTTTGTTCCATCAAGGATTTCAAAAGCAAACGAATTTCCTAAATGTTTTAGAAAAGATTTTGCAAAGGAAAAGGATTTTCTCCTAAATGATTTAGAAACGTTCCGGTTACTTGGATAAGTGACCGATGTTTTGTTTTGGTTTTGATTTTCACTGAGCGAAAAGTAAGCACATGTGAAAGAGAATACTAGTTCGCGAGACGTCGCCTCTAGTATTCAGTTGTATGCACGTGATCTGGGATCCGTGTCAAGAATTATGGACCAAGGGTCCCAATCGTGATATTATGGGCTAGGAGTCCTGATTTTGGAATTGAGGACTGTTTGTCCTAATTTCGTTGTTATGGGCTAGGAGTCCTTATCGTGTTGAAATGAAACATGGATAAAACTATAATTGTTTCTACAACCACAACCTTGGACTGCAGCATCGGTCTAAGGTGTTGTGATTGAGCACTCGGACTGTGTGTCCCGTGTTATTGATTTTCAAGTAATAAAAATTGTGAAAAGTCGTTAGCTTTGGGCTTCGACAACGGAAAATAGTGAACACAAAGAAAAGTCTCGATAATGAAAAGTCTTTTATTCATATGCATTTCCCCTTAGAAGACGTGCTTGAGTTATTCGGATACCCGCTTAAGATGTGGTATTCGATGAGGTATACATCCGGATGGCTGTTATAAGGGATTCGTGATGATGTTGATCCGGGCGCATGAGGTGACGGAGACAACTCGCCAGACGGGGCGTATGAGCCTGATCAACTCTTTCTTTCTTATTGATAAAACGGTGTTGGTATCTCATGAGATTAAGTTTAGAGCCTAATTATTGAAGTGTCATGCATTCTCTTTATAAAACTGATTGTTCGGGTATGAGACCCACTGATAGAACACTTGTTATTTTATCTCTGTATAATAATTGAATGTTAATGTGCTGTGGTGATGTATGTATCGTGTATATGGTTTTTGTGTGATATATCCATTTGTCGGTATCTCACCCTTACAGATATATCAGGTTTCTTCTGGTTCGCTATTGTACCCTGGGTACTTTAGTACAAATGGTGCAGATGAGTCTCCCTAAGTCACTCAGAGACTTAGATCTGGTTGTTTGATGAAGTACTTGATTGTGGAATGATCACGTGAGTTTTCCTCAGGAATAACTTTTAGAATGACCAGCTTAGGGTTTGAGACTTAGATTTTGATAGTATGTATGGGTATGACTCAGAGAGTCTTTATTTTAAAATGGAATGTTTATGGCTCGGAGAGCATCTCTTTTGAATGAAAACCTAAGTTTTTTCTTTTGGTCATATATAACTTAATGATGTAACTATTTTAGTATATTACTGCCTGGTTGTATTTGGTGTAACTGGAATTCTGGAATGAAAATGTAATTATTTTAGCAGGTGTTCTTTACCTGGGATGTCCGAATTACAGAGGAGACTCTGTCGAAATTTTCGTAAAAATACTAACTTTTATTCAAGTATATCTTTAAATTAAATAGGCTTGCCAGGATAGGATAGTAAGCATGTGTGTCGATCAAGGCTTAGGTTTGGAGTTGTGACAAATTTCTTTTATACCCAATTTCAGACGCTTACGTACTTATATAAATTATTTCCCGAAAGCAACCAGCAAATTATCCTTTTAATTTTATTTCCGCACGTGTTTTCAAAGTATTGCCCAATGGGGGTGTTACAGGCGGGGGAAGAGGTTGTTGTGCTAAGACAGAGGGAGGTAGGGGTAACAAGGAATCAATATGACAAAAGAAGGAGTTTGATCCTGTTATTAAAAAAAAGAAGTACCTAGACCTATTAGGTAACATCACAACAGAGGCAATATAGTGAGTCATAGCCAAAGTTCTAATGAACAAGACAATATGGGGATAAAAGAAAATCTCCCTACATGGATTAGGGATATGAGGTGGAGGAGAAGGAATGATAGACAAATGTGATACACTTGTAGTCATAAGAGATTGCAGGTCATACACAAACAAACTTGATGATACGCTAGTTTGTTCTTTGGGAGTTGAGTCCCTGTGAACAACTGTGTACTGACATATATCAGACACAACATCATAGGATGATATTTGGGTTTGGTAAGAAGAGACAGGTTAAGGGAAGGGAGACACTACGATAAGGGTTGGACAAACAAGGTGGATGCAAAAGAAACAGAAGAGTTATGGATACGTTGGTGAGAGGGAGAAGATGGTGCAGAGGGGATAGAGGAGAGAACTAGCTGATCCTCAGACATCTTCAGCTTCTTCTTGAAGGAGACATAGTGTCAACTTCAGGGTGAACAACTGTCTGTGTCCCAACAGACAGGTTTGCAGTAGTTGCAATGGCAATTTCAACCTCTACAGCTTGAGCTTCTGTAGGAATTTCGACCCTTTCAACAGATGCCACAAGGGGCACTGTGTAGCCAGATCTTCTTTTTCTGGGAATAGGTCCCAAATTAATAGTAGTCTTCTCCTTAGGTTCCTCCAAGGGTTGAGTTGTCTGCTCCCCCTGAGCAGATACTTCATCTTTGCTAGGCTCAGACTCCAGTTGTCTGACATTGGCAAAGGTCTTCACCAGCCTTCTTTTCTTGCTGAGTTGTGCAGATACAGCAATTGATTCCACAGCTTCACTTGTCTTCCTCTTGGGAGATGGTTTCTTCAGCTTGAACCTTGGAGGCTCAACTGTTTCAGTAGTTTCTTCAGAGACTGATGGTTTTTCCAACTCAGGTCTTTGGTCCTATTTGGCAACCTCTCCAGAGGGCTTCTAGATTCTTTCAGAGATAGGAACCTCATATTCATCAGTGGAAACCACTGGTTCTTCCTTCTGCTTCTGCTCAGCAGCAGGCTTCTTCTTCTTTTTCTTCTTGTCTTCTTCCTCATCTTCTAGAGGGACACCCTTTATGTCCATCATAGACAAGTTCTTCCTGTCAATGGGAAGTGACATGTCTATGACATGAGCATAACTGGGAATAAACAACTTGTTCTTGAAGACTCTTGTCAACAGCATCCTATAGGAGTAGGTCTGCATGTTGGACCTCTTGATCGGTGATTCAAGGTACATGTAGATAAGATCATTGATATCTACCTTGATTTTGTGAATCTAGTGATAGAGAGCAAATCTGTCCATCTTGGTCACACTGTCTCGTGATCCTTTCCGAGCCATCATGCTCTTCAGCAATAGCTTGTGCAAGAATCTGCATTTTATCACCATGATTACAGGCTTCAGGTTCTCAGGGTTGGGAACACCATATATAGCTATGTTGACATTCTCGATTCCTACCTGATCTTCCCACTCAGACTTGAAAGCAGCTCCAATCCTAGGGCATTTTGTAACCAGCTCCAGAGAAGTGATGGGGAAGTTAAGGGTTTTATCCATCATTTGAGCCCTAAAGCTCTTGGTTCCATCAATTTTGCTGGTGATGACCACAGCATTGGTCCAGAATTATTTGACAAGCTTGGGATGAACAAGCTCTTTGATGTCAAAGAAAGAGGTCCACTTGGAGTATTCCAACTCCTCAGTGGCATCCATACCCCATTTCTTCATCTGTTGAAGATCAATAGTTTTACCAGGTAGGATCTTTTCCACATCAGAAACCTTCAAGTTGTATTTCTTGGCAATTTCTTTCGAAGAGAGATGCTTTGATGGTGCCATTTCTGAGAGAAAGGGTTTCTAGGGTTTTAGAAGAGAAAAGGGTTTGAAAGAGGAGAAGACGAAGACAGAGATAGTTTGAGAGTTTTAAAATCGTAAAGGTTAAACCTTTTTGATTCTAAGCCTTTTATAGCAATAAAGGCATGAGAGAGAAATAAAAAAAATTAAAATGGCATGATATATGTGGGGAACTACAGCGCCCACTTAAGTCATAATGAAAACATGATTTCAAGATAAAAACTGTCGTGCACATGATTAGCTTCAGATAAGTAAATGGTATTAAATAATTAATAACCATTTCAAAAAAAACTGTTGAGTTCTATCATTGTGACTCAACATGGTCAGACAGGTATTATAGACAGGTGATATAAAAACATAAGACAGGTAGCATAGACAGGTTAATTATTAGGCATGTCATTCAACAATGCAATGCATGTTTAGATTTTCTCTAATAAATAGAAACCTTTCTTTTGATAATGGTTTAGTGAAAATATCAGCCCATTGATTTTCAGTTTTAACAAACTTAATATCAAAGATACCTTTCTGAACATAATCCCTTATAAAATGATGTTTAATTTCAATATGCTTTGCCTTAGAATGTTGAATTGGATTTTTGGTTAAGCATATGGCACTAGAATTATCACACCATGCAGATATGTTATGCTTATAAATTGAATAATCCTCAAGTTGATGTTTTACCCATAAGAGTTGAGAACAGCAACTGGCAGCTGAAATATATTCTGCTTCAGTAGTAGACAGGGCAATGGTTGTCCGCCTCTTACTTGACCAGGAGACTAAGCTTGCTCCAATGAAGTGACATCCTCCACTGGTGCTTTTTCTTTCTATTATGTCTCCAGTAAAATCAGCATCACAGAATCCCACTAATCTGTATTCTTTTGATCTTAAGTACAGCAAACCAAGATTAGTAGTCCCAAGCAAATATCTAAATATTCTTTTAACAGCTTTTAGATGAGATTTTTTTGGGTCTGTTTGGAATCTAGCACACATACAGACACTAAATTGAATGTCAGGTCTGCTTGAAGTTAAGTATAGTGAGAGCCAATCATACCTCTGTAGACAGTTTGGTCTACCTTTTTACCTTCATCTTCTTGGCTTAGTTTTTCATTGGGTTGCATGGGAGTTTTCATGAGTTTGGCATTTTCCATTTTGTACTTCTTGAGTATCTCCTTGGTATACTTTTGTTGATGGATGTAAATTCCATCCCTTGTCTGCTTGATTTGTAATCCAAGAAAGAACTTTAATTCTCCCATCATGCTCATCTCAAATTCTGCTTGCATTAGCTTGGAAAACCTTGCGCAGCTTTTCATTAGTTGCTCCAAAAATAATATTATCAACATATATTTGAACTATAATAAAATTTTCTTTAGAGCTTTTCTTAAACAAGGTAGTATCTACTTTTCCTCTAGTAAAACCATTATGCATGAGAAAAGAGCTAAGTCTATCATACCAAGCTCTAGGTGCTTGTTTCAAACCATATAGTGCCTTTTTAAGTTTGAAAACATGATCTGGTTTATCAGTATTCTCAAAACCAGGGGGTTGTTTAACATATACTTCTTCTTCAATTATGTCATTTAGGAAAGCACTTTTTACATCCATTTGAAAAAAAGTGATTTGGTGTTGTGCACCATATATGACATTAATATGCGTATAGCTTCTATTCTAGCTACAGGTGCAAATGTTTCAGTATAATCAATACCTTCTTGTTGGTTATAGCCTTGAGCTACCAACCTTGCCTTGTTTCTGACAACTTTGCCATCCTCATCCAATTTGTTTTTGAAGACCCATCTTGTTCCAATGACAGATTTGTTTTTGGGTTTAGAGACAAGTGTTCAGACATCATTTCTGGTAAACTGGTTGAGTTCTTCTTGCATAGCAAGAATCCAGCTTTCATCCTCAAGAGCTTCTTCAATGTGTTTTCGCTCAATTTATGACATAAAGGCCACATTGCTTGACTCTTTTAAAGTGGATCTGGTTCTTACTCCTTCATATGGATTTCCAATAATAAGATCCTTAGGATGATGAGTATTGAACTTACAATCCCTTTTGAGATCAACAAGGAGATCTTGACTTTCCTGCTCCACTTATCTATCTGGCTCAATCACAGGTTCCGTCTTGGTTAGATCAGGATGTTGATTTTCTGATTTGTTTATATCAAGACCCGCAAGATCATCTTATAGATCTGATAATTCCTTATCAGTCTTTAAACCATAATTGAACTTAACATGAACAGATTATTCAATAACAAAGGCTCTGGAATTGTAAATTCTAAATGCTTTAGACATTTCAGGATATCCTGCAAAAATACCTTTATCTACATTGGAATCAAACTTTCTAAGTTGATCCTTAGTATTCAAAATGAAGCATTCACATCCAAATGCATGAAAATAAGATATGTTGGGGCTTTTATCTCTCCACAATTCATAAGGTGTCTTCTTTAGAAAAGGCCTAATAAGTATTCTGTTTTGTATATAACAAGCAGTGTTTATTGCTTCTGCCCAGAAGTACTTAGGGAGATTATTCTCATTGAGCATAGTTCTAGCCATCTCTTGTAGAGATATGTTCTTTCTCTCAACTACTCCATTTTGTTGTGGAGTTCTAGGTGCAGAGAAATTATGAGAGATCCTATTCTCACCACAGAACTGTCTAAACTGCTCATTTTCAAATTCTCCCACATGATCACTTCTAAGGGTAGAGATACAGAAACCATGTTCATTTTGTACTCTTTGGCAGAATACTGAGAAAGCCTTAAAAGACTCATCCTAGTAGGTTAAGAAGAGTACCCATGTAAATCTAGAGTAGTCATCAGCTATAACAAATCCATATTTTCTTCCAGCCAGGCTAGCAACACTAACTGGTCCAAATAGATCCATGTGTAACAACTGAAGAGGTATAGAGGTTGATACTTGGCTTTTAGATTTGAAACTTGATTTTATCTGTTTACCTCTTTGACATGCATCACACAAGACATATTTCTTAAAACTAATATCAGGCAATCCTCTCACAAGGTTATCCTTTTTTAGTTAAGAAATTAGTTTCATACTAGCATGTCCTGGTTTCTTATGCCATAACCATCTTTAATCCTCCTTAGACATCAGGCAGGTTACACTTTGATATGAGAGATCATTCAGTTCAAACTTATAAAGATTTTGTTGTCGTTTAGCTGAAAAGAGGGTTTTTCCATTGCAATATTTAACTACAGATAAATCCTTGGTAAATGAGACATCAAATCCACTCTCACATAATTGACTTATGCTAAGCAAATTGTGTCTTAATCCTTCAACCATAAGAACATTAGATATAGAAGGAAGAAGATGTTTACCACCAATAGTACCAATGCCTATAACCTTCCCTTTCTGTTTCCTCCAAATGCAACATATCCTCATTTCTTAAGTTGGAGGTCTAGGAACATAGTGATGTCGTGCGATCCGGCAAGTGTATTGGATTCGTCACAAGTAATAAAAAGATATCGATCCCACAGAGACCGTGATCTCAAATCACAACTAATTATCAAATCGATTAAACTGGACTATATATAAAAAAAGGATTTTGAAAAGGTTTTGATTTTTTGAAATAAGAGATAACTTAGAAAATCAGATAAGGAATGCAATCAAGTAAAATAGAAAGTAAATCAATTTATGGTTTTTCAGATCTAAAATGAATTCCTAGGAATTGGGTTACCAACAAGATCGTTCATGTTACTAAATTGACTACCCCTTGTTAATTATCAAAGTTGCTTTGAAGGCGAATTTATCCTCAAATAGTTAATGCTCCCTCTCGGGTTACAAAAACCATGCCCAATTAAACCAACCCCTACTCTTGTGGTAGTTGAATTTAGATTGGACCCTTTAAGTTTTGTGACAATTCGTGAATCCTCGAAGGACCACTTCTAACTCTCGTGATTTAAGTCCTAAGTCTGATTCTATAGATCCGATACCTAAGTTCACCGCTAGGTTCCTCCTTAGAATATCTACGACACACAAATAAGTGGCCACCGAATCTACGAGTAATTAAAACAATAGAAATTGGATCTAAAGCAAAATCGAAATTAACAAAGATAAACCATCAATTCATAACACAAATCAGATCTTGGGCATAGCCCCAATCCCTAGAAATAAAGCTACTACTCAAGCATTGCCATGGTGATGATAAGCTTGATTACAAATAACATGAAATAAAAAATAAGAGAAGAGAAGAAGAAGAAGAAGAAGAGCGATCCTGAAAAATTTGCCTAAGAGTAGCAGCCCAAAAAGGTCCTCCAAAGTCTCCGCCTGATTGCCATATTTATAGATTAGGGAAGTTTGAATCATAATCAAACACAAATTCAGATTAAATCAGTTTCATCAGATCCAAATATCACGCGTCACGGCCGTGACGGATTCTGCCTTGGGCGTTGCTTCACTGATTGGTCTGTCACGGTCGTGACCACCATCATGGCTAGGCCGTGATCGGTTCTGCCTGTGAGGGTCTGGTTCAGCTGACATGTCACGGCCGTGATTGGCATCACGGGCTGGCTGTGACCAGTTTTGACTTTTGCCTTCTTTCTTTTTAGCTCTACTCGATCATGGCCGTGATGGCTGTCACGGCTAGGCCGTGATGGGCTCTGTTTGGCTCATTTTCTTCACTTTTCAATCCCCATCTTCATGCAAGCTCCTTCATGGTTAATCTTGAGCATTTTGATCCTTAATTCCTGCAAAACAACACCACAAAACCGCCTTACCCGTTCCATGGTAAAAACTAACAAAAATCAAATTAAAAATGCCTAATCTATATGAAAATGCATGCAAAATGTCAATGAAATATGAGGTGAAATCAGACTCATCAAACTACCCCAAGCTTAAGATTTTGCTTGTCCTCAAGCAATCACTAGGGCCAGAAAATATAAACAATCAGAGCATGGATGGTGAACCAAGAACCCGAGCAACTAATCCAAGTGACAAGCTTATTCAAATAAGAAACCAAGGGACAATCAATTTCAAGTCCAATTAGAAGCTTAGGTTTCCTAAATTCATATTCTCACTGATTCGGGCACTCTTCTCACCTCACTCAAGTGTTTAAGGGTATATGACAATTTGCTCAATTTCCTCAAGGAAGGTATTCTACCATAAGTTTGACTATTCACCAAATCTCTACTTTATTAATGAAAACACATAAGAATCAAGAGGTCTTTTATTTTGGTTTGTAATGGGGCCATGGGATTAATTGTTAGGTGGGGAAATCAAGAAAAGGAAATTTCAAGAAAGCTAACCAAAATATCAAACATTGCAATTTCAAGAAGGCTAACCAAAATATCAAACATTGCAGAGCATGACCACCTTCTAAAATACCTTTTGGGGCTTTAGTTCACTTTTCCACCTTTCTTTCTTTCTTTTTATTTTATTTCTCAATTTCTTTTTGTTAATTCCTTCTCCATAATTTTTTTTTTATTTTTTTTCATTTTATTTATTTGGAGAAGGGGAGACTTTCAGCTTAAGAGAAATATTTTTCTAACTTTCTCATCCCACAATTTATTTTTCAAACTACCTTTTTTACCCTTTTTTTTGCAATACTTTAAAAGGCGTCATACCAAGCATTATTCATCAAAATAAATCAAGGTACCAAGAAAAGTATTTTATTCTTTTAGGCTCAAAATTGGGCAACTAAGGGGTAGCATTTAATCAATCAAAGCTCAGAAGACCGGAAAAATACCTAGTGCCTCAATCATATTCAAATATGTTTTCAAAAAATTTTTAAGCTTCAAAATGGTTTCAAGTCAAGTTCTAGAGAATACAACCCTAGAGGAATAAAACACTTAATCACAAAGAATGAGGTAGATTTAGTGAGTACCCCTTTTAGGCTCAAAAATCTCTCATCTAGTAGTTTAAAATCAGTGAGAAACACAAATTTAAGGAACAACATGCTAATTATCAACTATCAAAAGATCATCTCAAGCGTTTTTATTTTTAGCCTTATCACAAGAATAAAAAAATTGGGTTCAAAAATTCACTGTCTCAATTTATTTGGCACCAAGTTCTCACAATTGGATGTATACTCTAAGCAAAGGGCAATCTAATCATATGATCATACAAAATTATGCCTATATGAATGCAACATGAAAAATGCAAAAATGCAAAAAATTGCAAAAATACCCTACCCCAAGCTTAAAAACTTACATTGTCCCCAATGTAAATAATCAAGTCTGAGAGGGGAGAAAAATGGAACAACTCACCGAGGTGGTAGCGGGTGCTGGCTCACATGCCAGTCAAAAACTTGTTGGAAAATGTATCACGGCCGTGATGCTTATCACGGATTGACCGTGATCAATTTTGGTCTTCTTTGGTTAGCTCATCACGGCCGTGACCACCGTCACGACCTGGGCGTGATGATTTCTGGCTTTATTTGTGCTTGCCCTTTTTGCTCTTCTTGCTTTCATAACCTGAAAACACTTGGCAAAGCCATCAATTAGTGATCTTTTTTTTCTTATTTCCTCAACTTATTCAAAAACAAATGGAAAAGGGAAAGGAAACATGGGTTGCCTCCCAAGAAGCGCTTATTTACGGTCTTAAGCTTGACCATACTTTTTTCAATCAACCGGGGTCGACTGGGCCTAGAAGTGCAAGAACACTTCTCTTCCATGGAAGTCCTTCAAAGAGCCGATTTTGTTCATATGGCCAATTGCGCTTTCGCTTTGCTCTTTTCACTCTGAGTTTCATGGCCTTACTCCCTCCCGGCGGAAGTTTTGTTTCTACATGATGAGCAACTCCAACTTCATCACCATTTGGTGCATCATTTGTCTTGCAAAGCTTCGGAGTTGCTTCCATGTTGAGCTCTTCCTTTACCTCTAGAGACAATATATCGATCCTGCACACATGACTCTCAAAAGGAGGGTTGTTATATGAGTTAGTCAAATCAAAATCTACCCTACCTTCCTCTACATTCAGAGAGAGCTTGCCATTATTTACGTTTATTATCACTCCAGCGGTGGCCAAGAACGGCCTTCCTAGAATGATAGGGAATTTAGAATTCTCGTTCATATCCAACACCATGAAATCGGTAGGGATGAAAAATTTTCCTACCTTGAAGGGAACATTCTCTAGTATGCCTAGAGGAGTCTTAGTTGAGCCATCCGCAAATTGTAAAAAGAATTTGGATGGACTCAATTCCTTGGTTCCCAACCTCTCCAAGATAGTAAGCGGCATCAAGCTCGCACTAGCCCCTAAGTCACATAAGGCTTGGTCTATTTTCACTTCTCCGATTGAGCAAGCAATAGAGAAACTACCTGGATCTTTTAGTTTAGGAGGCATATTAGTTTTTATCATGACATTATGCTCCTTGGTACGGTGGTGGAGGGACATACTTTGGCTCCATCTCTTCATCTTCGCTCATGTCCTCCTCACATTCCACATCCTTTTCAACCACCCCAAGCTTATCATCCCTCAAGTATATGGCATTACAATGTTCATTAGGATTAACTTCGGGTTGTCCCGGAAACGTACCCTTAGGT
This sequence comes from Sophora flavescens, assembly GCA_030762895.1. Lineage (NCBI taxonomy): Eukaryota > Viridiplantae > Streptophyta > Magnoliopsida > Fabales > Fabaceae > Sophora > Sophora flavescens. Next base: position 51,941,576 of record CM061066.1, on the reverse strand, counting down.
CTAGAGAATATGTGCTAGCTTGTTGAGCAATCTGAGTTTCTAACATCTTATTATGGATGGCTAAGTTATCTACCTTAGATGCTAACTCTTTTATTGCGCCTCATTGACTGCCCTACCTTGTTGCCTAAACTCTTCATTTTGTTTTGTTTGAGTTTCAACAAAACTTTCCAAAAGAGACTCAAGTTTAAACTTTTGTACCTGAGGATACCCCGATGCGGGTTTTCTATTACCTTGGCCTTCTTGGAATTCATGGTTCAGCGTGTTGTTGTAGTTCCTGTAGGAGAGGTAAGGGTTGTTCTTCCTTCCTTGGTTGTAAGAATTTGGGGGAGCATATTTTGGCAACTTCGGGTTCGTGACATAGAAGTTGTGACAAGAGTCCACTTGTTCCCCCGAAGCGCCGGATCCATGAGCAATACCACGTGGGCACTCCATTATGTCATGTCCCTGCATTCCACAAATCTCACAAACAATGTTAGTAACACCTATTGAACTCACATTAGCCCTTTCAAGCTGATCAAAGCGTTTATTTAGTGAGTCAATTTTAGACATAATAAAATCAGTGCTATTCATTTCAAACTTACCCCTTGAAATCTTTTTCAGGTTATTACCTCTTTCTGAACCCCATTGGTGGTAGTTGGTGGTCACCTTTTCAATGACGTCGAATGCCTCAGTCAGAGGCCTATTCATAAAGGCTCCACCAGCTGCGGAATCAAGTGACACCTTTGAAGAGTAATCCAGTCCGTTGTAGAAGGTGTGCACTAATAACCACCTCTCGAGTCCATGATGTGGTCAAGACTCCAGCAATACCTTGTAGCGATCCCAAGCTTCTGATAAACATTCTCCGTCCTTTTGGAAGAAGCCGATGATCTGAGTTCGTAGGTAAGCCGTCTTGGATGGAGGGAAGAATTTCTACAAGAATGCCTGCTCCAGTTGGTCCCAAGTCGACAAGGTATTAGCGGGCACTTGGTTCAGCCAAGCTTTTGCCTTTCCAGTAAGAGAGGAGGGGAACAATCTCAAACGAATAGCATCAACCGGGGCGCCTTGAATTCTAACTGCATCGGTGAACTCCAAGAATGTCTCCATGTGATCAGTCGGGTCCTCCGAGGGCAATCCTCCGAATTAATGTTGCCTAATCATGTTAATTAGCATAGGCGGTATAGTGTAGTTCTCCGTCTCAATCTCTGGCCTAGCAATCCCAGTTCGCAAACCCCTAGTATTTGGGGCTGCGTAGTCCTTCAATGGTTTCGTATCCGGTAGATTTGCTATGAGTGGAATGGGAATCAACCTCTCTCTCTCTTTGTAGTCTCCTACGTTTATGAAAGGTCCTTTCGACTTCGGGGTCGACCTTACTAAGGTTTCCAAGACTTAATGATCGTTGCTTAAAAGAGAAAACACAGAGAGATAGTTGCTAAAAAAAGAGAAAAAGAGATTGATGATTTTTTTTAATAACAAAAATAGTTAAAAATAGAAAGAAAAGGTCCAGAAAAATCAATTTAAAAATTAAATTGAGATTTGAGGAAGCACAGTCCCCTGCAACGGCGCCAAAAACTTGATGTCGTGCGATCCGGCAAGTGTACCGGATTCTTCGCCAAGTAATAAAAAGATATCGATCCCACAGAGACCGTGATCTCAAATCACAACTAATTATCAAATCGATTAAACTGGACTATATATATAAAAAAAGGGATTTTGAAAAGGTTTTGATTTTTTGAAATAAGAGATAACTTAGAAAATCAGATAAGGAATGCAATCAAGTAAAATAGAAAGTAAATCAATTTATGGTTTTTCAGATCTAAAATGAATTCCTAGGAATTGGGTTACCAACAAGATCGTTCATGTTACTAAATTGACTACCCCTTGTTAATTATCAAAGTTACTTTGAAGGCGAATTTATCCTCAAATAGTTAATGCTCCCTCTCGGGTTACAAAAACCGTGCCCAATTAAACCAACCCCTACTCTCGTGGTAGTCGAATTTAGATTGGACGCTTTAAGTTTTGTGAAATTCGTGAATCCTTGAAGGACCTCTTCTAACTCTCGTGATTTAAGTCCTAAGTCTAATTCTATAGATCCGATACCTAAGTTCACTGCTAGGTTCCTCCTTAGAATATCTACGACACGCAAATAAGTGGCCACCGAATCTACGAGTAATTAAAACAATAGAAATCAAATCTAAAGCAAAATCGAAATTAACAAAGATAAACCACCAATTCATAACACAAATCAGATCTTGGGCATAGCCCCAATCCCTAAAAATAAAGCTACTGCTCAAGCATTGCCATGGTGATGACAAGCTTGGTTAACAACAACATAAAATAAAGCCTAAGAGAAGAGAAGAAGAAGGAGAAGAGAATCCTAATTTCGCCTAAGTGTGGCAGCCCAAAAGTCTTTTTAAATCTCTGCCTGATTGCCATATTTATAGATTAGGGAAGTTTGAATCCCAATCAAACACAAATTCAGATCAATTCAGTTTCTTCAGATCCAAATAATGCGCGTCAAGGCCGTGACGGATTCTGCCTTGGGCGTTGCTTCAATGATTGGTCTGTCACGGCCGTGACCACTATCACGGCTAGGTCGTGATTAGTTCTTCCTATGAGGGTCTGGTTCAGCTGACATGTCACGGCCGTGATGGGCATCACCGCCTGGCCGTGACCGATTCTGACTTTAGCCTTCTTTCTTTTTAGTTCTACTCGATCATGGTCGTGATGGGCATCACGGCTAGGCCGTGATGGGCATCACAGCTAGGTCGTGATGGGCTCTGTTTGGCTCATTTTCTTCACTTTTCAAGCCCCATCTTCATGCAAGCTCCTTCATGGTTAATCTTGAGCATTTTGATCCTTAATTCCTGCAAAACAACACCACAAAACCGCCTTACCCGTTCCAAGGTAAAAACTAACAAAAATCAAATTAAAAATGCCTAAGCTATATGAAAATGCATGCAAAATGTCAATGAAATATAAGGTGAAATCACACTCATCACATAGACTTTTCTCCTGTCATATGTCGCGAGCAACCACTGTCCAAGTACCAGCAGTGGTGTTTTCTTTGTCCTATTAAGGACATCTGCAACAGAAATTATTTGATCATTAGGTACCTATTGTTTTCTGGTCCTTTTCTGTTAGTTCTAGAAGTCTGTAAAGACTTCCTTCTCTTCTTATGGTTACGCTTAGACATAACATGTCTAGTTTTTCCACATAAGTTACAGACATGTATGGATTTAATTATTGTTGACTTAACAAAAACATTTGAAGTTTTAGTTGATAATTTATGATGTGTCTGATGGACATATCCAATACCTTCTTTGTCGAGGGAGTGTCTCTGACATCTAAGTAGCTTTGTCAGATTATCTGTCATTATCAAATTTGGCAATATCAGAAGTGAGCTCTTCCACTTTCTGTTGAAGTTTTTCAACTTCTTCAGATTGTGATGCTTCACTTGAGATCTTAGCTTCATCAGATTTTTCAGTCTTCAGCTCACTATTTTCATTGGCCAGTTATCACACTATTGAGATTTCTGCTTATGTTCACTGATGAGCTTTACATACTCTCTCTTGAGGGATTTGAAGGCCTTAGATAAGCAGTTGGATTCCTCCAGCAACTCCTCATTGGCATCAAGTAATTCCTCATAGTCAGAATGTACCTCATTATTTGAATCTGAGTCAGTGTTGGCCATCAGACAGAGATTAGTTTCTTCCTCTGTCTCTTCATCTGAAGATGTTGACTCCAGATCCTCCCAAGTAGTCATCACCCATTCCTTCTTCTTTTTGAAGAACTTCTTAAAAGGGGCTTTCTTGAGTTGAGGACATTCAACTTTGATGTGGTCGGGCTTTTTGCACTCATAGAAGACAATTGAACTCTTGTCTGTTGAAGTGGATTCTTTGAAGTTATTGTCCTTGTTGAACCTTCTGAATGGCTTATCCTTTCTGAACTTCTTTTTATGTAAGAGAATCTTAATCTTCCTGGATAGGAGAGACAATTCTTTATCACTTTCAGAATCCTAGGGTTTAGGCAGGTCACCATCACTGGATGACTCGTCTGCCTTCAGATCCTTGGAAGCTTTTGCTGACTTTAGATCAACCTTCAAAGCAATTAACTTGCCCTTCTTTGTTGTAATTTCATCTCCAAGTTCTTGCTCATGAACAGTGAGTGTTCCAAGAAGTTCACCCATAGTCAAGGTAGTGAGATCCTTGGCTTGAGAGATAGCAGTGACCAAAGGTCTCCACTGGTTATGTAGACTTGTTAGAATCTTTCCAACCTTCTCAGCATTAGTGTAAATTTTGCCAATAGATTTTAGACCATTGATGATAGTTTAGAATCTTCCTATCATCTGAGCAACAGATTCTCCTTCCTCCATGACAAACAGTTCATAATTTCTGACAAGTATGGCAATTTTTGATTCTTTAACTTTGGTTGTTCCTTCATGAGTAACAGCTAAAGTATCCCATATTTCTTGACCAGAATCACATGCACAAACCTATTCAAATTCTTCAAGGCTGAGACCACAAATGATGTTATATCTGGCTTTGTGGTTCAGCTCCCATTTTGTCTTTTCTGCAGGGGTCCACTGAGCTTTTGGCTTGTTAGTGTGGTCATCATTCTTAGAAATGAATGGACCATCAGTGATGACATCCCAGAGATCAGAGTTTGTAGATAGAATGAACCATTGAAATCTATCTTTCCAATAGTTATGGTTTTCTCCATTGAAGAATGGAGGTCTAGTTAGGGAAGCTCCTTCAGTTTGGTGACTTCCACTTGAACTAGCTTCAACAGTCATGTCTATTCTTTAGGACCTTTACCTCTACACTATTAGATGCTCAACCCAGAGGCTGAGCTCTGATACCAACTAAAATAGACGACTATAAACACGAGAAGGGGGGTTGAATTGTGTTTATCATAATTTAAAACAAAGTTGAAAACTTTTCGCACACAAGCTAAGTTCAGACAAGTGGGAAAGAACAGTACAGACAGGTGACCTGTCTGGTTAGATTTCAACAGAATAAACACGCAAGCACACAACTTGAAAACATATTCAATATTAACACTTTAACCCCTTAGTTAGAAAGCAGATATAATAATCAAAGCAACTAAAGAGTTTAAGGGAAGATAGATTAACACGGTTGTTTATCCTGGTTCACTCTTCAACACAAAGAGCTACGTCTAGTCCTTGGTAGCACCAAGTTTTATCCACTATAAGTGATCAGGTTACAGACTCCAAGTATTGTTTGTATACCTAGCCTCTTCAGGCTCCGGGACAAGTATTCTTTTCACACCTAGCCTCTTCAGGCTCACTCAGGTTTGTTTGAGAAGTTTGCTAGTAATAAATACAATCAGACAGATAGTTCTTTCACTAACACTCAGAGAGTGAATTAAATGTAAGCTTGGGAAAGACTAGGTAATAACTTCAAATGATTGAAGAATACAGATTGAAAGAATGAATAAATAATTGTGTAGAATAATGACTCTTTTAATGTTGTGTATTCTCTGTGTATCTTCATCTTCAACGACTTCTGTATTTATAGCCTTCAAACATTTAAGATCCGTTAGAGACATTCCTTCAAGTGTTGGCTTCGAGCAGAACTTCATTAAATTCAATAGAGTCGTTCTGGGCAGCCATTAATACAATATGAACGTTGGTTGTACTCTAACATGAAGGATCATGGCTTTATACATCCTGTAGTAGCCATATCAGAGTTGTGCAGAGAGCTTTTGTACTTTGCAGAGCACATTTCCCTTTTCGTGTAATAACCAAGAGTACTGGGGAATAAGGTCTGTTGGAAACATTCTTTAACTGGACTTCATAGGTTAGCATGGTGATCATTTATGTAAGCAGACAAGTGATCATTTATATAAGCAGACAGGTGAGTCTTACTATTTTGATCTGCACACTACATACATAGGTTAACAACCAATACGAAGGTTGATTAAATCATTAACCAAATGTTTAGTTTTCATCAAAACTTAGGAAAATGCACATCAGACATTTTAGAGACTTAACAGCCTTTTGGAAGAAAAAAGGTCTTTGCGAAATGTGACGGAGGTGCCGTGTTTGGAGGTACCATGTTTGGGAAAAAAGAGCTGAAGTATATGTACAATACATAAAGTTGCAGTGGTTAGTTGCTCCCTACGTTGACTATCTAACCCTTCTTTTTCCCCTTCACAAGTCCTTCAGTTCTCTCCTTCTTCATTCTACATCTTTTTCTTCGCTCTCCTAACCTACTCCTTCTTGCTCCACATGTCGAAGCAGTAGGGCCATGTGGTCTTCCCCACCCACGAGTCGAATAGGGTTTTCCAGTACCCATCGGGGAATCTCTTGAGGGCTTCCATGTCCTGATGGACGTCATTGGGGTTGTGACAGATGAATATGGGTAAGGATTTTCAAAAAGCTAAACTTGATTCAGCATGAAATGAGATTTCATGTTTATGTTTAGTGTAGTGGTGTTATTGATTCATATCATTTTTATGCACAACAAGATTGGTGCTTTGTTTGGAAGATTCTGTTGTAATATTATTATTACTAATGTGAGTTCATGTTCTTATTTGAAACATTTTACACGAGGTTGAAAATCTTATATGAAAACATACTTATATGTTTTTTTGGTAAAAAAAATACTTATATATATATATATAATTATGTATTATGTGTAATTAATCTATAATATTTATATTGAAGTTGAAGTTTTAAATAGGTAGATAATAATTTAAATATTTACGACCAATGGGGTAGATTTTATAAATAAGTAGATAATAATGTACATATTTATATGGAGTCAGAGTTATAATTTTAAATTAAAATATGAAAATAATTAAATATAGATTATTGTAAAAACATTTGATTGATCATCTTTTCAAAATATGTCTTATATTAGTTATTATATCGATCAACAATTTTTTTGGTATATTGCACTCTTTAAAAAAAATTTATAAGTTAGAATTATTTTAGATACTATACAACTCTTGCTAGGGAGAGCATTAAGTGAATTCGGGAAACTAGTGAATTGCCCCGATACAATGGAAGAAGTAGAAAAATAAATAAAGTGAATGAAGAGAACACAACTCTTGGGCATGACCATTAATATTATCAGACATGACACTCAAAGCTAGAGACTAAAGGTCCTAATGGAAACAAAGTTCTGTGAAAAGCCTTGAATTGAGGGAGGAAGAAAAAAGATGTTCCCTAATAGCATTATTACTAAGAGTTTAATTGCTATACACTGTCAATGTAAAGTTTTTACACTGACAACTAATCACAAATCAAGATATGAATGACTTTAAAGGTATTTAGGATAAGACTCAAAGATTTTTAGTGATATGACAATTTATGATTGGCTGACTGTGTAAAAAACATTTACGCTGACAGTGTATATAAGTTAAACTCTATTACTAATATGACTTCATGTTCTAATTTGAAGCATCTTACACGGGATTAAAAATCTTATATGAAAACACACACACAATAAATATATATATATATATATATATATATATATATATATATATATATATATATATAAAATCACGTATAATCTATAATATTTTATATTGAAGTTAATGTTTTAAATATGAAGATAATAATTTTGTTTCAAAAAATATGTGACTATAATAATTTAAATATTTACAATCCACATGGCTAATTTTCTAAATGAGCATATGAATTTGTAATAGAATTTCATATATATATATATATATATATATTCATCTTGATTGGATCATATCAACGGAGTTTGAGTAGAAAATTAGTGTTACTAAAACATATTTTAGTTGTGTGAATTTGAAAAGGTGTTTAAATACGTTGGGTTCCATTGCATTGGAAAAAGCAAAAAAATAATGATAGAGAATGGAAAGGACACAACTTTTGATTGGGAGAGCATTAAGTGAATTGTCCAAATACATTGGAAGAAAAAGAAAAAGAGCATTGAAAGAGCTCAACTGTTGGAATGATTGTTAATGTTCTCAAATGTGACACTCATAGCTAGAATCCAAATGCCATAATGAAAACAAAGTTATGCGAAAATAACAAAGATTTGTGTAATGGCGTCTATATCTATCAATATATAAAGATGGAATCCCTTTTGCAACCGTAAATGATCAGTAAATGAGGAGGTGACAAGCTGTCGAGATTTTGGGGCTTTTCTTATTTAATTTTAAAATAATTTCTGAATTATTTATGTCCATCTAATGTATGTGCATTTGTCGTGTGTTTCCGAGATGGCTATCCCTCTATGAGATGACTACTGTCTGCTACCAAGAGTAGACAAAGACTATCTTTACGGTTTTTTTCTTTATCTATCCATAATCTTCAATTTCCGAAAACCATTTCTTCCTCCATCCCTCTTGCTCTGTTTTAATTTCCCTCTCCATTATAATATCAATTCTTCATATTTCTGTCATTTTTCCTTAATATGTATTTGCATGCTGATTATGCATTTATTTGCTCATCTTGAGTAAGTTTTCCCGCATTAAACTCTTATGATAGTTATATATACTTTAGTTGTCATTTTCCAAAAATAAAATATTAGATAATCCTACTAAGTTTCCCTACACCACTCCATCATATTGAAGGCAAGGAGAATATGTGGATCGATTATATGATTTAAGATGATTAATTGATCATTAGTAATAATCAAAGAGGAACTCTTAACACATAATGTTACATTACGTATTGTAATATCATTTTAAAATATGAAAAAAAATCAATTTTTTTCACTCAAATTATAGATAAGATTGTTTCAAGGTTTTTGTCGATCACTCATGTCTATAAATTAAAAGCCTTGGAGATGAATGGGTACCACCATTATGGGTGGGAAGAAAATATTGAAGGCAAAGCGTGAAATAAGTAAAGAAAAGTTTTGACATGGTGGACTTAAATTGGGATAAAGAAAAAAAAAGTTTCGTAGATATAGGGGCACAATTCAAGTTATTAATGATAACAATGCTATAAATAATAATAATAATTGATGACTCGTTCATCGTACGAGTGAAACAAAACTAGTAGATATAACAAGGTGGGATAAGTTTGGTGTCTCAACAGGGTTTATAATAAATTTAGTTTTGGTTTATAAGTTGGATTTACATAGACCTAATGTGTTTAGTAAACAGGTCAAATTTAGGTTTTCTACAAAATTTATTCAATTATGCAGGTTAAAATTTGAGTTTTTGAAAAAACCTATTTGAACATATTACATCAGTTATATTTATTTGATATTCATGTATGTAATGAAAGAATTTATAATACTTCCGCAATTTAGTAATAAGATACATTAGTAAAATATATTTATTTTATATTAATTTAATAATCTTGTTAAAGGTTACATCAATTTAAAATTTCAAAAGTTAAAGTAACGAGTGTTAGTCAACTGTGGAAAGCAATTTACCTATGTAAGTAGGAGGATCTCGGGAACTCATCCTTATGGAGTCATCCTTATTGGGAGGTCGAGAATCTTGAGGTAAAACTTTGTTCAATCAGGTGAATCAGAGATTAGTTCTATAGGGAGCCTGAAGGGCCTAACCAATCTAGATACTCTGATAGACCCACTCGATCCAAAAGACTAATTAGGATGGATTCCGATCAAAAAAATAAAATAAAATTCAAAAGTTAAATTTTCTTAGTGTATATAAAGGCTTTCATGGAGAACCAAGTGATTGGATGCAAGTGGTTAACGTACTGCTACTTAAGGACGAATCGTTCGGGCTCTGCCCGAGTTCGATTCTTGGGTACGCAACAATCCTTTGCCACACTTTACTAATCGTGCGACCGACTCGGAGATTAGTCCCATAGCGAGTCCAAAGAATCTAAGCCGTGAGAATATTTCGAGGGCTCACTCGATCCCAAGGATTAATTAGGGTAAGTAAAAAAAAAAAAAAGGCTTTCATGGAGTGTAGTCCTTTAAATAGGTTTTTGGTCAAATTAGTCTTTTATATTTCACAATGAGGACATATAGAGCAATAAAAAAAATCTATAATAAATAAAAGGCTAAACTCACACTTTATGTGAGTGTTGCGATTTATGTGACTGTTGCGAAGGGCACTAGTTCAGAAATAAAGAAATATATATATTAAAAAAATTAAACATATCACTTTTTAATATATTAAATATACTATTTTCTTATAAAATTTATCTTTTTTATTCGGACACCGGTTATCATTCCCCTTATGATATAAATATGTTTGTAACTATTTAGACAACACATTTTTTGGTCTTTGATCGAGTATCTTTATAAGTAAAGTTGTGAGACTAACCCTTGCCCCTTGGACCAGGTGACGATTACATATATTCCTTCCCAAAATGGCAACTCCATGATAAACCCGTAACTTAATTTATAGGTAAAATTTAGCTGGGGTAAATTTATAGGTAAAATTTGGCTGGGGTATAATCCACTTCTGATTCGACCAATTGCTTTTGGGTTTATTCAGGCATAGGGATGTAAATGGGGCGGGTGGGTACGGGTAGTAGCCCCCCACTACCCGTCCCGTTGGATGAATTTTGTATCTGTCCCCGCCCCATATCCTTGCGGGTATCCATCTTACGGGTTTTAAATAAATTTATCAATATTTATGGGTATCCATGGACATCTATGGATATTCAAACACCTCACAATTTTTTTTTATTATTCACACATAAAATTCAAACTAATTCTGTCGATCAGACTTGATTTGCGCTCCATGTTGCTGCTACAAGAAATTCTTATGTGCTTGAAAAATATTATAGTAAATATACCAAACAATATGATATGTAAACAATGTAATCATGCATGTCATGAAAGGGTGATGTAAGGGGTTTGGGAATGATAGGGTTTGAGTGTTGCGGCTGCCAAATTTTTAAGTAACAAAATATTGGTACTTAAAAAATTAAGATATTTTGTTTATATATGTGAAAGGTATTGTTTACCTTAGCGGGTACCGGCGGGTGGGATAGTACACTATCCGTCCCCACCTCATTAATAAGCGGGTATAAAAAATATTCATTTATGTTATCCGCAGATACTTATTAAAATACACATTTTCATCCGTTGCGAATTTTATCCGTGGGTACGGGTAAAACTTGCATCCTTATTCAGGCAACACTTGACACAAGCTAACTCATTTGCACTGTTATGAACAAGTAAATATATTTTTTCTATTATTTTTTCGGTTTGGCTGGTATTTTTCATTGTGGACCATGCGAATTTGTTGAGGTAGAGAAAGACTCAATTAACATACGGGCCTTTTGCTTGCAACCACAATCGAGGTTCAACTATTTTCATGTTGATCCATGTTCTGCGTTGTGGACTGAACTTTCTGTTTCACAAGGGTTACATTACCGGCCCACTACACAATATGATGCCAAGAAAGTGAACGAAAGTAGAAAAGAAATTTATGAGCAGAAAAGAAATTAATTAAATAGTCCTTCAATTTATATTTGTTGTCTACTTTTTATTAAAATTATTATATTATTATATCACAAAAATTATAAATTATTACTAAACAGTATCAATTTTTTTTAAATACACCGGTATAAATATAGTTTTGTGTTAAATTGAAGACTTTACGAATATCTTTTAGAGTTTAATTTTAATGTATTGTATTTCGAATTGTGTGAACTCTTGGCTGAGTCATTGTTGATGTCATAAATCGAGCTCATTAAAGATAATTTAAAAATGAGAAAGGACAATCTTGAAAATGGACGAGATTTTCCAAGCTTGGTAAGACTTTCTAATACTAAACAAGATGGAGGAGTTTATATTGATTAAAAAACATTGAAGAAGAAATCCCCCGTCGGACATTAATGGCCTATCATTCGACTACCTCTTGAATATCCAATTGTATATATGTTATTATGACCTGAGTTATGCACAGGATCACCCAACATATTTTAAGGCCTTAAACGAACTTTGAGATGATATATTTTTAATAGAGAGATGGTAATAGAAAAATCAGGGATCATACAAAAGTAAATGTAACTTTTGCTCAAGCAGGGATCTAACCTCATTCTCTAAGAAAAAAACACATGCTGCTTATCACTTTGATAGACTAGCTAGTGATGAAGTTTTGTAAATATTGGTAAACCTAAAGTAAGGGCTTGGGGCATTTTATACTCAGGTCGACCTTGACTAAGCAACAACACCTTTCATATGTGATAGATATGTTGACGATCCCACACAATATATTTCTTATGGACTTCTAACTAGTTGTTCCAAAAATCTCCATTGATGGAATCTCCTCCAATATCTCATTTTCATATATGATTTTTGAGGTTGTTATGGTAAGAATAAAATACTTTTAATAGTATCTTAGTGCATAAATTGAATACTAATTGTTCCGTCCAAATACCTCAGGTGGGAGATACTCGGGCGAAGAAGGTCTTGTGAGTGTTTTGGAATTAGCTTGACAGAATTGGAATTCTGCTCCTACGTATCCAAATGGGAATCAAAGCAAACGTAGTTCTTAGTGAGGGGGTTGGACCCCTATTTATAGAGATGTTTTAGTGTAACAGTTTGGGTATGACTGTTATTGAGATCCTATTTGTTAGGATCGGGTTGTTATTGTAGTTAGATAATGATATGGATAAGGCTCTGAGTTATACAGAGAGATATTTGGACCAGCGAGATATTCGGCCCAGTCAGTTGTGACTGGATAGCTCGGTGCCGAGATATCTTCATCCGCGGTCTGGTGTGGAATAGTCCCGAGTAATTATCCTCGGGTGTCATTTGCATTAATAGGTCTTCGGCTTTATGGGAGTTCGGGGCGGTCAAGGCCCATTTACAAGAATAAGCTCGGCCGTATTGACAAATCCTCGGCCTTATATTTTCGACCAGTACACAAGCCCCCCGAGCTCTGAGCTTAAACAAGCGAAAGAGCTGACAAGTATTAAACCGAGCTTATACTTCGGCCACGTGGACCTTCGTATTTCCAGTATTTTCAAGGCTCGAACTCGGTCTTAATAATTCAATAACTCGAACTCAGCTTTTCATAATTTCAATGGCTCGAACTCGGCCTTTAGGCTCAAACTTGGCCTTAACAATTTAATGGCTCGTACTCGGCCTTAATAATTTAATGGCTCGTACTCGGTCTTTAGGCTCGAACTCGGCCTTTAGGCTCAAACTTGGCCTTAACAATTAAATTCGCTCGAACTCGGCCTTTAATAATTTAGTGGCTCGTACTCGGCCTTTAGGCTCAAACTTGGCCTTTAACAATTTAATTGGCTCGAACTCGGCCTTTAGGCTCAAACTTGGCCTTAACAATTTAATGGCTCGTACTCGGCCTTTAATAATTTAGTGGCTCGTACTCGGCCTTTAGGCTTAAACTTGACCTTTAACAATTTAATTGGCTCGAACTCGGCCTTTAGGCTCAAACTTGGCCTTAACAATTTAATGGCTCGTACTCGGCCTTTAATAATTTAGTGGCTCGTACTCGGCCTTTAGGCTCAAACTTGGCCTTTAACAATTTAATTGGCTCGAACTCGGCCTTTAGGCTCAAACTTGGCCTTAACAATTTAATGGCTCGTACTCGGCCTTTAATAATTTAGTGGCTCGTACTCGGCCTTTAGGCTCAAACTTGGCCTTTAATAATTTAATTGGCTCGAACTCGACCTTTAGGCTCAAACTTGGCCTTAACAATTTAATGGCTCGTACTCGGCCTTTAATAATTTAGTGGCTCGTACTCGGCCTTGAGGCTCAAACTTGGCCTTTAACAATTTAATTGGCTTGAACTCGGCCTTAATAATTTAATGGCTCGTACTCGGCCTTTAGGCTTGAACTCGACCTTTAGGCTCAAACTTGGCCTTAACAATTTAATGGCTCGTACTCGACCTTTAATAATTTAGTGACTCGTACTCGGCCTTTAGGCTCAAACTTGGCCTTTAATAATTTAATTGGCTCGAACTCGGTCTTTAATAATTTAGTGGCTCGTACTCGGCCTTTAGGCTCAAACTTGGCCTTTAACAATTTAATTGGCTCGAACTCGGCCTTTAGGCTCAAACTTGGCCTTAACAATTTAATGGCTCGTAGTCGGCCTTTAATAATTTTGTGGCTCGTACTCGGCCTTTAGGCTCAAACTTGGCCTTTAAAAATTTAATTGTTCGCAGAATAAACACATCGGCAAAATAATAAAATAGAACAATGTCCATAATAAATTCTGTTATTGGATAAAAAAGTCTGCGGTGTGCCTCGTTAAAACCTTCTAGGTTAAAACCCTTTTTATGGGATAAAATACTGAGGTAGGAAAAAGAGTACATCACCTGACTATATACATCAACTGTAGCTTAGTGCACTGATCGGACTGTGATCCAAGCTGGAACTTCTCCAACTCCTCAATGGGTTGTGGCCGTTGTTCTTGCATGTCAATTCTCGGGTCTAGTTCAACAGAGCTGACAGAATTTACAGACTTGTCTTTTCCCCTGTAGTGTTTCTGCAGATGTAGGTTTGAGCTTGCTTACAGCAAACTATCAGCATAGCACTGTTTGGCCATTTTCTGATCCGCCCGGATAGCAACTATGTCTCCCGAGTTGGAAGGGAATTTCATTGTGAGGTGGGGAGTAGAGACCATGGCTCCCAGCTCGTTCAAAGATGGTCTTCCGATTAAGACATTGTACGATGTTACTGCATTAACCAACACGTACCTGACCAGAATAGTTTTGGACGCTTTGCCATCTCCAAAAGTAGTTAGGAGGTCAATGTATCCTCGGGTATCCACCTGTTCCCCAGCAAAGCCGACGAGCTTACTATCGTATGGCTGAATAGATTTTTCTGGGATCCCGAGCTTCTGGGATGTTGGATAATATAGGATATCAGTCGAGCTTCCCTGGTCGACGAGAGTTCTCTTGACCGAGAAGTTGGCCAATTGCACTGTGATTACCATTGGGTCATCCTGATTAGGATCCACACCCAAGAAGTCTTCATCGGAGAAAATAATCGATGGGGAAATCCTCGGGGGTTTGCCAGCTACCGAGTTTTGATGAGTGTGATTCCACCTCATCTTTGTCCATCATTTTGCATGCATTTTCATGTAGTTTAGGCATATTTTTATTAGATTTTAGGTTAATTTTCCTTTGGAACGGGTAAGGCGGTTTTCGTGTGTTGTTTTGCAGATATCAAGGGTAAATTGCTCAAGATCAACCATGATGAAGTTTGGATGAATATGGAGCTTTAAAACTGAAGAAAATGAGCCAAACAGAGTCCATCACGGCCTAGCCGTGATGCTCATCACGGCCATGATCGAGCAAAACTGAAAAAGAAGAAAGGTGAAGTCGAGTCTCCATCACGGCCTGGCCGTGATAGCCATCACGGCCGTGACCCAAAACCACCACAAGTCGAGCACATCACGGCCCAGTAGTGAAATTCATCACGGGCCATGAAGGCGAGGGCTCGCGTCGCGAGACATATCTCGCGTCGCGAGAAATTGAATTTTCCGGAGTGGCGAGGCAGAGACCGTCACGGCCAGGCCGTGATGGCCATCACGGCCGTGACGCGCTTTACTTGGACCTGAAGAAACCGAAATAGATCAGATTTTGAGTTGGTTTGGGACTCTAACTTCCCCATTTCTATAAATATGGACCAGGGCATCAGATCTGAGGATCATCTACACATTAGGGGCTACTACTCTAGGCATAGATTTAGGATCTCTTCTTCTCTTCTCCTCTCTTCTCTTTTCTGATTTTTATTATGTTGTCATCCCAGCTTGTCATCTCCATGGCAAGACTGGAGTAGTAGCATAGTTTCTAGGGATTAGGGCTCTGCCCAAGGTTTGTAAATGATGTTAATTTGATGATGAAACCATTGTTGATTTCATAATTGTTTTAGATCTGATTTCTAGTGTGTTAATCACTCATAAATTTCGGCAACCGTTTATTTACGTGACATAGACGTTCTAAGGAGGAACCTAGCGGTGAACTTAGGATCTCTAGGGTGATTCACTCGTAAAGCCCGGCAGCCACTGGTTTGTGAGATGTGGATGATCCAAGGAGGAACCTAGCGGTGAACTTAGGTTATTTGCATGACCGAGACATTTCAAGGAGGAACCTAGCGGTGAACTTGGGTGTCGGACCTATAGAAGTCAGACTTGGGACTGAAATCACGAGAGTTAGAAGTCGTCCCTCGAGGAGCAACGAGTTGTCACTGAACGCAAAGGGTCCAATCTGGGATCGACTACCACGAGAGTAGGGGTCGGGTCAATTGGGCACGGCTTTTGTAACCCGAGAGGGAGCTTAAGCTATCAGAGGATAAACTCGCCTTCAAGGCAATTTCGCTAATCAACAAGGGTAAATCTGTTAGCAACATAAACAGCCTCAAAGGTAACCCAAATCCCTAGGAATCCGTTTTAGATCGAAAACCCCATAAACATTTGTTTTCTGCTCGTCTATCTTTTAATTTTCAAATTCAAAACCTTTTTACAAAACCCTTTACAAAGTCCAGATATAATCGATTAGAATTTAATTGCGATTCGAGAACACAGTCTCTGTGGGGTCGATATCTTTTATTACTTGACGGCAGTCCGGTACACTTGCCGGAATCGCACGTGCATTCACACGCTATCAAGTTTACAGCCCGAATAGCCCGCAGGTGTTTTCTATGAGCTGAACTCGTTGTGCCTCCTCCCGCAAATCCACCTGAAATAGTGTTTATTACACCTCGGACAGTATTATCCTCCTCCTTCCTTTCATTTTGATCTTCCCTATTTTCTGCTCTTTCATTATTTTGCCGACCGCCGCCCCTTCCAGGGTTTTGGCCACCTCCTCGTCTTCTATCTCTGCCACGCCCTTCACAATTGTTGTGATTTCTCCGAACGAAATTATTCAGATGACCAGCTTGCACTAACTCTTCAATCTTGTCACACAGGACCCAGCACTCCTCGGTGGTATGCCCGTAGTTAAGATGGTACCGACAATGCTTCTGTCGATCAACATTCTGGGGCGTGTGGCCACGGTTGGGGAGCTGCAAAAGTTCTGCGTTGTAAGCTTCCTCAAATACCCGAGCTCGATTGGTGTTGAGGGGGGTATAGTACTCATACTTTGCCCCCCTCTGCTCAGATGTGTTTTTGAATTTCTGATTGTCACCTCCAGCCCTCCTCTTCTCTCTCCCTTCTCGTCTATCGGAATCATCGGTTCTTTCCCTTTTCTTAGACTCTTCTATTTCCTCCATATAAATGAATCCGACAGCTTTTCTCCTCAACTCATCCATACTGGATGGAGGCTTCCGAGCTAGATGTCGGGCAAAAGGGCCAGGCCGTAACCCGGTCAGAATAGTATGCAGTGCGACATCGACACTGAGATTCCGGATGAGGATAGTCTCTTTGCTGAACCTGGCCATAAAATCACGCAGAGACTCATTCTTTTCTTGCTTAAAGTTTACCAACGAGGCCGAGGTTTTTTGATGAGCTCGGCTCGTAGCAAACTGAGCATTGAACTTAGCCATGAATGTGTCAAAGGAGTCAACTGATGCTGGCGGTAGCTGGGTATACCAGCTTAATGCAGCATCTTTCAGAGTAGTAGGAAAGACTTTACACATGACAGCATCATCGTCGGTGAAGAGGTACATCTGAGTAGCGAAAGCATCTAAATGACGATCCGGGTCCGAGGTGCCATCATACCTGTCAATGTTTATTGGTTTGTAGTTGGCTGGAAGAGGAACCCCCATGATGGCGTCGGTGAAGGGATGTCTCGGCCTCCGCACGCCGACCCTTTCATTAGGCCTATTTGCCTGAAGTGAAAGCTCAGGGGCCTGCCTAGGAAATTCCTCCTCGCCTGCTCGGTCAACATGATGAGAAACACGGGGTTGTGAGCCTCCTTCTCTGCGCGTGTTTCTGGATCCTTCATTCTCGACTGTCCGACGCTCTCTCTCATGAGGAGAAGAGGCGGACCTTTCTCTGCTTTTTTCTCGTTCCCGACGGCTGTTTTGCCGACGAATCTCCTCATTCTCCCTTTTCAGCATTGCCACTTGCGCGAGGAGTTCTTGAATGATGGGATTGTCGGTCGTCATTGCTGGGTTTATGGATCGTTCCCCATTGTTGGCATTCTCTGGCTCCTCTCTCCTGCAGTTCCCGCTCCTTGTTCTCACCATTGTTTGTGGTATGGGAAAGTTTTGCTTCGATTCCCACAGACGGCGCCAAATGTTCCGTCCAAATACCTCAGGTGGGAGATACTCGGGCGAAGAAGGTCTTGTGAGTGTTTTGGAATTAGCTTGACAGAATTGGAATTCTGCTCCTACGTATCCAAATGGGAATCAAAGCAAACGTAGAAGGTGAGGGGGTTGGACCCCTATTTATAGAGATGTTTTAGTGTAACAGTTTGGGTATGACTGTTATTGAGATCCTATTTGTTAGGATCGGGTTGTTATTGTAGTTAGATAATGATATGGATAAGGCTCCGAGTTATACGGAGAGATATTTGGACCAGCGAGATATTCGGCCTAGTTAGTTCTGACTGGATAGCTCGGTGCCGAGATATCTTCATCCGCGGCCTGCTGTGGAATAGGCCCGAGTAGTTATCCTCGGGTGTCATTTGCATTAATAGGTCTTCGGCTTTATGGGAGTTCGGGGCGGTCAAGGCCCATTTACAAGAATAAGCTCGACCGTATTGACAAATCCTCGGCCTTATATTTTCGGCCAGTACACTAATATATATATATATATATATAAAGTTTATTTTTTGACGGAATATATATAAAAAAAGTTAAAAAAAAGTCAAGTTTATTTATACTGACCAGGCATTTAAAATTTAAATCATATCTTTTATCTATCACTATTCACTACCTCCAAAATATGATTTGCAAAACAGTTGTGTTAAAAAATCATTTCTGTATGCAAAAATATACGAATTAATGAAGAGACGAGGATGCAGCTTGGGGAGAGAAGAAGACGGCGCCTTTTGACAACCGTTAAACAAATGTGTGCCCATGTCTGACGTGGCCTTATTACAGCTGTCCGATTCATCCAAAATCAAAATCCCCATTTGTTTTGTTTCTTTGAATCTTCTGGCTTCTCTTCTTCTTCTTCTTCCTCTTCATCTCATTCTCATCTGAATCTCGCAACAAGTGGAGCTGGTAGCCATCGTCGTTTTCCTTTCCCAATCGCCAGGTACGTCGTGTCGTTTTGGATCAACCAGTTACGTTCCTCATTCATTCACTATTGCGGATCCTCCAACACTCTCAATTTCCTCGTTATTTCAGCTGCGCAACATTTTTCTCATTGAAATTTCAGTATTCTTAGTTTTGATTTTGATGAAAATCGATGTTACTATTTTGGATTCGTATTATTATTATGCAGGATTTAGGTACAGAATCCATATATTGGTGTGGTTTGAGTATCAAGTGATTTGAATAGCGGGAATGCTTATGCTTATGCATGCATGAGTTATGTTGAAGGCTTCTTTGTTAATTTGATTGAGATATCGAGATTATTGTGATTATTATGATGGACTCTGCTGTTCTGAATTTTGTGAACACCGCATTGGATTGGGTGAAAATTGCTCTAGATGCTCCTTCTGCGCGAGCTGTAGTTTTTGGATTCAATGTCGGTGGTAATTAACCTTTCACTTCCTTGGCTCAAATATGAGATTTCATTTTTTTAATGGTTGATTATATTGTGATTAATCAATGAGTAAACCATCATTTCGGAATGAAATTGTAAGCACTCATCATACTACTTCCTAATTTTAGGAAATTAAGAATTAATATGATAGGTACTTACAATTTCAGGAACAGATGATTTACTCTTAATTGATTGATTGATTAGTTAGTTAATGAATTTTCAACATTGTTAACTTGTGTTTGAAGGACATTTATTTGTGGAAGTTCTTCTCCTGGTAGTCATCCTTTACTTGCTTTCCCAGAACAGTTACAAGCCTCCTAAACGGCCCTTAACAAACAAGGTAAGTTCAACAGTACTCTATGCATGCATGAATTTGTTGGTGTTTATATTTATTTATTATATGTTTATTTGTTTTTGTGTGTAGTTATTGATGAAAGTGTTAGATGTGTAGAGCTGATATTTGGCTAGGGTAAACTTTTATGTGATAGTAAAGTTGACATTTGATAAATGGTGCTCATTCTGAGTACTGCCCATATGGATATATGTTATGCACCTCTCGGTGTCTCAAAATGTTACTACGAACTTTAAGAGAAGATGTCGCAATGTTAAGATGTACATTTGGAATAGTGATATTATTGTTATTTGCCTTGCAATTTTTAGTTCTTCAAATTCTTTCTGACTGTCAACAGCTTGTGCTTAAAATCTTGAATTCTGTTAAGATATTTTTCAACTTTTTCAGTATTTAATTTTTTGTAACCAGAATTGTCCACTCTAGGTAATTTTTTTTTCAATTACTTTGTGGAATCTCTAAAGTTACTTAACACGGTTATTTTATAACGGACATACTTGCCTTATCTTTTGAACCAATATTTATGACTTGAATCCCTAAGCATATTGTTGCATGTTGGTTCTTGTACAACCCAATCCGAGATTTACCATGCTGTTGTATTTTAAAATTTTTACAATTTGTGTTTAATGTGTGCAGGAAATAGATGAGCTATGTGATGAATGGGTTCCAGAACCCCTTATTCCTTCTCTTAATGAAGAGATGCAGTATGATGAACCACCAGTGCTGGAGAGGTGATTATGTTTTTCTCTAGTGGAAGCACCCTCATTTATTTTCTTGCTTTTAATGTTAACATGCTTTTTTATACAAAAAATGTTTCGAACATGTTATAACTTATTTACTTGGTTGCTTGATTAACGGAGTGCCTTCTTTGAAACTACCATATGTTGTGCTGTACTTGCCAACTTCACAGTTATGGTTACATTTCCTTGATTTAGTTTCATAAAATTTTTAAATGAGCCTTGGCACATTGGTAAAGTGGCCACCTTTTGACCTGGTATTTATGGGTTATAGCCATGTAAACATTATTCCCACTCAATGGGGTATAGCAACATCAAACCTTGCCCAGACCCCGCAATAATGGGGACCTAGTACTTTGGGTCACCCTTTAGATTCACAAAATTCTTGCATTTTCTTCTGAAAAATAGGAGTGTAAATAATAAGTTCTCCTATTTGATTTCATGATATTTCAGGTGCTGCGCTTCCTGTTTTCTAATTCACGCACATCTTCCTAATTGTTAAATTTTAGCATAGCATATTCCCGGAGCTGTATGTTGTATATAAGTTCAAAGGTTCGTGTAACTTTTTGGGCAAGAATAGGGTTCATGTCATTTTAGATTTTGAAAATAAAGGAAGGTCTGCAATTTACAATTTTAAAAGAAAGTAGTTTTGGGTTGCAGTACATGATCTAGACATGGACTCTGTTGAATTGGAGGGGTTTAGAATTGTAGGTAAGAAAGGTGGAAAAAGGAGAATACAGACTAAAAATAATAAGATTTTATTAATCTAATGTGATGATTATGTGATACGATGTTATACAAAAATACAAACCCACAAGTCCTATTTATATATGTTAAGAGTAATAGGAGAAAAGAGAAGCATATGATGAATCCGTGTGTTTCAACCTAGGTTGTTAATAGAGCTGGTTTCATGTCCTTTTTTCCCATAGCGGTCCTCTTGGCCGCTTTCACGACCGAAATAACGGGTTTTTGCTGATGTCACAGCCGCTCCGGCAAAGTGGGGTAAACCCCAATTTTACACCTCCCCGTAAGCTGTTGGTTATATTCGGTGGTATTTTTTGAACTTTCGCACCTAGGTTGTATAATTTTCACCCTTTTCTCCCTTCGTTCGGCTTATATGAACATTCTCAGCTATGAAGTCCGGATACTCCAAAAATGCAAACGTATCCGTGTCGTATCCGTGTCCGATACCTATACTCGTAGGACACTTCCGGATACGTACCCAAGAAGTGTACTCCTTTTTATTTTATTTTTTAAATTTTATTTTACCCGATACTCGTAGGATATTTCTGGATACGTATCCAAGAAGTATCCTTTGGTAGAGGTATCTTTTAATGAATCACACTTAGAAGTTATGCTTTTTCAAGATGACGGTAAAGGGGGAGAGAAGATCGAATCAGTTAGCATTAGACAATAATTTTAGTAAAGATGCTTTTCAATTGTTGGTCATTGTATAAAGCCTAGACTTGTTTTGAGTTCTACTAAAGATGCTTTTGTTGATATTATGATATAGAGGAAATAATATATTATGATATAGGTAGCACTGTATTTTTTTGTTATTATAATCCCAAGTATCTTTTTATAAATTATGATCACCATAATTATACATTAAGGATAAATGATCAATGTCTCTTTCTTTATAAATATTTTGCATCTATATAAAATATTTTTCTATAAATTTTTATTAACGTATCCTAGTCGTATCTTATCATGAATTTCAAAAAATTTCCCGTATACCCGTATCCGTGTCGTATCGTACCCGTATCTTACTAAGTATCCGGGCTTCATAGGTTCTCAGCCTCATTCTTCCTTCCTCCAACTTCTATGCGCCCATTCAGCTTCGAGCTCCTCGCCAACGTCATCTTTTTCTTGCTAAACTAGAGTAGTTTCAGCCACCATCTCTATTCTTTCTTCATCGCATATTATTTTGGTTCTTTATTCTTTTCTATGCTTTGTTCTTTCTTATTTTGTTTTCTTCTTTCCTCCATCTCTGTTATTTTCTTCGTCTCGTTTTCTTCTTTCTTCTATCTCTGCTTCTGTTCTCAGTGTTATTCTTTCTAAATGATATGATTTGCCTTACATTAATTACATGGATTCCAAGACTACTTAAGTTAGATCATATTCATGTGAACCAATCTTGTTACATATATAGCTTATTCGAGGACCTCTTAAAGACTCAGTGAAAATATCTTCTAGCCGGTCATTAGAATTGACAAAGCTCGTGGTGATGTCTCCAGATGAGATCTTCTCTCTAATAAAATGACAATCTATCTCAATATGTTTGGTCCTCTCATGAAACACAGGATTAGAAGCGATATGCAATGTAGCTTGATTATAAAAAATGAGCGCCGTATGCATAGTCTCCCCAAATCGGAGTTCTTGGAGTAATCATTTCAACCATATGAGTTTGTAAGTGGCAGAGGCCATGGCTCGATATTCCACTTTGGCATTAGATCTTGCTACGACATTTTGTTTCTTGCTTTTCCATGATATCAAGCTATCTCAAATGAAAACACAATACCCAGAAGTGGATATTTTATCGGTAGGAGAACTTGCCCTATCGGCATCTGAATATCCAACAATTCTAGTGTGAGCTTTATCTTCATAAAGTAGACCCTTTCCGGGAGCCCCCTTAAAATACTTCAAAATGCAAATTACGACATCCCAATGTCTTTCACAAGGAAAATTTAGAAACTAACTTACCACACTAACTGAAAAGATGTATGGACGGGTTATTGTGAAATAGTTTAGTTTCCCAACCAACCTTCTATGTTTTCCTGGATCCAAAAGTCACTCACCCCGATTTTTGTAAAGTTTAGCATTTGGATCCATTGGAGTGTCAACGGGTTTCACTTCACATTCACAAGGCATGTTTCTTCAAGAATGTCCATGTTATACTTTCTCTTGAAATCACTGTATCATCCTTGGATTGGGCCAATTTTATTCCCTAGAAGTATCAAAGTGGGCCAAGATCCAGGGCTTGAAAGTGATGATGAAGATGTTTTACCTGAGTTATGTCATGGTGGTCATTGCCTAAGCCTTATAAGCACTACTTAGGCCAAATCTCTAGTCGATGTGGGACTCTCAACACACCCCTGCTCAGAACTGGACATCTGAAGCATGGACTAATGTGGGTGAAATAACAGGGATCTCAACACACCCCCTCACACCCAGGACTAGATATCTGGAGCGTGGACAAAGGTGGGTGGAATAACAGAGATCTTGGCCCAATAACAGATTTAGGATAGGCTCTGATACCATATTTCATTTGGACTTTAGGCCTAACTCAACCCCCAAAACCGGCTTGTAAGGTGAGGATTGCAGCACTACTTAGGCCATATGTCTAGTCGATGCGGGACTCTCAACAATAACAATATTGTTGACATATACAATCAGTTAAATACATCCTTGAGCTGAATGACGATAAAATAGAGTGGTCTGTTGTGTCATACCAAACTGCTGGACTACAGTGTTAAGTCTACCAAACTCAGTCCTAGGTGATTGTTTAAGGCCATATAGATACCAAACCAAGCTCTAGGTGATTGTTTAAGGCCATATAAAGACTTGCGAAGACGACAAACTAGTCCAAAAGACTCCCTCTAAGCAACAACCCCCCCCAGGGTTGCTTCAATGAAACCTCTTCCGCAAGACCATCATGCAAGAAAGCATTTTTGATGTGCAATTGATCAAAGGGCAAGTGGCAAATAGCCGGCATAGACAGAAAAAGGTGAACAGTAGCCATCTTCGCCATTGGCGAGAAAATGTCTCCATAATCCAAGTCAATGATCTCATTATATCCTTTTACCACCAGGCGAGCTTTAATACGGTCAATTTAACCATCAAGGCCAACCTTGACTGTATAAATCCATCGATAACCTACAATAGATTTCCCAAGCGAAAGAAGAACAAGGTCCTAAGTACCAATGCTCTAAAGGGCACACGTCTAATTAACCATAGTCTATAGGTTGTCTCTACTTAGGATAGGATAAAGAATCACCTATAGCAACAGAATGAGGAGAAGGATTATGAGTGGACAATGTTCCTTTTCAAAGCAATGGGAAGGTCAGGCTCAGGAGGCAGTGTCGTAGATGTTAAAAGAGTTTGATATGGGGAAGAGACAGCTGACAATGATATACCTGAAAAAGGACAAACAACACTAGTGGGTTCATAACATTTGAGGTAGATGTGGAGGCAACACAACTGAGTCAATAGGAGGAAGGAGGGGTAAAACAACATAGATGGACTCAGGAGGTGAAGTAGGAGACCCAAAGCACAAGGTCGATGCAAAAAATGTACATCAAGGGAGACCAGATAACGACAGAGGTTAGGAGAGGAACAACGATAACCCTTTCGAGACCAAGTGTAACCGAGAAAGACACACTTGAGGAACCGGGCATAAAGTTTGTCAAGACTAGAAGTGAGGTCGTGGACAAAACAAGTAGACCCGAAGACACGAGGTTGAAGGGAATGTAAAGGATGAAGAGGAAACATCACAAAGTTAGGAATCTGGTTATCAATGGCAGAAGAAGGCATGCAATTAATAAGGTAGTCGACAATAAGAACATCACCCCAAAAAACGAAAAGGAACATGCCCGTGAAGTAAGAGTGTTTGAATTGTTTCAATCAAGTGCCGATTTTTACATTTGGTAACCCCATTTTGTTGAAGGGTATGAGCACAAGAAGTTTGATGAAGAATGCCTTAAGATGCCATAACATTTTAAAAAGACAGGAGAAGTACTGAAAAGCTAATTCACTGCATGAAGTGCGAATCAGGACACCAAAATTTGTTTTTATTTCATAATAAAAATTTGGAAAATAGAAGACAACTCAGACCCATTCTTCATTAAAAAAAAACCAAATACAACAAAAATAGTCATTAATAAAAGTAACATAATTCCTAGACCCTAAAGTAGACATAGTACAACTAGGACTTCAACCATCAAAGTGAACCAATACAAATGGAGACATAGCTCGATAACAGACTTGATCGGGAAATAAAATAGGGGTATGGTTCCTTGACAAGATTCACAAGGCAAACTAGACAACTTGAAGAGGCTGGGGACCAACTTCTACAAATTGGAAAGACTAGGATGTCCTAACTTTGGCTGCGACTTGGTCCAATTTACTTTAGATCCAGGCCAACCCGCCCTCTGATTCTATGCTGACTCCTGCTTTGATTAATGCCTCTGCAGTTGTGCCCCAATGTACCAGTTGTGGTTGTATTCGAGGTGGTTAGTTTGTTAAACCTCATCCTAAGTGTGATCAATGTCATTGTTTGGGTCACACTGTTGATAAGTGTTGGACTTAGCATGACCGCTTTGCTCGCACAGCCAATTTTGAACTGGTTGGTCAATTGGCTCCATCCGAGCCATCAGCCCAATCGACCACATCTCCAGCATCCTATGCTGATTTTCTGAAGTGGTTTAAGAAACGTCAAGGCTCTAGTTCCACTGCCTTTGTTGCACATACGAGAGATATGGGTAGGTCCTATTAAAATTTGGGTTTTAGGCCTAACTCAACCCAACAAAACCAGCTTGTAAGGTGAGGACTGCCTAAGTCTTATAAGTATTATTTAGGTCATATCTCTAGTCGATCAATGTGGGACTCTTAAGACATCCCCTCATGCTCAAGACCGGACATCTGAAGCGTTGACTAATGCAGGTGGAATAACTGGGATCTAAACACACACCCTCACGCCTAGGACTGAACATATGGACCGTGGACAAATGCGGGTGGAATAACAAAGATCTCAGTCCAATAACATATTTAGGATAGGCTCTGATACCATATTAGAATTTGGACTTTAGGCCAAACTCAACCCCACAAAACCGACTTGTAAGGTGAGGACTGCCCAAGTCTTGTAAGCATTATTTAGGTCATATCTCTAGTCGATCGATATGGGACTCTGTGTCATTTGTTGCAAAACTTGGGTTGATGGCCTATCTAGAGGTGATCTCGATGGTGGTGTTGCCGGTCGGAAAGGATGTCGGGTGGGAGCAAGAAGGTGACTACCAAAGAGATGAAGAGAAAGAAAGAGAGAGAGAGACCGGCAACCAGAGTTGAAAAACAGTTGGCCGGAAAAAAAAATCACCAATGGTTAGTTGGTCCACCAAGCTCGTTTATATAGACTTAGTGTAGTAAATATGAAATATAGAGGTTTTGCTACCTAGTAGTAGACTCCTAGTCCTAATTTGATAAGAAAAGAAATTAGGAAATAATAAATAGGAAGTAACTCCAAAGAGTTCTTCTAAGATACTCTAAAATATTTGAAGTTATAATAAATACATTATTAGATATTTTTTAGATGTTCTAGCAGGCTCAATTTGTCATGTAAGTTAGACAATGGGACTATTTACAGTATGGACTCTGGACAGATAAATTACATGATGAGCTCATTCTATCACGTAACTTAAAATAATTGGTTATTGAGGAAATTGGGCCAGGTGTCTTTTGTAATTTTTTTTGTATCTTCCTGATAATGAGGTATTTCATGCAGTGCTGCTGGGCCGCATACCATAATTAATGGCAAAGAAGTTGTCAACTTTGCTTCGGCAAACTATCTTGGATTGATAGGTCATCGAAAGCTACTTGTAAGGAAATGATCCCCATATCAATAATAAATTCCTCTTTTTGGTACTGGGTTGATGCAGTGAATTTACATAAACCTTTTCTTGTAGGAGTCATGTTCTTCTGCTTTACAGAAATATGGTGTTGGTTCTTGTGGTCCCCGTGGGTTTTATGGAACAATTGGTAAGACTCAATTCTAATGTTTTTTTAAAGGCAATACTTGTTCTCCTATGATACTTTTCTTTGCAGATGTCCATCTTGATTGTGAAGCAAGAATTGCAAAATTTTTGGGAACCCCTGATTCAATTCTCTACTCTTACGGACTTTCCACCATGTTCAGTGCGATTCCTGCTTTCTCTAAAAAGGGAGACATAATTGTAGCGTAAGCATGCATAAGCTTGTCTTTGACTTTCAACTCCGTGGTCTTATTCGGTTTTTCCTCAGTTTTAGTCTAGTGACATTTATATTAAGCATTGATAACCATACATTACTTGTACGATTATTTGGGTGGTTTTATCTCATTGCTTTTGGATTGATAACCATTTCATATGTAAGTTCTTGTCTCTTACAGGGATGAGGGAGTCCACTGGGGAATACAGAATGGCCTTCATCTTTCAAGAAGCATAGTGGTGTATTTTAAGCACAATGACATGGACTCTTTAAGAAAAACTCTAGAGAACATTACTTCCAAATATAAGCGAACCAAGAATTTAAGGCGTTATATTGTTGTTGAAGCTGTCTACCAGGTAGATCTTGTTTATAATGCATATTTTGTATTCTATATAGTACTACCAATGAAGTGCCTTCAACACACTTTGAAAATAGGAGGATGCTTTGATTGCTTGCTGCTTCTTGCAACTTACAATGTTGGTAAATTGTGCTATATGAAATGCCAGTGCTTCTGAGATAGTAGGATAATCGACAACTGCAAATTGAAGATATTTATAAAGGTTTGAAAAACATTTTGACCCTTAAAGAGTAGTAATCCTGATTGGTTTTATATTAGCCAATCACGTTATAATAATTTGTGGATTCAAAATAACCCTGATGCTTAAAGTACTCATAAATTCGTCACATGATTTAATGCATGCACTTTTATGCCTTTATAAAATATAACAACATTGGTATGCGGTGTAGAAATTGTCACTGACCAACTCTCTCATAGATTAAGCTATTAGGTGAAGGGTCATGATTAGATTTATACCTTAACACACCCTGCAGGAGCCCTTTGGGTTTGAAGCGTGAACTATGCATAGAACATTCTACCTTGTGCTAAAATTCAACTTTATTAGAAGAACAGGAGCGGAAGTATTGAACTTCTAACCACTTGGTCATATAGAGGCTGTGATACCATGTCAATGACCATTTCTCCTAAAGCTTAAGCTGCTTGGTGAAGGCTCATAAATGGTTTTATAATATCCTGCAATTGTTGCAAACCAACCTTTCTGCAATTTCCTCCATAATTTTCAAAATGTTGTTGGTTATTCAATCGTTGTTATAAGAACCAAATTGGGGTTGTTAATGAAAAAAAATGAGCATGTTGCTGTTAGATCAGTGTCTGTTGCAATGTCATTGTTTAAAAAAAATTGCTGCGTACCCTGGTTTTCTTAACCATTTTGAATTATTATTAGTTATTTTTTCTGTAGTTGTCATACCTCTTTTTTTTTTTTTGAAAAGGCAAAACTGTAGTTGTCATACTAAAATTTATCTATGCTCGTATGTTACGTGGAAACTAAATAACTTGACAAAGTACATGTTGACATCCTTTTCCCTGTAAAATTTTCAGAATTCTGGCCAAATAGCACCCTTGGACGAGATCATTAAGTTGAAGGAAAAATATCGTTTTCGTATTTTACTGGACGAGAGCAACTCGTTTGGTGTGCTTGGAAGTTCTGGAAGAGGTCTCACTGAATACTATGGAGTTCCAGTATGTACTGAAAATTTCTGTATGTTTGCATGTGGGTGCATATGCTCACATTATATTCAACTGTGCATGTATTCAGAATTGTATCAGCATTTGTTATTCATGGTTACATACTGCAGGTTGAGAAGTTAGATATTATAACTGCTGCTATGGGACATGCATTGGCCACAGAAGGAGGATTCTGCACTGGAAGTGCTAGAGTTATCGATCACCAAGTATGGAAGTTTGTCATATTTGATTATAACCATTTACGAGTGATGTATTGGGTTTCTGATTATACTGGGAAAAGAAAATAATTTTATAAATGAGGAAATTAAGATTTTATTTTTCAAGGATTTTTTTCCTTAATTTTTTTTTTTTGTTATTTGATGACTGCAATTATTTCTTATGCCTTTTCCATGCACTAATATCACTTTGTTTTCAACCTTGGCAGCGTTTGAGTAGTTCTGGCTATGTCTTTTCTGCTTCTCTGCCTCCATATCTTGCTAGCGCTGCAATTACAGCTATTGACGTCCTGGAGGAAAATCCCAATCTGATAACAAAGTTGAGGAACAACATTGCTGTGTTATGGAAAGGTAGGATTTGATCTCACTTGTAGTTTCTTAAATAGAATTGTATTGTAGAGTCTACATTTTGGCTTATGCACTGCATCTGACAGCTTGAATTGCAGTTTATTTGTGTTTGTTTAAGCACTCTAATTTCACATGCATTGGCTACTGCAGGATTGTCCAACATAACAGGCTTCACAATTGCAAGTAATCCAGAGTCACCAATTGTTTATTTGAGATTAGAGAAGTCAACAGGTTCCATGAAAGATGACTTACATCTGCTTGAAAATATTGCCGAGCGTGTAAGCAATGTAGTTTGACAATGTTTATTTCTTGATTTTCAAATTTGCTTGTGTACTTAATGTTGCGTATTCACAGGTTTTGAAAGAAGATTCTGTATTTGTGGTGGCTTCCAAAAGATCTACATTGGACAAATGCCGTTTGCCTGTAGGAATTAGATTGTTTGTTTCTGCAGGGCATTCAGAGTCTGATCTTCACAAGGCATCTGAATCATTGAAAAGGGTTGCAGCATTAGTCCTGGGTGGTCATAATTGAACGCTGTAGACCTCTCTTCTGCTTCTCTTTATGTACCAAAACATCACTTCCCTTCCATGTTTAGGTGAGCAATTTTGAAATCCAGGCAGATAAAAAGTCCGGTAGTTGATATTTTCTGCAATATTTTCTGTGCCAGTTTAGGGTAACAGTATTACTTTGTGTGTATGTGTATTGCTCATTGATTTATACATACATGTTCTGTATTCTGTGGTAGAATAAATGTGTATTGTTTCTTATCATAAGTTGGGGGAAATGCCTATGGATTTTTTTTTTCCTTCCCGTAGAGGACATGTATGTATATATATGTATATGTATACATACATTCAAAACTATGTTTGATGAGTACAGCATTCCTCCCATTCGTAGTACGCTTTTTTGATTTTTGATGTAGCACTTATAAAATATTTTGATCAAATTATAGATTTATTATTTTGGAAAGAGTTTAACGACTGAAAAAATATTTTAGTAAAAAATAAATGGTCAGTATTATTGAAACGAGGATAATATAGTTCTAGTAAAAAAAAAATGGGGTAACTTTAAA
Source organism: Sophora flavescens (assembly GCA_030762895.1). Classification (NCBI taxonomy): domain Eukaryota; kingdom Viridiplantae; phylum Streptophyta; class Magnoliopsida; order Fabales; family Fabaceae; genus Sophora; species Sophora flavescens. The sequence goes on along the minus strand of CM061066.1, from coordinate 51,910,861 downwards.
ATGGTAAAATTATAATAATTATTATTTTGTTCACTTTTGGAAATATGGAACGGAATTTCTTTCCTTAATTCCATAATAAAATATCTAAATAATTGTATAAAATATTATTTCATTTCATTATATAATATTTCATTTCATTTCACCTAATATTAAGTGCGATTGAATTGTAAGAAAAAGTAATAATTTATTTGTAAAACTAATTTTGTTTTTGAAATATCTAAATTAAGAAATAATTTCATTTCTAAATTCCCATGGATTTCACTAATGAGTTTAGAAATTCCATCGAGTTTGATAGGATTTTTTAAGATTTTATTTTATTTGAAATAAATATACTATTTAGTCATAGTCAGGGTTTTAAAAACCGGATCGGATCGGCCGGTCCGATTGGTTTAACCGGGAATCGGGACCATGACCGGTCCGGTCAGTAGGGAAAACCGGCCTTGTGGTAAACCGGTGCAAAAACCGGAAAACCGGTTCAAAACTGGTAAAACTGGTCATAACCAGTAGTGAACCGGCCTGAACCGGTTTCCTTATGAAGATGATTTTAACATATATCTTTATATTTATTTAGTTTAATTTCAAAATAAAAAAAAATTGTGCTTAATAATTTTAGTTGTTATGTTGTTTTTTTGTTTAATATTGTTACAAATATTATATTAAAAATTAAAATAGTATTATTTAATTATAACCGGTTCAACCACGATTCAACCTCGGTTGGACCATTGAACCTCGAACCGCTGCCTTCACCGGTTCGATTACCGGTCCGGTTTTGTAAACCTTGGTCATAGTAGTTGCCTCTAATTATTGAAGTTGATACAGGCAAACACAAGAAGGGGGGTTGAATTGTGTTTGTTAATTATTTTTGCAAAAAACCTTCTTAACAACTTTTTCACAAGCAGAAGATAAAAAGATTAAGCACACAAGAAATCCTTTTAAAAGATCAACAAAAGCAATATCAAAACCCCACAGTTAGTATAAGCAAATAAAACTGAAGAGTTTAGGGATAAAAAATTCACACAAGAGATTTTATCCTGGTTCACTCTCTTCCAACCAACAGCTATGTCCAGTCCCTTCGACTTGAAGGATTTTTCCACTATTTCTCCAAATAGATTACACAACAAGTATTCAACACCTCTTCAGGCTACAAGTATTTCTTTCTTACCAAGCCTCTTCAGGCTCTAACTGTATCACAGATTTAAAAGTTGATCTTCTTAACTTACTAGGTGTGAGAGTATGACAGTTTAAAATCAGTTGAATATTACAACAATATTCAAACTAAATGATTACAGACTTTTGATTTTGAAAGAATGAAAGAATAAGAGCTTGTTTTCTCAAGAATTGTATTGGCAGAAATTAGGCTAGCAAAAGTTATTCTTCAGTATCCGAGGTCTTCTACTTATATAGTGGCATTCTTCTGCTCCTGTAGTTCTTCAATGGTTACTTTGAATAATCTCGTTTAGAGATATCATTTAATGCTTGATATCTGTTGTGACTGATAGCTTGATTTTGACGAGTTGAAAAGTATCCTTGGTTATCAGAGAATCACAAAATGGAGGCTCAATGTTTTGAGCAGTTGTACCTTAAAGGCTTTCTTTCCTCCTTTATGTATAACCCAGCTTTTGTTCAGCAAAAAGATGTCATCGTACAGATCGTTTTGCAATTCCAATTGTACTATTTGCTTTTTGTATTACCTTGATAGTACTATGAGTTTTCTCAAGGGAAACAAGGCATTAAATCGAATAAAGGCAAATGGTAAGAACAAATATTCATTTGAAATAAATATCAATCATTTGAAATAAATTCATTGTGGACCAGATTGCATTAAATCTCATATTCAAGGTAGCAAACATAGAGAACATATATAGTCGTCTACTTAGTTTTAAGATCGCATCTATACAAGAGTTTAATTCTGCTCGTCCACTGATGTGGCAGAAGCGCTCGTGTACTAATGTGGTAGAAGCACTAGTCTACTAATGTGGTAGAAGCGTTCGTCTACTAATATGGTAGAAGCGTCCGTCTACAAAAGTCTTTGGACTTGCTAAGTCCTTAATGAGAAAATTCATCCAGTGACGTGGCATTGTGGACGTCTACTGAATTTTAGTTAGACATCATGAAGTATACTTGAGTTTTAAGGATAGCACTTGTCTGCTGACGTGGCAGGATGGATGCGCTTGTTTTCAAGTCTTTGGACTTGCTATACCTAACAAGTTATTTAGGTATTCATTTATAGCCTCGTCTACTAAGGAAAATCAGTCTACTTATCATTTAAAATATAAGCAGTGTAAATAACCTTTAGACGGGTAATTCTTTGCACGAGTGCAAACATTGTATACCTTATATTACTTTGAATATTCCTGCATAAACTGAACTCACTTGTTAGATCTCAACTAACACTTTGCCATGTAAATTTAATCATTTTGTTAGCATCAAAACTTAGATTATTAAATCCAAAACCACTTTGGTTCCAACAATGTCCCCCTTTTTGATGATGGCAAAAACTGATTAAATTTAAATAGCAAAGTTTAAGAGAGCTTGCAAGGCTCCCCCTAAGACAAAGCATTCAAAAACTTAAGCAGACTAACAGATAGATACAAACACTTATCATTATATAAACACAAGTATTAGAGCAAATAATATAAGTAAAGCAGATCAATGCAAATGCAAACATATAAGTGCTTTTCAACAACTGACTTTATTTATAATTTTCTTTCTTTTCCTTTCTCCCCCCTTTTGTCATCAGCCAAAAAGGTAAAAATGGAGTGGACCATCATTGCCAGCAAAAGTACAATAAGAAAGAAGAAATTCTAAGAAGAATGAGGTGGTGGAGGGGGTTGGATTGGATTTTGATTCTTCTGAAATTCCATTAGCAAGACCAACATTTGAGCCACCATGGCATTTGTAGGGGCCAATGTGTCTTGCACTTGCTTTTGCACTCTTTCTTCAATTTGTTGTGCCATATGCTCAGTCTTTTCTTCAACTATATTTCCAAACTTATCATCAACAATTCTTCCAATGATGTCTTCAAGATTGGATGGCAAAGATAATTGTCTTGAGCTTTCAGGAGAGTCTAAGACAGTGTCTTGAACTTGGGCTGGAGGATGAACCATAGCAAGAGCTAATAGTTGAGAAGATGTCTTAGCAGACTTAGCACCATGCTTAGAAGTACAAAACTCGTCAGACTATTCTGTCAAAGTTGGCTTAACAATAGCAACAACATCAGGTAAACGAGTTGAAGGCTCAGAAACAGGTTTTGAAAAGATTTCCACATTTAGCTTAGGGCCTTCCACAATTAATTCTTCAGATGTATGCTCAGAGGAAGAGGTTGAAGATGTGGCAAAAGCATATTGCATAACTGGCTCAGGTATATCCACTAGTGGAAAATATACATTAGACGGTAAAGGTTTACGTCAGTTAACCAAAAGCTAGACGTTAAAAAGGGGGCGGTGACAGTTTTGTAAATATCAGACTTCATTAATTCAATTTTAACGTCAGTTGTTGTAAGGACTGACGTTAAAAGTGAAGTGACTCACTTTTAACGTCAGTTCAATAAACAACTGACGTTAACAGTGAAGATTTTAACGTCAGTTCTTTATCGAACTGGCGTTAAAAGTGAGTCACTTCACTTTTAACGTCAGTCCTTACAACAACTGACATTAAAGGTTATTTTAATAATTTTTTTATCTAGTATACGTACCCTTCCGCATTACCTTCCTCAAAGTTTCAGTTTCACAATTGCTTTAATGTTTTGTGTTTCTGTTTTGAAAACTAAAATATATGTGCGAAGTACAACTTGAATCAATAACCCAAACCGGATCTCATTCATGAAGTGTAATACAGACTGATACAGAAGATTGGAAGGGTTTAAAATCCTATAAAAAGTTATATTATTGAAAGGGTTTAAAATCCTAAACATTTGTTGAGGCTTCGTTCCCTTCACGGGTGAGCAAGAGAAGAGAGTCGAGCGACTGAGTTTTCCAGAATTCAATGAGGAGGTTATGTGGCAAAGCATAAGGCCACTTTTGGAACCCCTTATCACACCCGAAACATTAAAGCTACATCCCATCAGAGAGTTTTATGAAATATGCCAAAGGGAAAACTATACTCCGAAGGGTGCACTCGATCTGTTTTAGCAATGGTCTTGGAACAATCACTTGCATCCTTTAAGACCTCAGAAAACTGGGGGGCATGAGAGAGCTCAAGAGAGGCAAAAACAGGTGCACTAGATCTGTTTCAAGCAAAGGCAGTGGCTCTAGAGACTTCCAAGACGGTCACTTGCTACCAAAGCTGAGGTTTTGGAATTGTGACGCCCGAGCACCTGATTTGCCCTCCAACAGCTGATTCTCCGGAAGGATGATAAGGTGAACAACTCACATTACGTGATTTACACAAGCTTATCACCCATGTTACGTGATTTACACAACCTCATAAGTTGTTTGACCATTAAGACAAAGATCTTTGAGTCTATGAATAGGAAGAAAGAGTGATGAAGTTAATCTCCATGGCAGAGCCATATTGTGAAGCCGAAAATTAAAAGGATGGAAGGAAGCTATTTATAGGAGCAGGGGATGAAGTTACTAAGCTATTCTGATTTTCTTGAAAACTTATCTATAAACTTAATGCTCATTAATAGGATTGAGTTACAAGGTGCATGGGTAAGTAGCACAGTAGTCAAAGGAATGAATGTTTTTGCAGATATCTATACACTTTTAACGTCAGTTGTTTAAAACAACTGACGTTAAAAGTGTTTTTAAAATAAAAAATATTTATTGTTAACGTCAGTTTTTTATACAACTGGCGTTAAAAGTATGATTTTTTACTTCAGTTAAATAAATAGCTGACTTAAATAATCCTATATATTATAAACGTGCAGAATGAATATTGGAAATAATGTAATATACGGGAACTTGGCAGTCATAAATTAAGTTGACGTTAAAAATGAGGTGGTGACAATTTGTAAATATTACATCACTATTTGCGTCAGTTCTATAAATAACTGACGTAAATAATTATGAAACTCATTTCATTGGTTGTCATCTCCCTGTTGTCCCTCTTAACGCAGATCACTCCATATAGTGCAGTTTATTTCTAAACCTTTTTTTTAAACAAGTTTTTTTTTTAATTTTTATTAATTAGCTTGAATTAGTAAACAAATTCTTGTGCAAATTAAAATAAATAAACACTTAACATAAAACAAGTTATATGTATAATCAAATCGTATCTCATTGAAGCGATTCATAAGTTAAAATTACATGATTAAAAGATAAAAAATTTTGCAACATAGCCCTAAAATATAAAAAAGTTTCTGCTTCAACATCATTTTCTTCTCAGTCCTTTCATCAGAAACTCCAATGGATGCATCACCTCCCTCACTTGAATTCCATGATGCAAAGTAAATCCTCAGTCACTAGCATGAAAGCAAAGTGAAATGGATCTTTGCATCTTTCTTCTTCACTGGAATTCCTTGATGCATCGTCTTGAATCCACAGTCACTTGCTTCCAAAGCAAAGTGAAAGGGATGACGGGGATGAAATAAAGTGAGAGAATCACATTACGTGATTCACCCAACCTTACCATCCATGTCATGTGATTTACACAACCTCAGAAGTTGTTTGACCATTAAGACAAAGATCTTTGAGTCTAGGCATAGGAAGAAAGAGTGATGAAGTTAATCTCCATGGCAGAGCCATATTGTGAAGCAGAAAATTAAAAAGATGGAAGGAAGCTATTTATAGGAGCAGGGGATGAAGTTACTAAGCTATTCTGATTTTCTTGAAAACTTATCTAAAAACTTAATGCTCATTAAGAGGATTAGGTTACAAGTGAATGGGTAAGTAGCACAGTAGTCAAAGGAATGAATGTTTTTGCAGAAACTAATAAACTTTTAACGTCCGTTGTGTAATACAACTGACGTTAGAAGTGTGAGTGTTTTTTAACGTCAGTTTCTTAAGACAACTGACATTAAATATATGACATTTAACGTTAGTTTTTACTAACAACTGACGTAAAATGTTGTTTTATTTTGATTATAACGTTTACACCTGCGCGCCTTCTGCACTTCTATGTACGTCTCTTTTCTCTTTTCATCACGCTCAACCCTCACTCTTAACCCTCACTCTCACTCTCACTCTTCCCTAATCGCGAGCTCATCTCCACCGCAACCACCGCGAGGGCTTCTTCGCCACCACCGTGAGGTACACTCTTAACCCCTAAATCTGTCTTTCCCGCTCATTCTTTGCAATAACTTGACATCTCTCTTTCCCCTTCCCTCGCACTAACTCTCCTTGTCCTTCTGCTCTCAGTAACCACATCGAACGTTGGCCACCACACGAGTTTCCCCACCACCACCACGCGAGCGCCTATTTCTGGTGAGTCTTTAGGGCACATTTTTTTATTTTTGGTTTTGAATGTATGTTGAAACTGTAGTCTCAGTAGTTGAAACTTGAAACTGTGAGTTTGAGTTGCTTGGAATGTCTCTATTTTTGGTTTTGAGTGTATGTTGAAACTGTAGTCTCAGTAGTTGAAACTTGAAACCGTGAGTTTGAGTTGTTTGGAATGTCTCTATTTTTGGTTTTGAGTGCATGTTGCTCTGCTGGTTGATCTGTCACGGCCGTGATGCTCATCACGGCTAGGCCGTGATCAGTTCTGCTTGTGGGGGTCTGGTTCAGTTGGCACGTTACGGCCGTGATGGACATCACTGCCAGGCCGTGACCAGTGCTTGGCAATCTTCAAAAACTATAGTTTTCAATCTCCCATATTGTCCTTATATTGGATAGATGTTTTGTATATCTACAGGACCTATCTAGTTATTTTTATTTATACTTCTGTATTTATTTTGAGTTATAACCTATGTTATTAATACATATATATTGTTTCTGAACAGGCATACATATGGATCAGTCGGATAGCCCACATGCACGGGAGGACACTGTGGGGGCTACGCAGGACCCGATCACGCCTACGCCTGATTCTAGTGTAAGTTTACATGTTATATACTATCTTTAGTCCTTATTTTTAATGTAAGTTTATAATGTTACAACCCTCTATTTTATCATTTTTTTTGTCCATACAGACATCACAGGCTCATAGGAAACGGGGTAGAGGAGCCACCTCGTTGAAGAAACTAGAGAAGGACAGGCAAAGCGGACAGAAGCTTGAGGTGTCCTTCGATGCTAATCTAAATGCCCAGGGACCCCGTGCTAAAGAATTTAATAAGTGGGTGTTTCTACAAGCGAAGCAGCACGGAAGCATCAACTACAACCACTGGAATGACGTTCCACAGAACGTTAAGGATCAGATTTGGGAGGCTATCGTGGTATTTTACCATTACATTCGTTTGATTTACATTATTAGATAATTATCCAAGTTATAATCCATCCAGTTGTTATGTATTTAATGTGTAGGTAGCTTGGACTGTGCCAAATGACGAGGATCATCGTCATAAATGTATGAAAATGGAATCAAAGCGTTGGAATGGGTTCAAGCATGATCTTACCAGGTACTATGTATCTGGGAAGAAGCGGCTTGATAAAATGTTCTCGGATTATCCCTGGATTGATCAGGATACGTGGGATATGTTTGCCAGGAGTCAACAGGATGGAGAATTTCAGGTTGGTTGATTAAGTTAATTTTGTATGCTTCTTATAGATCATTTAACTGTATCTAATTATGTGTTTTTGTTTGAATAGGCTAAGGCAGATAAGGGTCGGCAGAATCAGGCGAAGAACGTCCACCGTCACACCATGTCTCAGGGTGGGTACCAGACTCGGATCGAGCAGATGATGGCGGATAGGCTGAGGGTGAAGTAGGAAGAGCACTCTGCTAGGATTGAAAGAGGAGAGGTGCCTGAGGGCACACCATCAAGTCCTCCGTCGGACATCGACTGCTAGGAAATCTAGTTAGCCGGCCGTATGACAAAGACGGGATCTTTTAAAGTTGATGCCACTCGTGAAGTGGCAGATAAGATTGTAAGTAAATAATTAACTTGATTTCAATTGATATTTGTATAGATATTTTTAACACTTTTCACTTGCACGTTATTTCATTTTTTTCATTGTAGATGGATCTTAAAGCACAATCCTCCCGGGGCTCATTCGTCCCTTCTCGACGGCGGGGACGTCTTGATGACTGCTCTAGGCAAGAAAGACCATCCTGGTCGGGTTATCGGTGTTCCTGGGAACGTGACCATCAAAGAATATTATGGCAAGTCTGCTTCACGAAAGCGGATGGTCGATGAAGCATCAATTTTGGCTGACATTACTCAGCACCTCATGTCCAACCCAGCTATTAAAACACATCTGATGCAAAGCTTAATATCCAACCCAGAATTCAAGCAGGCGCTTGCCAGAGAGCTTTCCTCCGTCGGTACATCCCAGGACAGGGCATGCCAACCCTTCACATGTGAGCACAAAAGAGAGTTATAGTAGGGCACATGTGGAGGACGATGAGTTGTCAGCTAGGGAGCGGGAGTTCGAAGTCCAATGCCATGAGCATGAGTTGGAAATGAAAAGGCGTGAGCTTGAGTTGGACTCCAAACGACGTGAGCTCGAAATGTTAACAAAGGTATGTATTCATTATTAATGTCCAAATTAGTCAAATAATTACTTGTTTTTTTTAAAAAATTATCAACAACTTATCTATTTTATTTTTCCTAAACTGAAGGCCAAGTCGACGTCGGTGTCGCTGTCACCTATCACTCGTTTGTTCTCACTTGGTGAGGATTATGCGTTTGATATTTTTGAATCTCCATTGGAGCACAATGGATGGGTGGCACGCCCAGATCAACGGAGGATATTTTCCTTCTGTGGTGACGATCTCGGGAACGCCTGCAGAAATAACGTCTGGATGAACAGCAATGTTTTGAGTCTCTGGTGCATGTAAGTTAATTTTAATTTTATAACTTATTTATTTTTGGTATTTTTCCATTTAATAATTTATTTTAATTTCAATATATATATTATGTAATTAACATCCGCACCTTTTCATATCTTAGGTATCTCCATCGTCTTCAACTTGATAAGGGCGTTGCATCAGTTTACGGCTTCTTAGATCCGTCAATCCTTCTGCTCGAATTCTTTGCTGGCGATGCATTGAGTAAATACTTAGGGAACTTGTTGGGAGACAATCCGAAAGAATTATATCTGGCTCCCTACTGTATGAAAAACCATTGGCAGTTGTTCGTACTTCACCCGTCTAGGCATACTGTCATATTCTTTTGGTCTCTCCACCAACAATTGGCCACAGTGGTGTTGGAAGTCAGTAAATAAGTAAGTAACTAATCTTAAATTTAATTTAAGTTTTAATATCAGTTGTTTTTAGTTTATTACACACATGATATATGAATTTGTTAATTGATCGACATGATTATTTGTTTATGATAGCGCGCTGAAGGAGAGTAGCATAAGTTGCGCCAACGGGAGAAGTAGGACTTCTAAGGCTAAAGCAAATCCTGTATGGAACATCCTCAAGGTTTGGTAGTTTATTTATCAAATAATTAATATTATAATTACTAATTTATATGTATATTCAACTGACGTTGAAATTAATTTTGTTGGTAGTCTCGATTTCAAATTGACGGGTGGTCGTGCGGCTATTATGTGATGCTTCATATGCTGAACATAGTCTCCGCATCTATTACGGATGGATGGAATAAGGTAATATTTAAACAACTTGTTAAATTATATATTATAGTTTTGAAGATGACTTGCATTGATGTTATTGTTATTATTTGAACGTGTGTAGGCATTTAAGGATCAATCGCCTATTAATGAAGATGAGTTAAGAGACTTGAGGATGCGCTTCGCTGAATTCTTCTTCAAGTATGCGGCTGAAAAAGAAATTGACAAGATACCTCCGCAATAGTTAGATGAATAGTTTTTTTGTTAGACTTTATAAACTAATTAATAACATGTATATATATATATCCTTAGATTGGTAGTTTTGTTTTTAGACATTGGAGACTAAAATTTATATATATATACTTGTAGATATATAGTTATGTTTTTCCTATACATGGGTTTTGGTTTTAAGTCCCCCCATTGTTTCATTTTTCCTTTGCAATTCTGTAATGTGTGTGATATTCTGTGTTACTGGGATATTTACTGAGTGCATGGATAGCTGAGGGGAGTGATATTTTAAAACTGAATTTAAAAAAAAAATCTATTAACGTCAGTTGTATCAAACAACTGACGTTATTAGTATTTTATAAAATATACAGTACACTATTAACGTCAGTTGTAATAAAAAAATTGACGTTAAAATTAAAACTTTTAACGTCAGTTTTTTATAACAATTGGCGTTAGTTTTAACAAAATTAACGTCAGTTGTGTTAAAGAGACGTTAAAATATTACCTATTAACGTCAGCTGTATTTACGTCAGTCAGTATTCTGACGTAAAAAATCAATTTTAACTGACGTAAAAAGCACTTATTGCACTAGTGATCATTTGCCCAGTGAATTTGTTTAGGAATTTCCACATCATGACTGGTTATAGGCAGACCCCACGGATCCTTAAAGATCAGATATCTGACACTTGAGAGTCCACATCCGCCTCTGAATTTAGGAGTTTTATTCTTCTCCTCAACAGACAGGCCAGAAGTGGAGGCTTATCTGGTGCAGTGAATTAGGTGGGATTGCCAGAAGGCACCTGCATAGTTAGCCTCATTGACCATCTCAATTGGAAAGGATTGAATGTAATCCATCTGTGAGTGGTCAAAGGGTTCAGAATGATGATCCAGCTTGATGTCTTAAACTACTGGCATATTTCCTTTGTGCCTTGGATGCTTCCTGTCTTTGTCCTTGTTTAGATCAATCATTGTTAATCTAGGACAGATTTTGTAGGGCATAACACCCACATTTGTAGAGGTGGAGTGTCTTAGCCAGGTGGGAGGGACAAATCTTACAGCTCTGTCTGCTCTGAAGTGGTTGAATTCCCATTTCAGCATCTCATACATCAGTGTGTCCACAAAATGGTCAACATCAACTCCATATATACTTGGATGTTTGAAAGTCATCCATTTTGCAGTCTGATCTGTGACAAAAGGAATTTGCCTAGAGGATCTGGCTCTTTTCTCAAGAACACTTCCAAGATTCTTCTTGATGGGGTCAGTATGCCAGTCAGATATGATAACTCTTTCTACTCCATCGGTGAAAGGTTTAAGAGGTGGAAGTTTCACTAAGTTGGGGTAGATTTTCTTGGCAGGGAATCTTTGTTGGGGAAGGTGGGTGAGGAGAGGTCCATGTTCTTTGAACATTTGAGAAGGGAATGGGCCAGTGGGAGTGTGGGGTTCAGGGTTGACCCAGTAAGGATAGATGTTGAGGGGTTCAAACTCATATTCAGCCAGGGGATACCATTTTGTTAGAATGAGTTATGGTTCATGTGGAATGGTGTGGAAAAGTATTTTCCATTCTCTCTGTACTTTGGCCCAGTTTTCAGATTTGTCAGCATAGATAGTGGAAAAGGGAATGATGGGTAGAAATAAAGTTTTCAAGGGTTTTGGAAAGGGGGCTTCAATGGTAATGTTGTTATCTATGTGTGGTAGTAGTGAGGGTGGTGATTGTGGCAGGGTAGGAACATAAGCATTATTCACATCAAATGGAGCAGAGAAATTATCATCAAGAGTTGTCAAATTTGATACTAGTTCATCTACTGATAACCTAACAGGGTCATTAGCAGAGATTAGTACCTCAGAGGTCAAAGTTGTTCTAGCCCTCTTTGCTGGTTGCCTTTTCTTCTTAGCAATTGGACCAGCAACAACAGCAACTTGTTTTTCAAGAATAGTTGCAATAGGGAGTTCATCATCATCTTCATCTTCAGACATGATGACTTTCCTTGCCGTTTTTGGTGCAGATGGACGAACAGCACCAGAGGATACAAAGGGGACCGATCCTCCAGTAGTCCTCTTGGGAAGGGGTTGCTTCACAGCCACAGTTTTTCTCTTGGTTCCTTTCTTCAAACCAAGAATTGCAGCTTTGTTGGCTTCAAGAGTTTCTTCCTTAACCTTTATCTTCTCTTCAAGCTTTGTCAACTCCACTTACTTGTAAGTGTTAAGTTGCATGCCACTAAAATTTACTCGGCCAAAGTCGACAGCTTGCAATCCTTCCTCATGAAAGAGTCTTTCTTGTTCATCCTTAGGCTTTGCACTTAGAATATCGTACAAGCCTTGTTGCTTGAGAATTCTTGACAAGAGATGGGTGAAGGTAATATGAGAGGCAAATTCTCTGTTGGTAATGGCATCCTTGAAGCGATGAAATAGGATCCATGGAAGGTTAATCTTGGTTTCAAAAACCATATGGCACAAGCATAATTTGTGAAGAGCTGATAAATTGTCCTTGGAGCCAATCTTATGCAGCACTACTTTATTCAGAATCTGGTGAAGAATTCCGATGTGATCTTTCATCTCAGATGATTTCCAAGAATGATTTCTCATGCTGTCTTGCCTCATAAGGGTAACAGCTATTGTTTCAGGACCACCTAGGTCTTCTTCCCAGTTTTCAGTGAAGACTACTCCTTCTTGAGCACAAGCAATGACATCAGAGATGGTTTTCTCTGATACTATCACTTTCCTTCCCAGCACGAACTCAATCACTTCTGTTTTAGAGATCTTTGGTCTCCTCCAAAATTCCCTTATTAAGTCAGGATACACCGAGACCTTTTCCAAGAAGATTCCATCCCAACCAGCAGCGTTGATGAACTTACTCACATCCAAGTTGTATTCTTGTAGAATTCCGAAGTTGAAATGGTGTTCCACGGCTATGGACCTAGTATCCGTTGCAAAAGCAGGCATGGGAGCAGTGGTTGAAGCCATTGTTGAGTAAGAAAAGTTTTGGAAGAACAAGGGAGACAGAGAGTTGGAAAGATAGAGAGAGAGAGGTTGACGATGAAGAGATGCGAAAAGATTTTTAGAGGGAAAGAGGTTACTTATAAAGATTTCTGAAAACCAACAGTTTCCAAAAAAAATAATGACAAGACATGTCATTAAGTGTAAAACGGCGTTGGTAATCTGGAACCGTAAAAAGTTACGATGGGATTGATGAGGGTTCCTGACTCAAGAAGGAAAGAAAAGCGTTTTATATAAATGTGTTCAAGAACAAATTAATATAAGCAATAAATGTGTACATAGACGAGTCCACACAAGACTAAGAGTGGACGCATAAAGTCATAGGTAATGGACGCGTAGATTTTACTTGCTCTGGACGTCATGACTGGTGGACGTGCAAAGAAAACATGCAATGGACGACCAAATTAACCATAAATATACTAGCTCAATCCACATACAATATACTCAAATGCTTTCTTATAAAGATAAATATGTGGTCAGCAAGAGGTTTAGTGAAGATATCTGCCCATTGGTGGTCAGTATCTACAAATTGAACATCAAACACACCTTTTTGCACATAATCTCAAATAAAATGATGTTTGATTTCTATATGCTTAGCTCTAGAATGCAATATTGGATTCTTAGATAAATTGATTGCATCTGTATTATTACACATAAGTGGAATACTACTTACAAATATATTGTAGTCCTCCAATTGATGTTTGATCTATAGAAGTTGTGAGCAGAAGCTTGTAGCTGATATGTACTCTGCTTCAACAGTTGATAGAGCAATGGTACTTTGCCTTTTACTTGACCATGATACTAGGTTAGCTCCAATGAAGTGACATCCTCCACCGGTGTTTCTTTCAATTCTATCTCCAGCATAGTCAGCATCACAAAACCAACTAATCTGTAATCATCATTTTGGTCTACCTTTTTCTCTTTATCATCTTTGTTCAGTAATGAAGTGGGATGCATAGGGGTGTTCATTGGTTTGCAATCATCCATCTTAAACATCTTTAGAAGTTCCTTTGTATACTTAGTCTGATGGATGTACACCTCGTCCATAGACTGTTTAACTTGAAGTCCAAGGAAGAATTTGAGTTCTCCCATCATGCTCATTTCAAATTCTTTCTGCATTAACTTAGAAAATTCCTTGCATAGGGATTCATTAGTAGCACCGAAAATGATATCATCAACATAAATCTGTACTATAATGAAATCAGACTTAATAGATTTTCTAAAAAGAGTTGTGTCTACTTTTCCTCTGTTAAAACCATTTTCCATTAGAAATGAACTTAACCTATCGTACCAAGCTCTAGGAGCTTGTTTAAGTCCATACAGAGCTTTCTTAAGCTTATAAACATGTTCAGGGTGATTTTTCAAAGCCAGGAGGTTGCATGACGTATACTTCTTCATTAATAAAGTCATTTAAAAAGGCACTTTTAACATCCATCTGAAAAAGCATAAAGCTATGGTGTTCAGCAAACGATATTAAAATTCTTATAGCTTCTAGTCTAGCAACCAGTGCAAAAGTTTCAGTGTAGCCTATACCTTCTTCTTGAGAGTAGCCTTGACCAATAAGTCTTGCCTTGTTTCTCATAACCTTACCATCTTCATCAAGCTTGTTTCTGTAGACCCACTTTGTTCCAATGACTGACTTGTTTTCAGGCGGGGGAACAAGCATCCAGACTTCACTTCTCTCAAACTGATTTAGCTCATCTTGCATAGCAAGAATCCATCCCTCGTCCAGTAGAGCTTCGTCCCTGTGTTCGGTTCACATTCAGAGACAAGAGCAGAATCACTTTGTCCTCTGAAAGTTGACCTAGTTCTTAGCTTGTCACTGGGGTTACCAATGATTTGATCTTGAGGATGGTAATTTCTGAAATACCAAGATTTCTGAGCATTTTCCTGTTGAGAGGTAGAAGTTTCAGGTTGTTGTTGAGAAGTGTCGTCTACTTGGATATCAGTCTTGATTTCTGGTTTTTCTCCTGAAATATTTAGATCAAGATCCGCAAAAGCTTCATCTAGCTCTGATAGATCCTTATCAGGCTGTTTGTCATCAAATTTCACATGAATACATTCTTCTACAACTAAAGTTCTAGAATTATAAACTCTAAAGCCTTTTGAAGTTTTAGAAAATCCTAGAAGGATTCCATTATCTACTTTAGCATCAAATTTACCAAGTTGATCTTTTGTATTCAAAATATAACATTTACACCCGAAAGGGTGGAAGTATGAAATGTTGGGTTTTCTACATTTCCACAATTCATAGGGAGTCTTATTCAGAATAGGTCTAATGTATATTATGTTCTGAATGTAGCAGGCAGTGTTCACAGCTTCAGCCCAGAAGTGCTTAGGGACAGAATTGTCATTGGGCATGGTCCTAGCCATCTCTTGAAGAGATCTGTTCTTTCTCTCTACCACACCATTTTGCTGTGGTGTTCTTGTTATTGAGAAGTTGTGTTGAATACCACTTTCTTCACAAAACTTATGGAATAGCTCATTGACAAATTCTCCCCATGATTACTTCTAATTGAAGCTATACACATGCCTTTTTCATTCTGTACACGTTTGCAGAATACAGAAAACACCTTGAATGACTCATCCTTGTGAGCAAGAAACATAACCCATGTCCATCTAGTGTAGTCGTCTACTATGACAAGACCATATTTCTTCCCACTGACAGAAGCAGTCCTTGTTGGACCAAAAAGATCAAGGTGTAGCAATTCTAGTGGTCTGTTGGTACTAATAACATTCTTAGATTCAAAGGAACCTTTGACTTGTTTTCCCTTTTGACATGCATCACAGAGAGCATCAGATTTGAAACTAAGGTTTGGTAGTCCTCTTACAAGGTTATGCTTTTTCAGTTTTGAGATTAATCTCAAACTTGCATGACCCAACCTTTTGTGGCAAATCCATCGCTCATCCTCAATGGACACTAAACATGACACACTTTGATTTGAGAGGTCCTCTAAGTCAATCTTATACATATTGTTTTGCCTCTGGGCTGTGAATAAGAGTGATCCATCAGCTTTTTTGAATGAACACATATTCTTATTAAATGAAACAGCAAACCCACTGTCACATAATTGACTAATACTAAGCAGATTGTGTTTAAGACCATTTACTAACAGAACATTATCAATGGAGGGAAAATGATGTTTACCAATTTTACCTATACCAATGATCCTTCCTTTTTGATTTCCTCCAAAAATGACCCAGCCACCATCCTTGGGTCTAAGGTCTTGGAACATATACCTTTCTCCTGTCATGTGTCGTGAGCATCCACTGTCCAAGTACCAGGACTTCTGTTTCTTTCCTGTTGTTAATCAGATCTGCAACAGGGATTATCTTATCTCTAGGTACCCAAATTGACTTGGGTCCTTTCTTGTTAATGATCATAGGTCGCGAATGCTTTGCATGCTTGTTATGTATGCATTTAGATGATACATGCCCACTTTTTCCACATACTTTGCAGTAAGTATTGGAAGGGCTTGGTTTTGATTTAGTATGTTGTGGACGGGCTTTAAAATCCTTATATTGTGTATGTACTTTTGGTTTATTCAGAGATGCATCTTGCTTCTCTTTATCATAACCAATGCCAGATTTGTCATGTGGTGATCTAGAATATCTTAATATAAGATTTAATTTATCTGAGCTACCAAACATTTTTGACAGAGAGTCTGTCAAGTATGTCACATCTTGTTTCAGTTTTTCAACTTCCCAAGAGCTATTAGACTTATACTTAGTTTTGTCAGTCAGACTAGCATTGTTTGATTTTAATGTTTCATTCTCATCCCTAAGGTTTTGATTTACTGTACAGACCCTATCATAGTCTCTAGAAAATTTAATAAACTTCTTTTTGAGACTCTTATACTCTTTAGATAGTATGCATGAATCATGCAGTAATTCATCAAAAACAGTTTGAAGAGTAGATGGATCAAATTCTATTACCTCAGCATCAGTGAATTCACTTTCTGATCCAATGTCAGCCATGAAGCAAATGTTTGCTTCTTCTCCTGCTTCATCTTCTTAATCTGAAGAATACAGGTCAAGATCCTCCCAAGTAACCATCAAGCCTTTCTTCTTTTTGAAGAATTTATTTTTCTCCTTCAGCTCTGGGCAGTCAGCTTTGAAGTGCCCTGGTTTCTTACATTCAAAGCACAGGAGTGGACCTTTCTCCTTGGAATCTGACTTCTCCTTGGAGAATTTTTTGTTGAGCTGCTTCCTTCTGAATCCACCTTTTTTTCTTCACATGTGTTGTATTTTTCTGGAGATGAAAGATAGTTCATCCTCATCCGAGTCATCTTCATTATTTGATGAATCAACTTCATCTAAAGACTCATCAACTTTAAGCAACTTTGAGGAACTAGCTTTCTTCGCCTTTAAGGCATTGGACTTTTCTTTTCTGGAGTTTTCCTCTTCATTAAGTTCAAGTTCATGAACTTTTAATGACCCCAGAAGCTCTTCCAGAGAAAAAACATTCAGACTCTTTGCTTCCTGAATAGCAGTTACCTTAGGTCTCCACTGCTTTGAGAGACTTCTCAAGATTTTTCTCACATGATCTCTATTTTCATAGACCTTTCCAAGAGACCTAAGACTGTTGGTGATTGTTTTGAATCTTCCAAACATCTTATCTATGGTTTCATGATCTGCCATCTTGAATAGCTCATACTGGTGAACCAGCATGCTTATCTTTGATTCCTTTACTTGTGAGGAACCTTCATGAGCTAGTGCAAGAGTATCCCATATTTCTTTAGCTGTGTTGCAACTATGAACCTCTTCATGTTCAGATCTGGTGATAGCATACATGCGGTAGTGCTTAGCTTTCAAGTTTAGTTGATGTTGGCTTTTCTGCTCTTGAGTCCATTCAGCTCTAGGCACTGCAGCTCCAGCTTCACTCCTTGGCTCAGTGTAGCCATTTTCAATTAGTTCCCAGATGTCAGCATTCTGTGCATCCAAGAATGCCATCATCCTCTTTTTCCAATAATCATAATCAGTTCCATCAAAGAGAGGAGGTCTGTTGATAGCTTTTCCTTCTGCATCCATGATTGTAGGATCGTACTGCCTAAGCACTTGTTAGAAGCTCAACCCTGTCAAGGCTGAGCTCTGATATCAACTGAAGTTGGCACAGGGAAACACAAAAAGGGGGGTTGAATTGTGTTTGTTAATTATTTTCGCAAAAAACCTTTTTAACAACTTTTTCACAAGCAGAAGATAAAAAGATTAAGCACACAAGAAATCTTTTTAAAAGATCAACAAAAGCAATATCAAAACCACATAGTTAGTATAAGCAAATAAAACAGAAGAGTTTAGGGATAGAAAATTCACACAAGAGATTTTATCCTGGTTCACTCTCTTCCAACCAAGAGCTACGTCCAGTCCCTTCGACTTGAAGGATTTTTCCACTATTTCTCCAAATAGATTACACAACAAGTATTCAACACCTCTTCAGGCTACAAGTATTCCTTTCTTACCAAGCCTCTTCAGGCTCTAACTCTATTACAGAGATTTAAAAGTTGATTTTCTTAACTTACTAAGTGTGAGAGTATGACAGTTTAAGATCAGTTGAATATTACAACAATATTCAAACTAAATGATTACAGACTTTTGCTTTTAAAAGAATGAAAGAATAAGAGCTTGTTTTCTCAATAATTGTATTGGCAGAAGTTAGGCTAGCAAAAGTTATTCTTCAGTATCTGAGATCTTCTACTTATATAGTGACCTTCTTCTGCTCTTGTAGTTCTTCAACGGTTAATTTGAATAATCCCGTTTAGAGATAACATTTAATGCTTGATATCCGTTGTGATTGATAGCTTGATTTTGACGAGTTGAAAAGTATCCTTGGTTATCAGAGAATCACAAAACGGAGGCTCACTGTTCTGAGCAGTTGTACCTTAAAAGCTTTCTTTCCTCCTCCGTGTATAACCTCGCTTTTGTTCAGCAAAAAGATGTCATCGTACAGATCATTTTGCAATTCCAATTGTACTATTTATATTTTGTATTTCCTTGACAGTACCATGAGTTTTCTCAAGGGAAACAAGACATTAAATCGAATAAAGACAAATGGTAAGAACAAATATTCATTTGAAATAAATATCAATAATTTGAAATAAATTCATTGTGAACTAGATTGCATTAAATCTCATATTCAAGGTAGCAAACATATAGAACATATATAGCCGTCTACTTAGTTTTAAGAACGCATCTATACAAGAGTTTAATTATGCTCGTGCACTGATGTGGCAGAAGCTCTCGTGTACTAATGTGGTAGAAGCGATCGTCTACTAATGTGGTAGAAGTGCTCGTCTACTAATATGGTGGAAGCGCTCGTCTACAAAAGTCTTTGGACTTGCTAAGTCCTTAATGAGAAAATCTGTCCAGTGACGTGGCACTGTGGACGTCTACTGAATTTTAGTTAGACATTATGAAGTATACTTGAGTTTTAAGGATAGCACTCGTCTGCTGACGTGGCAGGATGAATGCGCTTATTTTCAAGTCTTTGGACTTACTATACCTAACAAGTTATTTAGGTATTCATTTATAGCCCCGTCTACTAAGGAAAACCAGTCTACTTATCATTTAAAATATAAGCAGTTTAAATAACCTTTGGACGGGTAATTCTTTGCACGAGTCCAAGCATTGTATACCTTATATTATTTTGAATATTCCTGCATAAACTGAACTCACTTGTTAGATCTCAACTAACACTTTGCCAAGCAAATGCAATCTTTTTGTTAGCATCAAAACTTAGAGATTATTAAATTCAAAACCACTTTGTTTCCAACAATTATGTCCCATGAGGGTACAAATATAAAATATTAAGGATAAACCAAATCAATTTCTATTTTAATGAGTTTTATATACAAAATTTGATTTTGCAAATCAAAACTTAGGGTTTAGTTTTGTTTTTCGTTCCCTCATGTACACAAAAACTTATTTTTAGATTAGTTTTCCGGGTTTTTACTGGTATGTATTATAAGTATAAAGATTTTTATATTGTTAATCAATTATAAATTATTACATCATTTAAAAAAACTTAACTTTTATCCTAACTATCTTAAAAATAATACACACCAGAATTTGTGGTTAATTGACAGTATAAAAAATATTATAATAATATATATCAATTAAACTCTTTATTTTTAAGTCTCGGTCAAATTATTCCTAGAAAGACAACCTAATTCTCCAACATAGCCTAAGAGGTTGTGACAAAATAGTTTTGACTTTCTAATTATTTTTATTAAACTATTATTATTTAAATTAGTTACATATGGATCTAGATAATCATTAACAATTCAAAATAGTATTTTTATTAACACCCTCTTATTTTATTTAATAAAAATGCCAAGAAACGTAGATAAATTTGTAAAGATAATAACTACTTTCTTATTTTTTGAAATGATAAATTAATATAAATAAAATAATTCCTTTTTTTTTTAATTTTCTTACTCAATAAGGAAGAGTCTAATCTCCCAAAGAATCCATATATATGATTTAAAAAAATCATTTTATTTTTCATTATTTTATTTCATGTTTCTCCCTTATGATAAACAGCTTTTAAAATTCATTATTTTTTTCACCACTTTTTTTTCCATATTGTTTCTTTCTATATTTATTTTCATTTTCTTTCTCCACCATATAAAAGACCCAAATCCATCTGTCAAAAAAAAAAAAAAAACTAAATCCATCCTCCTTGGACCATGGTAAATAATCAATTTCCTTATTTTGAACAGAAAGAATCAAAGAATACATAAGAGCGTATATAAAAAAAAGAAAAGGAAAAAAAGAATACATAGAATTGTATCAAAAAGAAAAAGAAAAAAGAAAAGAAAAAGAGAAGAGTATTAAGTTATTTTAAATTTTGTATTGCCCCGCATTTCTCCCTAATCCTATCATCCTGTTCCGTGCCTCAAAATTTTACTGCCTCTCACAGTCCCCTATGCTCTAATTCTCAAACCCCAAAACACACTCTCCCCTCGCTATCTTCCTCCTTGTACGTTTGTCTCTTCTTTTCTTTGCTTCTTTTCTTCGCTAATCTCTCATGTAAGACTCTAAGAAGAATATTCGCTAACTCTGTATATTATCTGTTTTCGTTTTTCTTTATCTTTTTTTCTTTAAAAGGTACTTTAGTATAATTCGGAGTTGGGTTACTTGTTCTTGTATGAATTTATTCAACACCAGTATCTTCTGTTCTCTGTATAATGAATTTGGTTGTTTTGTTTTGTGTTTTTCGTTTGATGAATGATGATGATCATAAGATTAGCATCTAATTAAAATTTGTAATTTTAATTCGTCCTCTTGTTTCTACATGAAAACACAATGCTCATTCAATTTGTTGTACTATTAGGCATGTACGGGGATTTTAGCCTCTTTTTTTTTTTGATAAAAGCTAGCAACAAAGTCTTCGACACACTTTCTATTGGATTTTACGTGAGATCCACTAAATCACGTGGGTTCACTGTCTCCATTAAGTGGGTCCCACATGAAATCCATCCAAATAATAGTAGGTTTGAGGGAGTGTGGTAAAGAATATATTGCTAGCATTATTCATATTTGTTCTTTTTGTCCCACTCTCTATTTAGTGGGTCCCACATGGAATCCATCCAAATAACAGTAGGTTGGAGGGAGTGTGGTAAAGAATATATTGCTAGCGTTGTCCAAATTTGTTCTTTTTGTGTATGTTAATAACTCTTGCTTATTAGACCAATTTTGTTCAAACAAAATCCCTATTTTTTGGGCAGTAGCCTATATCACTAACATAATTGTCCTTTCAAGTTGCAGCTCTGTAGTTAAATATGGTTTTATGAATGCTGATTGTTGATCATGCTCTACTACAGTTGATTGATTGATAACGCTAGTTCGTTACCCTCTTTCTTGATGTAAAAATGTCCAAAGAGTGACTTTTGTTCTCTGCCTGATATCCAATTTTGAATAAGACAAAACTGATGTTTGCTTGGAAACACATTTGAGTCCTGTTGATTCTTTATTTTATTTTCCTTTGATCTCATCTAGGTTGATCTGTATTATGAATTTATGGTCTTGCATAGCTTGTAGGATGGTGTGGTTATGATTATCTATGCTTTAAATTGATGGTGACATGGTGTTTAGAATGTCATTTGCTAAAAATATAATGAATGGTTGATCTTGGATAATTTGGCATTCTGCAGGTGCTTTAATTTGGCATAGAAGTAAATTGTAAAGGTGTAATTTCTTGTCACAGATGATTAGCAGGATCAAATTTTGTGGGGTGGACATCTCAATTTAATTTTTTTTTTAAAAAAAATCAAAGCTAAAAAGCAGGAGATGTCTGGTGGAGTTGCACGTGGCCGTCTTGCTGAGGAGCGAAAGTCATGGCGAAAGAATCATCCACATGTCTGTGCTATTACCCTTTCTATCTTATCTACAATTCTACATCACTTGAATCTTTTCTTCTTTTAAGTATGTTCTGCTGAAATTATTTCTCAATCTCATTTTAACTTTGCTAGGGCTTTGTGGCCAAGCCAGAACCTCAACCAGATGGGTCAGTGAACTTATTGTATTGGAAGTGCTTTGTCCCCGGCAAGGCTGGAGTGAGTGTCTTATTGTATATCTTCTATGCTTATCTAATTAAACCATGCTTATTTTCTATTTTACTTCTAGTAACCGATCTTGACGCAAGGTCTCAAGCCTAGTTATTATTTATGTTCATTTATATTTCTACCACTGGTCTTGATTCACTTGTTGTGGACTGTAGGTTGAGAAGTTACAATCTTTGTTGTAACAAAAAAGTTATTTTAAGTTTGAACAACTAGTCTCGACAACTTTATTTTTTATAAATCAAACTATGACTACTTTACTTTATAAGAAAACAAAGTTATTGAGAATAGTTGTTCAATTAACACTTATCTTGTTATAATTTCAGTTTATGTTTGAAGTGTTCCATTGACATTATCAATACTGCAGACTGATTGGGAAGGAGGACACTATCCTGTAACCCTTAAGTTTAACGAGGATTACCCCACCAAACCCCCAATTTGCAAATTTCCTCAAGGGTTCTTACATCCTAATGTCTATCCTTCTGGAATGGTATGCCTGTCAATCCTTAGTGAGGAGGAAGTAAGTGCACAAGCGTATATGTAGATTCTGTTACTTAGAATTGGATTTCAATACCAATAGGGTGTTGGTCAAGTGGAAGCAACTTGCCCTCATAAGGAGGAGAATCTGGGGAATTTGGGTTCAAATCCTTGTGGAGTCACCCCATTGGAAGGCTGAGAACCAAGGGGTAAAACTCTGTTCAATTAGCCGAACCAGAGATTAATCCCATAGCGGGCCCGAAAGGTCTAAGATGTGGGATACTCTGGTGGACCTACTCGGTCCAAAAGGTTAATTAGGGTGGGTTTTTGAACCCAACAAGAATTGGATTTCAATATTTTTTCCTGATTCTTACATTTGGCTTTTCAAGGGTTGGAAACCAGCAATCACTGTAAAGCAAATTCTTGTGGGTATTCAGGATCTGCTGGACAATCCTAATCCAGATAGTCCTGCAAATCATGAAATGAACGATCTTTTTGAAAAGGTAATTCCATTCATTTGTATCTACATCTGAAGTCTGCACTTTTAGTGTTGTTGAAAAAAGCATGTTTAATAAAGTTTCTTCAACATGCAGGATCTTGATGAATATAAAAGAAGGATGAAACTGCAGGCCAAACAATATCCGTGTGTCATTTAGCATTTTGCTTGGTTGGTTTTGTAATGATGGACTTGTGTATTAGCTTATTAAATTTAAGTTTTTTAGTTTCTGAATACTCGATCATTATTTTCCTGGTTCACTCTTAACATGGCCTTGAGTAAATATTTTTATGGCCCATTTGATATTTATGCTCAATCCTTATCTATGGCTGCAATAGGAACGTTTTGCAACTTGGTACTACTAATTTCTGGATTTGCAGGGACATATTGCTGAGGTTGCCTTTCTGGTTTGATAAATATGCACCCTTATGGCATATATGGTTTCCTATATTTCTTAAATGGAGATAAGGTCGACTCCTTGGTGTGCTTGAATTAGTTTATTTTATATTTAAAATAGCTTATAATT
Source organism: Sophora flavescens (assembly GCA_030762895.1). Taxonomy (NCBI): domain Eukaryota; kingdom Viridiplantae; phylum Streptophyta; class Magnoliopsida; order Fabales; family Fabaceae; genus Sophora; species Sophora flavescens. The sequence continues at coordinate 51,886,966 of CM061066.1, read as the reverse complement.
AAAATCTTTGAGTATTTTTTTTAATAAAAGAAATTATTTCCTCCAAAGCAGGGATGCTCATCGGCCAGTTATTTAGAATTGATGTCGGTTTGATTATGGTTCAATTAGTGACCCGTTGAAGAGGTGGATCAACTATAGAAAAGTGAGCGGGACTTTGAACCAAACCACAGAGATTTCACATTTAGCTCTCAATATTAGAGCTGGGTATAGGAGTGCAGACCAGTCAGCATAACCCGCAGCTCATGCAGAGTTGGATCGTACAAAATGCTGCTGTGGCCTAACATCAACCAAAAAGCCACCAAATAACGAATCAGTGTGTAAATCGGCAACTAGAATTACCCTATACTCTGGCCCACAAAACTATAATCCAAAACCATTGTTATATTCCATCCCAGCTCCTTCTACAATCTTCTCTACAAATCACACATACACGTTAAGAGCTCGTTTGGTATTGCTTATTTTGCTAAAAAAAAACATTTTTAAGCATAAAATCATTTTTTTAATTTTTTAGTTTGTTTGCTTTTGCTTATGAAAATAATCAAAAGAAAAAAAAAATCAATTTGGGGGTTAAAATAAAAAGCAATTTTTATATGCTTTTGAAAAAAATCAGTTTTTTTTAACTAACTACTTTTAAAAAAAAATCATTTTTATGATTGTAAACAAACACAAAACTGCTTTTGCTTTTTTTTTAAAAAAAAAATCTCTAAAAATAAGCACTAAATTATTTTATAACAAAATCATTTATTTTTTTAATCTTAAACAAATGAGCTCTAACCTGATGGAGATAAGTGTAATTAACACAAGAACCTTAAGAAGATGATTGTAATTAACAAGTAAACAAGGCTTCAAAATGCGGATCATGTCACATGATATGGCTGCAACATCTCGATTGTCGCAACCACATCGGATCATGATTACGAATCGACGGCCGCAATATGGTCGATCTCGATCGCAATGCAGTTGTGTTTGCAATGTGACCGCAACCACAATTCAAAAACTTGTAAGCAAACCTCAATTAATTATTTTTTTTGGAAACCAACATGGACCAGTGTATATATTGTGACAATTTTTTTAAACTTAAACAAACAAATCTTAAAAAATATGGTGACATTTAGCTTTTACAAGAGTGAGATTAGGAACTATTATATTTTAGGCAAATGCGAATCGGTGTATAATATTGATTAAATAATCAAAAATAGAAATTTTGTATTGAGAAGTTGTGTATTCGATACATTTAAAGCTTAAAAGTTATATTTTTTCAATATGAAATTTCTAATTTTTGATTTATTAACCAATGTCTTTAACTTCTTAGGACATTGGTTAACCAGATTAGGCATGACAATGGGACTCGAACCGCGGGTACCCACCCAAACCCACCTTGACATTGACGGGGAAAACTCGCTTTAACTAGGGATGGGGATACAGATACCCGCCCCGACCCCGAACCTGCCTTGCTGTTTACGTGATTATAATAATATCCTCATATATCTATGTAGGATATTGTATATGTTTTGATTGAAATGTTCCATTAATATAAATGAGTACTTTTTTAAAAAAAATTATAGAACATTTGATTGTACTTATATTATGGTGTTTTGATTAGGGGAGTAAGCAGATCGGATCCGATCTGATCCGCGAACCCGGCGGATCCGAACCGATTTTGGTGGATTGGTTCGGATCATCGGATCAGATCGAATTCCAAAACGCCGATCCGAACCAGATCGGTTCGGGTCTCCGATCCGAGAAATCTGATCCGATCCGAACCCTATAAAATATTTATTTTTAAATTATTTTATATAATATCAATATATTATTATATAAATATTTAATATAATTAATAATTAAATATGTATATTTTATTTTATTTTTCTAATTTTTTATTAATATTTAAGTGTAAAAAAAAAAAAGGTAACCCGATGATCCGAACCGAACCAATCCGATTGTGATCGGTTCGGTTCGGATCCGAAGCTGAAAATTTGCCAAATCCGAACCGATCAAATTTGATCGGTTCGGATGATGAAACCCCTCAAATCCGATCCAAACCGACCCGATTACACCCCTAGTTTTGATGCTATCAATGTTATCTAAAGCATAACAAAGTGTTTCTAAAGCATTAGTTTTTTTTTTAATTTGTAGCTGGAAGAAAACTAAATTCCAGATTTTGATTGATTGTTTTAATTGTGTAAATATTTTATTTGTTTATTTTTTGGAAGTACAATTTTTGAGTTATTAATTTCAAATAAAGCAAAATAATTTTTAAATTTTGTTATTCATTGGCAGGGGCGGAGACCCGCGGAAAAACCCGATGTTCGCTGGAGGTAGGGATGACGATCTATTTTCCAAATCCGAAGGGGAGTGGGGCGGGGTTGGAGAAAGCAAAACCCACCCCTGCCGTGCCTCGTTGGCAACCCTAAACCAGATCCTATATTTTATATAATTTTATTTTATATAATAATAAAAATTAAATGAATTCAGTAATTTGCTGTAATGGGGAGAGTGACTCGCAGCTGTCAGTTTCAGGGGTTTAAATAAGGAAGTTACATTGAAAAATAACTGTGTTTACATAATAAGGCTCAATTCCCAAGCGGTAAACTAGAACGTTTTGAAGAGCAGATTCATTAGAACCACCAAGCTGCGTCCAAGGCAGTTGTTTCCCTCTCTTCGATTGTAAAAAGGTAAAAGCTTTTCATCTTCCCCTCTCTTGTACGTGTACTTTATTTCTTCTCTTACCATTTCTTTGCTCATTTCAATCTTCACTCACACTCTCTCCTTTGTTTGACTTAACTAAATAAAACGAAAAAGAAGAAGAAGATAGGAGTAAAGAAATCTGAATAGAAAGAAAGTAGTAAGAAAAATAGCGAATTTTAAGAATTGTTCCATATAAGAGAAATGTGCACTGAATGCGTTTGTCATGTTTTGGAATTTTGTATATACCTGTTATAGATAGTAACACTACTTGCTTCTTTTGTTTAAGGCTTACTGGTCTTTTTTTTTTTTTTTTTTTCAAATGGCAACTCAATATTCAAACGTGATTTTAATATTCCTTTTGGTCTGGAATCTAATATATCGAAGAAGAAACTAGATGTCTACTTGGCAAGGTAGCTATGTTCATTAGAGATAGAGATAACCTATCTTAAGATGATGTCTCAATTCTTATCTTTTCCTATCAGATTGTGCCATTTAAAAAATTAGTCATATATTTAATTGTAAATGTATACCTTTTAAATGACATTGCATCATCTGATTGAGTGAGACAAGAAATGAGACGCATTTTGAGATAGATGATTTATGTTTGAGTATCCGTTCATTAGAATTAGGATCATCTCCAATTTTAGAAGAAGGATATGGTCCGAGCGAGAGAAAGATACAAATCTTTTCATTGAATGACCCACCATGTATGATTCTGGGATCCATTGATTGCATTTGAAAAAATTGTGTCTTTTTCTCTCCCATATGACTAGAGATGGCAATTCGGGCCGCCCGACCCGATCCTAACGGGCCAAAGTGAAGAAGCGGGCCAGGTCGGCCCGGCCCGATTTTTATGCGGGCTACCTATTTGCTGGCCCAGTCAACCCTATTGCGAGCTACCGGGCCAAACCAGCCCTTGTTATAAAAAATAAAAAAAACTTCTATGTAAATACCAAATTACTACCAATATGCTGGACTGTTGGATATATATATATATATATATATATATATATATATCAAGTGTGATTATGTTTATGATCCTAGCTTCATGTGTAAGTGTTACGCATCATAAAAGCAGCCCCACCACGTCCCTTTGGCCTTTGCACAGAAAACATCACCTTTTATTATCATATTAGATGAGGAAAAGTTCAATACAAAGAGTAAAGTAATGTTTGTAACAAGTTACATCATCAGCTGCTTCTGCAATTGATTTTAAATTTGCTCCCCAGCTCTAAGGTTCATGTTAAAAAGGCAGGTGTTTTAAGAACTCAAAAGAAGGAGATAGGCTTAATTGCAATTTTGGTCTCTCAAGTATCACGTTTGTGCGATTTTGGTCCCTCGGGTTTCAATTGCGACAATTGAGTCCCTCAGGTATCGCGATTGTGCAATTTTAGTCCCTCGGATTCCAATTGTGTCAATCGGGTCCCTCAGGTATCACGATCGTGCAATTTTGGTCCATCGGATAACACAATCAGAGTTATCAATCCCGGATAGCGTAGCGGCTGACCTCGAAAACGCTATTGCGGGATAGCGTGTAGCGGGACAGCCGCTATTTTAGGCAAGAGGGGAGGACTGAGATGGAAAGAGGGAGGAGAGGTAGAGGGGGAAGAGGAGAGAAAGTGTGAGGGAGAAGAGAGGGGACGAAGGGACTCTGATGAATCAGACCACATAAGAAGAGTAACGTGAGGGAGAAAAGGGTGGATGAAGAGTTGGCAAAAGAAATAAGGGTAAAAGAGACATTTTAGACGGTATAAGTTAGGGTAAAGAAGTCATTTGCATAAATAGAGAGGTCAAAACAGAGAATTGGTGAGTGAAGGAAGGGCAAAATGGAGAATTGGTGAGTTAAAGAGAGGGTATAATAGGAAAATCAGATTAAAAAATGAGCAAACTTAAAGAAAACCCTAGATTTGAAATGTTACCAATACGAGAGAGGAGTAGCCAGTGCGGGAGTGAAGAACCAAAAGCGGGAGAGGGAGACCCGACCATGAAACAGGCGGGCCGGTGGTCGGAGTGGCCGGAAAAGGGTCGCGGGAGGGTTCTGTCGGCCCATGAGGTATTAGTGGTCGTGGAGCGCCGCTACTCCTCGCGATCGCGTGATTTTTAGCCGCTTTAGCGGGCTGCGACGGCCACTTCTGAGAAAAATGCTCGCTCGGCCGCCAGGTAGCGGCCGCCGGTCGCTCCGCCCCGCACCACCACGAACGCACCGCGAAAGCGCGCTATTGACTACCCTGAACACAATTACGCAATTTTAAATGCCAGTAGCCTACGTGACACACGTGGGACTGGTTTGGAACTTAGTGAGGTCGGCTTGACAACTTACATGACATTCCTATATGACATTATTAACACCTCACACACTTTAATTGACACATAGGAATGTCATGTAAGCTACCAAGCTGGCCTCATTAAGTTTTAAATCAGTCTCATGTGTGCCATATAGGCTACTGACATTAAAAATTGTACACTTGTGATATCTGGAGGACCAAAATTCTACAATCGTGATACCCGAGGAACCCGAGGGACCCAATTGTCGCAATTGAAACCTGAGGGACCAAAATCGCACAAACGTGATACTTGGGGGACCAAAAGTGCAATTAAGCCAAGGAGATATTAAACAAGGAGCAGCACAGATATGTATTTCAAACAAGGAGTCAGATTGATATGCTAGATGATGGCTACTGGTGGAGAAAGTACGGGAAAAGAAGGTTAAAAGCAATAAATTCCAAAATTCTTGTTTGTGTTTTCGGGCCAACCTGGTGAAAATCGGGCTAGCTCGGCCCGAACCCGATTGGCCCGGATTTTTCGGGCTCATATTTTAACAACCCAACCCAACCTAAAATGTGGGTCAATCGGGCTAGCCCATCGGGCCGGGCCAAAATTGCCGGCTCTAGCCATATCCTGCAAAATAGGAAAGGATGCTAATCCTGTTCATTCTTTTGCTTTCTTTTCCCTTTTTTATTTATTTAAGGGAAAGTAATATTAACTAAACAAATCTATGGGTATAAACCCCATTACAATCATTAGTTACATGATATATGAACTTATGTTTAGAATAATTTTTATACTAAAAGGTTGCACTTTCAATTTTGGAAAACATCAAAGCTGATCAAAAGCAAGAGGATGTCTGGTGGAATTGCACGTGGTCGTCTAGCTGAGGAGAGAAAATCCTGGCGTAAGAATCATCCACATGTCTGTGCTATTACCCTTTCCATCTTAGCTATCATCACTTGCATTTTCTTCTTTTGAATTTACATAGTTAATCTTTTGTTGAAGTTATTTGTAAATCTCTGTTTACCTTTACTAGGGTTTTGTAGCAAAGCCAGAAACTGGACTAGATGGGTCTGTGAATTTAATGAGCTGGAAGTGCATTATCCCTGGCAAGGCTGGGGTGAGTACTGTTCTATTGTTCATATCTTATATGCTTAATTAATCAATTGAATTATGCATGTGGTCAATTTTACTTTTGAATTATGTTTTATGAACATATGTTGTTTTCCACTTCTTGTCCTATGAAGTGATGTGAGGAGAAAAAAATATAAAGTAGTGTGTAAAAATATAAAAAATATGAGGAGTCCTATCAACACTATCTCTTTCCAACACACTCTCTTCTATTGTTGAAATTCATGTGGACCCCAATAAGTTGGAAATGGGTCTCACTAATTCATGTAGGTCCCGCTTGAATTTTGTAGGAGCCACGTGAATTTCAAATAATATGAGGGAGTGTGTTGTAAAGAGAGTGTCAGAGATTGTTTTGCTAGCATTTCTCTAAAAATATGGTGTTTGTGTTCAATTTTATTATACAAAACTACAAATAACAAGGCTTTTTAGTTTATTGACTGGTCTTAACTCAAATCAATTTGTTGTTTAAGCTAATTTAAATTTATGTGATTGGTTTTGGTTCCCTTGTTGAAGATTTACAATCTTTGTTTCATTGACATTGTTAATACTGCAGACTGACTGGGAAGGTGGACACTACCCTGTAACTCTTCTCTTCAATGAAAACTACCCCAGCAAGCCTCCACAGTGCAAATTTCCTACAGGATTCTTACATCCTAATGTCTATTCTACTGGACATGTATGCCTGTCAATCCTTGACTATGTAAGTGCACAAGGGTATATGTAGATTCTGTTGGAATTGGATTTCGATACTCACATTTTTTTTTCTTCTGATTCTTACATTTGGCTTTTCAAGGGTTGGAAACCAGCCATTACTGTAAGGCAAATTCTTTTGGGTATTCAGGAACTGCTGGACCATCCTAATCCAGCTAGTCCTGCAAATCATCAAATGAACGAGCTTTTTCTCAAGGTTCTTCTCCATTCATTTGTATCTACATCTGAACTTTTAGTGCTGATGAAAAAAACATGTTTAACCGACCTGGATTCTATGCAGTCATTTTATCCTGTAGCCACTGCAGTCACCGCATATTTTTCTGGAAATGGTGCACAGTTTCTGCTTCAATCATGGTATAAGTAACTGGGAATCCGAATCCATGTTTAACCAAGTTTCTTTGACATGCAGGCGCGTGATGAATATAAAAGAAGCTTGCAACTGCAGGCCAAACAATATCCCCCTCTCATTTAGCATTTTGCTTGGTTGGTTTTGTAATGGACTCGTATATTAACTTATTAAGTTTTAGTTTCTGAATACTCAATCATTATTTTCCTGGTTATATGATGGACTCGTTTATTAGCTTGATAGATTAAGTTTTTAAGTTTTTCTGACGGAACGATCATTAACTTATTATGCTCCTTCAGTTTGGTTTTACTCATTCCTGGATTTGCTGATACATATTTCTAAGGTTTTCTTTCTGATATGATAAATAGCTAAATACTGTGCCCACATGACATATACATTGGTTTACTACATTAATGATGCCATGCCTTGATTCGGGTTTTAGGGACGCTGCTGGCCAAGATTCTTCTTGGTGGTGGGATTTGGGTAGGTTAGATGGAAGAAATTCACCTGAGGAGGGTTGGTTATCGAAGGTTTTTTTTTCAAAGTTAGAAAATGGGAGAGACATTTTATTTTGGAAAGATGTTTGGGTTGGGGAAGAAAGTCTCAGCAATACCTTCCCAAGGTTGTAAAATGTTACAGTCTCTAAAGATGCAACAATTTTTGACATGGGAGTTTGGAGAGATGGAGTATGGAGCTGGAAGATGGAATGGCGCAGAGACCTTTATATGGGAACAAGGCCTTTAGGAATCATTGCTTAACCTTTTACCTGATGTGCAGCAAAATGGTTATTGTCGCAACCGGGATCGCAATGGGAAATGTATTAGCATCTTACATCGTCCGTTCCAAGAACGGTAAATGTTAATCCCCACCCCCCCCGCCGGAAAATAGAACATAAAATAAACACAAAATTTAAAAAAATTTTATTTTTGGCCTGACAGAATGATTGATTCTATTCCTATATATTCTCATGTGCAATGGACAAAGTCACACGGTTCTTAAAATAGATTGATGGGTAGATTGATGGGTTGGTTGATTTTAGTAAAATTTGTTTTCTTTTTGGGTTGTTTTGTTTTATGTTTCGCGATTTTTATGTTTGTTTACATAAAGGATATTTTTAGGACCTATGAGCTGTCACAACTTAAGTATCCTAAAAATTAAGATTGAAAAAACATCACATTCACTCAAACTCCTCTTTTTAAAAAAGATTTATTAGTGTTATTGTTTGAAGAAATTTCAAGATTTCTAAGCAGTCACAGTTAAGACCGAAAAGATGTTACATCCAATCAATCCGCCTCTTTTTTTTTTAAATAAAAAAAAATGTTGAAAATAATTAGTATTGATTTTTTTAAGGAGATTTCAAGATTTTTGAGCTGTCACAACTCATACGTCTTCAAAATTTAAGATTGAGAAGACGTCACAACTCGTACAGTCTTGAAATTTAAGATTGAGAAAACGTCAAGTCCAATCAATCATTCCTTTTTTTTTTAAAACATTCTTAAAAATAATTATTATTGTTATAAACAACTTAGGACTGCTAAGCCGTTACAATTAGGGGTGTTTATCAACTGATCCAAACTGATTCAAATCGCAAAAACCAAACCTAAAATTGAAAAATAACTTTTTTCATTGGATTGGATCGGATATTGGATCCCCTAGTGAAATCCAATCCAAACCGATATACTATATAGATATACTATTATTTTTGAAATTATAGTATTACTCATACTTAAGCATTGTTTTCATACCTTTATGTCCCTCATTCTCTTTAATATTTTCATTGGAATGACATATATGAGACTATTTAGAATAAATATTAATGTCTTGAAGTTATATTTTACTAAAAGTTTTGATGCATAACATATATATACTTGATTATAGTAAACATGAAAAATAGAAAATCAATTAAGTAAATTATAAAAATAATTAGCTACAATTTATTTGTAGCCGATTCAAGGGGAAAAATAGGATAAGCGAGAGTAGATATATAGATAAAAGAATATTTAATATAAAAGAATGTGTTAAAAATAGTAATAATTATTTTTTCCAAAACTTCCAAATTAAAATTTTGTCAGGAATTCTCTAGAATTTTCTTCACTCGTCATCAAATCAAATAATGGTTATAAGGAACAAATAGTGGCTACCTTTCATAAAGGTTCTATTCTTATAACACAGAGAGAGGTTAAAATAAGTATTAGTACCATAAACTAGCTTCCTTAAATAAAGATTATATTTTATCCACTATTAAATAAATAGAAAGGACACTTGACATAAGGAATTTTTTTTTTTACAAAAACCGAATTATCTAATCCAATCCAATCCAAACCGCATTTGATTGGATTGAATCGGATTTTTTTATGGAAGCAAACCGATCCAATCCAAACCGCATGTTTTCATCATTGAATCAGATGATTTTTTAGATTAAAATCGATCAAATCCAATTCACGAACACCCCAAGTCCCAACTTGGATAACCCCAAAAAGATAGATAGGATTAAGATGTCACATCCAATTAACCCTTTTCATTTTATTGAACCACATATTTGAATTTTTTTTACAATTAAATTTATTTAAAAGATAATATTTATTTTAAAAATCTGGACATGAAATAAAGTCCCATATAACTATAAAATGGGCTGAGCCCAAAGATGTGATCAAAAGATAAATGGGTCAAAACCCAAACACATAAATAAACAAAATCAATTATTATATTATTGAAAATAAAACTAAAACAAAAGAGCATTTAGCTACCACTTAAATCAGAAGCTGCTAGAAGATGTTAGAAAGGGAAAGGGATACGGAAAGGGGTGGGGGTGGGGGTTGACGAAGGAAAGAAAGGAAGAAGAGAAAAAGAGAAAGGGAGAAGGAGAAGAAGGTTCATCAGCAGCTGGACTCAACGCAAGGTGGTGCGATGACGCGCACGGCGGCGGCGTTTGGCAACGAGCAGCAGAGAGGAGAGAAAGGAAGCCGCGTTTCGCGGCGACACAGCGGAGGAAAAGGGAACGCACGCAAAGGCAGCAGAGAGGCCGCCTATGACGCGGCAAATGGGAGGGGGCCGCGCTAGGCGACGGCTGGCACATTTTCCTGACTATTCCCCCTCTCTTTTCTTTGTTTTCTCCTCTGTTCTCTTCTATCTGTTGATGCACCCACCTTCTTTTCCTTTATCTCTACTGGTTATTGCTTTCAATAATGAATTTTGTTGAGATTGGGGATTCTTTATGTGCATGGATGTGGGGATTTATGGAAATGGATGAAGCATGGAAGGTTGAGGACAGAGACTGGTATTTTGGAACCAAATCTCAATATATAATTCTAAGCTCACTTCCCCATTTTTGGTTGGTATATGGTATGGTCTCCCCTTCAAAATATCTCTGATGACAATTTATAGAGCTCAATTCATGAGCTCAACTTGCCCACTTGAGGCGCAAGTTATGGGCAAAAGATGAAAGGATTTGACAAGGGATAAGGGAGCAAAAACTGCAGAGTAGGGAGGCTCTGCTGGTTGGGAGTTTTTATAGCTTTTTGTTATTTTATTTTTCTTTCAGTTTTTTTTTTGGACAGGGCCCAATTTTTGTTACTATATTTTTTCTTCCAGCAATGGACCCAACTAGCCCATTAAATCTTTTTTTTCAAACTGTTGGGCCTTAGTTGACCCATTCTTAATTTAACATCAACTAAAAAAAACACAGCAAAAAAGAAATAAATAAATAAAACTAAATAATAATAATAAAAAATCAGAAGGACAAAATTGGGTGTTCACATGACTCGTGGGTGTTGGCTGGTGATCCAACTGGTATATGGTGGCGTTTGGAAGAGCTTATTTAAGCTCTTTTTGACTTATCTGATGACATAAGCTCTTATGCAGTGTGTTTGGCAGAGCTTATAAAAATAGCTTATGCAATCCCATAAGGAGTTTTTGACTTATTTTCACAAGTCACTGGGAGAAGCTTATGGAATTATCATAAGAACTTATGCACTAAACACCATCTCCGTGTTTTTCACTATTCGAATCCTCTCATGCCCCTTTCTTTTTCTTTCTTTAAGCACTTATGACATAAGCTCTCATGCGATAAAGTCTTATGTGATAAGCTCTTAATTAAGTTGTTTACCCAAACACACCATATATCATGTACATTCTGCTTACAACTTAATTACAGAAAGTGCTCCACTGGTGGACATCAAATTTTACAAATAATTTTGGAACAAAGCCACACCTTTGAGAATGGTGACTTTTTGCCGGAAAGCACTGCTTGACAGGATTCCAACAGCTGTTAACCTCCAAAAGAGGGGAGTAAATATAGCTTCTTTGAATCCTAATTACTGTTTTTGTAACACTGGTTTGGATGAAACTGCACACACTCTTCTTCATTGTTCATTTTCATATGGAATGGATGTATGTTTATAACTGGATAGATGTGGATGTGGTACTCCCATCAGATTTAAAATCTCATTTCTTCCAGCATGCGGGGCTGTTACACAATAGGATCTCTAAATGTTGTTGGCAGCTGGTGTGGTTTTTTATAATTTGGTCCTTTCGACTTGTTAGGAATGGAATCATTTTCAAAGGAAGCGATGCGTATTTTGACAAAGTGTTTGATCTTATTAGGATTAGAGCATGGAATTGATGTTTTGTTAAAGTGGAGGACTCATCTTTCTCTTTTTCCGATTGGTGCTCCAACCTTTTAGTATGCTTGGAATCCTGCAAAAGGAAATAACCTTCAGGTTTGCCCAGTTTTTATTTTTATTTTTTTATAGACAAATGTTAGTAATGTTAGTAATTAGTATGTTATGTTAGTGGGGGAGTTGAATCCATGACCTCCTTATCACTTCAATCCCCACGTCCCTCTCCCAAATAACCTTGACCATCTTATAGCTCTCAGGTTTGCCCAGGTTACATTGATAAATCGCGGTGGGTGCTATACATTTTTTCCTCTAATACACGGTACAAACTTGAAGGTGGGGGCTGGGGTTTGTTCTATCAGCAGGAGCATTTGACCAAGGTCTCTCAACAAAGCTTTCCTGAACTTTGGGCAATTCTATCATATTCAGTTATTAAAGGTGGTTAAACTTATGGTCGATTCATCTGAGGTGATTTTGTGCTTGATGTGAGGTGTTTTATTCGGTCATGGATCGTGGTTATTTGATGAGAAATTATTTTTGTGTTAGAAAATGGGGTATGGATCTGTAACAAAGAAGAAGAAAATAATGGTAAAGTGCAATCTCCAAGGCGTGTGAGGACACCAGGCTTTAGGTTCGATTCGCCCCCACCAATATCTCCTCGTAGATTGGATGCAACAGGTGTAACTGACGAATCCCCTTCAGGATACAATGGAGAACCTTGGTTTGGTTTGCACACCCTAAACCATGCGTATCGACAATGACAGTTTACAGAACAATAGTCTCCTTAACTAACACAAGACATCAGTTGGCCTAGCGATCAATGGATGCGTCCCATCAACCTTCAGGTACCGTGTTCAAGTCCTGCCAATATCTCTTTTTATTAAAAATTTGGTCAGTTACATAACTAACATAAAAATTCAAAATCTGCATGTGCTAGGACTTGAACCTGGACCACATAGTTTATAATGAAGGGACTCAACCACTCTACCAAACAACATTTGTATATCAATTATACACCATTATATTAATTTAACCGTTACCAAGCAACCTTTTAATAAGGATTTTGAAAATCTCTCACAATCCCCCACCATTTTCAAAATGAATCCAAATCCCATTATTCCGGAAATCACATGCTTTCAGACAAAGGTATCTTGGAGATTTGAACCATTGCTTAGTAAGCCATGGGTTTCACTCATCCCCGAATAAAATGGTAGACAAGCTTTGAACTAAATATTCATTAGAACAAGCGTGCATGACTTACACATGAAATCTCGGTACCATTGAACGACGTGGTAGTGTGACACATTTGGTAAGGCCTTGTGTCGTGTATCCTTTTCATGAGAGCTTACAGAGTCAAGCCCAACTCTAAGAAGTGGCCACACTTCACTCTCACATAGGTGGATTTTACCAGAAGCACCCCCATAAGTTGGGCACCTCAGCACATATATGCTATAGGTCCATTAAGAGCAAAATCTCACTCTTTTCTTTTATGTCCTTATGGTTTCCAAGTACTTTTAAACATTGGGATGCATCTATTTGTCAAGTACTTGCAATCACTCTCATAGTGTACTTTGGCCCATTGAACTCAAAACTTGATGCTACTCAAGTGTGAGTCGGGTTTCCACCATTGGTGATCATGTAGATATGAGCCTGAGTCCCATCCCTAATGATGTTTTCAACACCATATCCCTTGTCAGTCCTTTCGTCAAAGGATCTGCAAGATTCCTCTCTGTTTTCACAAAGACTATGGATATTACTCCATTTGTAATTAAATCTTTTACATAGCAATGTCTTAGCCCAATGTGCCTGGACTTTCCATTATAAACCTGGCTATATGCCTTTGATAGTGTTGATTGACTATCACAATGTATGGATATTGGTGCTATTGGCTTTGGCCAAATTGGTATATCATACATCAAATTTCTAAGCCATTCAGCTTCTTTGCTTCCTGCTGCCAATGCTATGAATTCTGCAGCCATGGTGGAGTCAGCAATGCAAGTTTGTTTCTTGGATCCCCAAGAAATAGCACCCCCATCAAGTGTGAAGACCCAACCGCTTGTTGAAGCATGATCTTCTGTATAAGTCACCCAACTGGCATCCGTATAACCTTCTAATACTGAAGGATATCCATTATAGTTCAAACTATAATTCATTGTCCCCTTCAAGTATTTCAATACTCTTCGGATAGCATGCCAATGGTCTTTGCTTGGATTACTTGTATACCTACTTAGTCTCCCTACAGCATATGCAATGTCTGGTCTAGTACATGTCATGGCAAACATTAAGCATCCAATTACTTTTGAGTATTCAAGTTGTGCTACTGGACAACCTTTATTTGGTACTAAATTAGTGTTGTGATCAAAGGGAGTAACAACAGATTGACAATCAAATTCATTAAATTTCTTTAACACCTTTTCTATATAGTGAGATTGAGACAAACCTATGTTCTCACAATCTCTTATTATTCTAATCCCTAGTATCACATCGGCTTCCCCTAAGTTTTTCATATCAAAATTACTAGAGAGGAAACTCTTAGTTATTTCCACCTCATCTAGATCAGTACCAAATATTAACATATCATCAACATATAAACAAATCATAACACATTTTCCATTATGGAATTTACTATAAATACACTTGTCAGATTCATTTATTTTATATCCATTAGCTAGCATAACTTGATCAAACTTTTGATGCCATTGTTTAGGAGCTTGTTTTAGTCCATACAATGACTTATTTAATTTACACACCTTCTTTTCTTGGCCATTAACCACAAACCCTTCAGGTTGTGACATATACACCTCTTTATCTAACTCCCCATTAAGAAATACTGTTTTCACATCCATTTGATGAGTGACAAACTTATAGATGGATGCAAGTGCCAATAGCACTCTAATTGAGGCAATTCTTACCACAGGTGCATATGTATCAAAATAGTCATTGCCCTCTTTTTGTGTAAATCCCTTAGCAACCAGTCTTGTCTTAAACTTATCTATGGTTTCATCTACCTTCATTTTCCTTTTGAAAATCCATTTACAACCTATAGGTTTGGAACCAGGTGGGAGGTCTACTAATTTCCACGTTTTATTCCCCATTATTGAGTCTATTTCCTCTTGTATAGTTTCCTTCCAGAAAGCGGCATCTTGAGACTTTATTGCCTCTTCGAATGTTTCTGGATCACTTTCTTTATTATAACATATTGGTCCATAACTGTTTATTGACTCTCTTCTTCCTTCGATAAGGAACATGAAAAAGTCTGGTCCATACGTTTTCTCTTTCCTAGCTCTCTGACTTCTTCTAAGTTCTGAACTCTCTAAAGTATCATTATTAAATACATTGGTTTCTAGATTATGTGCATTACTATGAACATCATTTTTGTGACTTGGAATTGAGTTAAACCTATCTTCTTGAAAGATAGCATCCCTGGACTCAATTACTGTATTTACAGGATATGAGTCATTAGATTCTATAACCATGAATCTATATGCTTTGCTAT
The DNA here is from genome assembly GCA_030762895.1 of Sophora flavescens. Classification (NCBI taxonomy): domain Eukaryota; kingdom Viridiplantae; phylum Streptophyta; class Magnoliopsida; order Fabales; family Fabaceae; genus Sophora; species Sophora flavescens. Next base: position 51,871,710 of record CM061066.1, on the reverse strand, counting down.
TTTTAGCATAGCCCAGGAACACACATTCAATTCACCTTTCACCTAATTTCTTTCTTTTTGGTTCAGGAACTTTTACTATTGCCCTTCAACCCCAAACTTTGAAATAGTCAAGGTTGGGCTTTCTATTTTTCCAAAGTTCATATGGGGTTATTTTGTTCCTTTTGTTTGGAACTCTATTCAAGATATAACAAGCCGTCAACAAGGCTTCTCCCCAATAACCCTTTGCTAGACCAGAATATGATAACATTGCATTTACCATTTCTTCTAATACCCTATTTTTCCTTTCAGCTATGCCGTTTTGTTGTGGGGAATAAGGTGCGGTTGTTTGGTGAATTATTCCAATAGACTCAAAGTAACTAGGGTTATATAACTTTCCTCCTCTATCACTCCTAAAACATTTAATAAATGTTTCATGTTGAAGTTCTACTTCTGTTTTAAATATCTTAAATTTATCTAACACTTCATCCTTTGAATGCATTAAATATACATAGCAATATCTAGTACAATCATCTATGAATGTCACAAAATATTTTTTACCACCTATAGTGGGCCAACCATGTAAATCACATACATCAGAATGAATTAAATCTAACACTTTAGAACTTCTTTCAACTCTAGGAAAAGGAAATCTAGTTATCTTAGTTAGCATACAAGTTGTACATGCATCCGAAATCCTACTTGTTTTAGGAATTAAACATGAATTCATCATTTCATCCATTTTCCTAAAATTAACATGTCCTAAACGAGAATGCCATAAATTACAAGACTCAACAATATAAGCATAAATAAATCCATTATCATTAATAATATTGAGTTTGAACATATTCTCACAAAGGTGTCCATTTCCTACAAACATTCCTCCCTTAGAGAGGATAAACTTGTCTCCCTCAAATACACATTTGAACCCGTACTTGTTAAGTAGCGGTACATAAATTAAATTCTTCCTAACATCTGGTACATAATAAACATCTGTAAGAGTGACTACTTTTCCCAAAGTGAATTCTAGTTCCACCGTCCCTTTGCCTTTAACTTGGACAGTTGATGCATTTCCCATATATAGAACAGTTCCATCTTCTTCATTAATTGTCTTGAAGAGATCCTTGTTCTTACACACATGGCGAGTTGCACCGGAGTCAATCCACCATGATCCAACATCTTCTATCATGTTTATTTCGGAAATGACCGCAACAAGATTGTCCTTTGTTGCACTAGATTCCTTCTCTTTTTCCCTTTTCAGGAGACGACAATTCCTCTTGAAATGTCCCGGTTTTCCACAATAGAAACAACCATTTTTATTTTTCTTTTCTTGTAGTCATTCTCATTGTTGTTTTCATGAGATTTTCCAAAATCTCGATTCCTCTTTTTAGAGGACTTACCAGATTTCCTTTCCTCTACTACATGCACCTTCTCATGAAAAGAATGTTCTTTAGTATCATCTTGTTTACGATACTCTTCTTCTAAACAAAGGTGATTACCCAATTGTTCAAGAGATATGTCATCTTTCCGATGTTTAAGACTTCTTTTAAAGTCTTTCCATGAAGGAGGAAGTTTGTCAATGATTGAGGAGACAATGATGGTTTCATCCATATGCATATTATGTTGTTTGTAGTTATTGAGAATACGTTCAATTTCATGCATTTGTTCCATGATAGGCATACCATCAACCATTTTATAATTATTAAAACGACTAATCAGAAATTTCTTACTTGTTGCGTCCTCCATCATGTATCTTGCCTCAAGTTTCTCCCATAGTTCTTTGGAGGATCCCGCATTTTGATACACATCGAACAATGAGTCGGTCATGCCATTCAAAATATGCCCCATGCAAATGTAGTCATCATTAACCCACTTGTTCCTCTCACGAGTCTCATTGATGGTCTCATCTTCTCTTTCCTCTGGTCTTGGTGTGTTCAACACATAGGCCACCTTCAATGTTGTAAGAAGGAAGTGCATCTTCTTTTGCCAACGATGAAAGTTTCCGCCTTCGAACCTCTCAAGTTTCATAAACTCAAAAGTCATCTCCTTCAACGTTGCAGCCATTATTACCGAAATCGAACCAAAAGATTGTTAGAAAATGGGGTATGGATCTGCAACAAAGAAGAAGAAAATAATGGTAACGTGCAATCTCCAAGGCGTGTGAGGACACTAGGCTTTAGGTTCGATTCGCCCCCACCAGCTTTCCTCATAGATTGGATGCAACAGGTGTAACTGGCGAATCCCCTTCAGGATACAATGGAGAACCTTGGTTTGGTTTGCATACCCTAAACCAAGCGTGTCGACAATGGCAGTTTACAGAACAATAGTCTCCTTAACTCTCTTTGCGTATAAGGGAGAAAAGAATGTGATTTGGAGTTAAGAATGTTTGAGAGATTATGAGTTTTTCGTATCAATTACTGCATGCAGATAGTTCTATTTATAGACCAACTCATGTCACTTGGTGAAAGAAAACAACTCTTCAAAAGTTCCACAAACGGTCAAATTTGATACATAAGTAGTATTAACGTTCAACACAAGACATCAGTTGGCCTAGGTATTGTGTTCAAGTCCTGCCAACATCTCTTTTTATTAAAAATTTGGTCAGTTACATAATTTACATAAAAATTCAAAATCTACATGCGCTAGGACTTGAACCTATACTGCATAGTTTACAACGAAGGAACTCAACCACTCTACCAATCAACATTTGTATATCAACTATACACCATTATATTAATTTAATCGTTACCAAGCAACCTTTTAATAAGGATTTTGAAAATCTCTCACATTTTGTACATCTAAAATGAGATATCATATGGTGTATTTTTCTTTTTGTATTCTTGATATGTATGTATACAAAAGGTGATAAAAGTAAGTGAATGATTAAAATAAATATATATGATATCACGTATGATATCTAAAATTTTGTGTTCAAATAACACAACTCTATTTTATAAGGTAGAAAATTTGTCTTTCTTTAGGTTGGTAACAGATTGATGCGTGTGTTTGGGCTACTAAGCTTTAGGTAGAACTATTAGCTATTGCTCTTTTAGTGATGTTATCTTTTGATTTGATGCGTGGGTTAGGGCATTTTTAGTATCATATTCAATTTTTTTCTTATAAAAAAAATGATGTCATGCCTTGGTTCTTAGAAAGGCATACTTGATAAAGCTGACGAAGATTAAATGAAAGAAAAGACTTGGTACGCATTTTTTAAAAGTCAAGTTTCTTCAAATATGCTGAAGTAGCAAATTTTAATGGTAAATGAAGTAATGTGAGATAATGTTCCTATGAATCTGTATGTAGCATTATTCTAAATGAAATGCACCATAAAACAATTTTGTCTTTCTTTTAATAATCCGTATAATGGGAATTAGTTGAAAGATACTTCCAATTCAATGGAAAAGTAGGATAAATCGATAATAGATGTTAGTGAGGATTGTGAAAATTATGTTAGGGAGGTAGAGGCATCCTTTTTTTTTTCAAAAAAAAATTTAAAATAAAAGATGCCTCGGCCTCCCTAACATAATTTTCACAATCCTCACTAACATCTATTATCGAGGCCGAGGCATCCTTAATAGAGGATAATGAAAATTATTGTGAGTTTGTGAGGCATACAAGTCCCACACCCTCGACTGCTTGAAGTTAGTAGTCATGCGAACATCAACTATTGAAATGGTTTCTCTATTCCGACCTTTGACCTGTTTAACTAAGGGTTGACACATTAATACACAATCATGTTTTGATTCTGTTTTGTTGACTGTGAAATTGTAAATTATCACTAAATTATAATTTTTTTTAGATGGTCGATATTCAGGAGTCATTTTGAATCTTAACTAATTTGAGTGGAGGTGAGATTATCCATTTAAAGAGGTAAACCTCTCTTGCCACTTTTATTTATTTATAAGACTCAAATCAAAAAATCTTGTTTAAGGGGAGTCAAGTTCCTTACCTCTCATACTAATAGTGTTCATTATTAGTTTTTTTTTTTTGAAACAATGTTCATTATTAGTTATTACCCACTAAATTGAATATAATTGTTGGTTACATTTTCTAATTTTTATTGTTATCGCCAAATTTTATGAAAAAAAAATGTAGTTATTTTTTCACTTGAAAATAGCTTGATAACATGTTGAAAAGTATAGTTTAACCTAATAATAATTTTTAACAACTGAATAACTCAATTCGAACATTTTCATCTCATACTAAATATAAATGCTGATCAAATAATTAGCATCAATTATGATCAAAAAAATAATTAGCATAAATTGTTATTTAAGTAAGGGTGGCAAAAATTAGCTAAGAACCTATAGCCCACCAGAGGTAAATAAATTATTATTTTTTGACTAAAAGAGGTAAATAATAAAATATCTAGTCCAAAATATGGTAATCGTTTTATTAGGTGGGTTGAAATAGATTATCAATTTTCGTTTGGGCGGTCTTGGGCTGGCATAGATATATTCACATAATTCACTATCACTGGAAAATAGCAGCTTAAAATTCAAATTTTATAAAGAACAAAATTGTTCTCTAGACCTTTTGTTTTTTGTTCCACCATGAAAGCTCTTCTTGAACTGCACAGTTGTATTTTTCTTTGTTTTGTTGCTCTCATCCATCATCTATCAATATCAACTCTTCTATTCATGTCCGCCTTTATTATTTTCTGATATATTTATGTATGGTCATGTGCTTTATCTTATAAAATACTTTTCCTCCAATATAATTTTCAATATATTAGTTTTTTTACATTATAGACAAGGCAGCTGTAGCCTGTAGGTCGCCAATGCACTTTTTTTCTACTTTTATATATATATATATATATATATACTAAAAAGTTTTTATCACAAATTAAACCTAAAATTTTGATCTAACTTTTCACTACTAGTCAGTCCGGGGCTAATTGGTTTTGAATTGAAATTATGTATTTTTCTTTTTTGGTATATAAAAATTTAGAGCTAGGAGTGGTTGCTCAAGGCAGGCCTTCAAGCTTAACAAGTGTTACCGTTTACCTTTACAAGTTGTGCCTGTCCCAACTATTGTTGGCTTAGCCTTAACTGCAGTTTCTCCTCACCACATGTGCAACTTTTGTTTCCTTTCTTTTCTTGGTTGCCGAGATTTTGCAGCAGAGCAATGCTACCAAGTACCAATACACTTTTTACACTCCCTTCAACATACTTTTTATTATTGAATGAATTTTATACGAGGCACGTTGAATTGAGAGTGGGCTCATGTGATTTACTAAGTCCTACATGAAATTTATTCAATAATAGAAATGAGTTGCTATTATTTCTCTTTTATGAATAACCAATAATGAGAATGCTTACAGAAAGTTGAAAGAGAAAGCCTGAAAGTATAATATACTACATCAAAATACATAATGATTACATATTTACAGAGGGAAGACAACGTTACTCTTCCAAAGGACAAAACTATATGCTTAGCCACCAAGTTAGTCAGTGTCAAAGCCTCCACACACTTGATAAATAAGTCTTCCATGTATGGAACCTTTTTCAGTGTGTGTTTTGTATATTCATATGTGCTGTCAAAGATTCCAATCAGATGATGAGATACAACAACCATACACTTCCAAATGAAGGTGATGTATGTGCAGCAAAGCCGTGCCCATTCTGGGACAAGCAGCAATAATATTAAATGTCATAGCCCAATAAAACGGATAGAGATCACCTGTGTCAAGATGGTGTCTCACTTTCCTGTCTCACATTATGCCACTTGTAAAATTAAATTAATCACATCTTTAATTATAAATGTGTCCTTTTTAAATGATATAACACAATCTGTGTGAGACAGGAAATAAGATACAATTTTGAGACATTGATCTCTATCCCAATAAAACTACATTCTTATGCACATGTTGCTGTAATCTATGACACAGTGTTTGGAGACTTTCCAGAAGCATCCAAGACAATTTCAAATAGATCAGTCTCAGATTCCTCATCAAAATCAAAGGCTAGATTGTTATTCCCATTATTTTGGTTCCCTTTGGTTGTAGAACTATTAAGCCACTGAGAATCAATTCTTCCCATTGAGAAGAGCTCCTTGCTGTCTTCATAGCCCAATTTAGCTGCAGGGGAATTTACAAGTGGGGGTGTAAAGCATGGATTTGGTGTTCTTTGTGCATTTGCTGGTGCATATTTGAATGCACTTTGTCCAAAATTAACTAAAATCAGAATGTCTATATTTGCAGCCAAAGTTGGAAAGAGTGGAGTGCCAAATTCCTCTGATTGGCAGTGGATGACATGCACCAACTCTGAGTCTAAGGTGAAGAAAACTTTTTTCTGCTTGGGATCAAATCCACAACCAATTACTGTATCAGTTCCTACCCATTCTGCCTTCTTGGATTCCAATACAAGTTTGATTCCTGTAACCAACTTTTACACTTTAATGTCTCCAAAGGAATAGAAATAACAGCAGAATTGGAAACCATGTTTGTGTTAGGGAAAACTTAGGTGTTAAGAAAGTAAGTAAAATTTCTTGCCCTTTATCAAATGAATGTGTGTTACTTCAGTTATGATATTAAAAATATTATCAAAGTGAATAGTATAAAATAAGAACTTTTTTATGCTCAGGGACATGTAACAATTTCTCTTAAGTATACGTTTAGTGTTGTTAAATATAAAACTGTTTACTAGCCTTCATCTAAATTTTTTAGAGAGTAGTATGTGACAAACGTGTGCACCTTTCTTTTATGGAAATCCATATATACATATTAGAATAATTAGAATAATAATACAACTAAAAGAACTCTGTCCTTGTTTACTATTAACTATAATTATCTACCATTATCTACAAGGATTTTTTTTACACACTAAATGTAAGACGTGCGTGGGACATCGTGATTGATGATATTATCTTATATTATATGCAAAGCTAAAATAGATGTATCATATACTTGTATGGTTATCATTTAGAAATCAGATTCTAGATGTTTAAATAACATAATTATATATACAATCCATGTCCATTTCATTGTACTGTGAAACATTTCATGTGGGCCGTTCACATTGTTTTAGGTGAGAATTAGAAATATGAATTTAGTTGGGTTATGTTGTTAATTGTGAATCTGTACTGCACCTATCAGTGTCACCTAATGACCAAAAATATAGAATGGAATGGCCTTAAGCCTTAAGGCCTTTGATCAAATAGCAAAATAAAATGAACATAGCAGCAAGCAATATGATAAGGGCAGGTAATTAATTTAGTTACTTACCATCAAGAAAGATAGAACCATTGGAGTTGAATCCAATGCTTCCAGGGTTGCTACCAGGAACTCTCATTGGAATAGCTCCTCCTGCTGTTAACCCCAATGAGAACATCACAGATCCACTCTTCCCACTCTCTTTACACTCAACTTTCATTTCTTCAACATTGTCCAAACTACCCTTACCATCTGTAAAATCTTGAATGAGAAGCTTTGTTTTCTCCCCTTCTCTTCCCTTTTCAACAGATTCATGATCATCACAGCTAGAATACAATATGGTAATTTCAAAATAGGCTTCTTGAGGGAAAGCATAGTTCCCCAAAGGAGGGCCAGGAAGAGGTAGAGCAGTCCTAATGACAGAAGCAACATTCATAGAAGAGTTGTTTGGATGATGAACTTTTTTCAACCCATGATTGAGTCTTATTTTCTGCATAAACTCAGTTGATCCTCGACACACTTCCCACCTTATTTCAGCCTCAGTTTTTCTTCCATGATCACCTTCTACACATGCTCCTAAAAGGGTTGATCTCTTTGAAGTAGATGATGACATGTAACTCTTGTAATCCATGAAAGCAAATCTAGACCACCCATTTTCTACAGCATCAGCAGCTAGGTAAGGATAATCACCCCAACTGAACAAATGTTTCTTTCCATGAAACACATAAAATTGGTGATTGATGATGGAAGGTTGGTGATGATGAAGTCTAGCAATTCCTGCTTGGAGGGTCTCCATTCTGGTTAAGCTATTTGGTTCAACAAAGTTTCTATGGTCTTTCTTTTGATGACACCAACGCCACATAAAAACCACCAAGAGGGTTGAAACACATCCCACTGAGGCTGCAACAATTGCAACATGTACATGCATCCATTGCCCCATCTATGCTTTATTACCTTTCAATTTATGATTATGCATAGATTGGTCTAATTTGAAATTGTGGGGTGTGTTTTGGAGGAGTAATGGTAAAGAAAGAACACAAATGAATTAAGGAGTACAAAATTATAAGGGGGGCAATGGAGTAAGGTGTAAGCATGGACCTAGATTGGTTCAATAAAAAACATGCAGCACGAGAAGAAGATCATTTGTCTCAATTTCATGTCACATTCTTTTTTTCCCACCAATAATAATTTGTTATTTTATAAAATAAAAATAAAAATTATACTGTAATTCATTAACACTTACGTACATTCATGTTCTAAACCTTTAATTGATAGGAGATACCTGAGATATCATTTTTGACACACCAGATTTGTATACCGGAAGAGGTGTTACCAAACCAAAACGTGAAGTGGCACATAAGGTTGAGTTTTCAATGGCGTTTGGATTCATTGTCAGTTTCTATTACTTTATTTTAATTTAATTTAAGGGAACCGACAAGCACTCCTCATTAATAAACAATGAATGCGTTTGTTAATTTAATTTGTCTTGTTTTGTTTTCAATGGAGAGAGAAAACTAATAAGGACTGCTAAGGTGGTGTTGTGCTTTCCAATTTCCATTGCAAGCACTTCAAGAAAGTTAGTGGACCAATCGTAATTGGCATAGATAATTTTCCATTAATCATAAACAGTTGGTAGATTGGTAGATGGAGCTCATGAAGAAACCGTTGGATATTTTAAGATATTTCAAAAATTAAATATTTGATTTTGATTGTGTTATTAATACATAACAAATGTAAAATAAATTTTGTTAGTTTTTACTATTTTATCCAATTAAATTTTGTGAAAATAATTTTATGTTTGAGAAAGCTTATCAGACATTTTGACTTGATTTTACTTTTATTAATACATAACAATTTGTTATGCTTGTTGCAACAAATTGGTTTTGACCCTATCCACTAAAACCTTCCAGAGCTCATGTTCAACAATTTTTTTTTAAGTTTAAATACTTTGCTCTAATTTAAAAGGAGGGTGTTGCCTTCTTCGATAAAGATCAATTCATCACCTTACAAACTTTAAAACCCCTACATTATCTGCTTCTTCTGTATTATTTTTCTTGCTATTCTGTTCCCTCGGTTCATTTACCGGGAAGGCCCTGTTGTATCCTGGTGGGTTTACGCACCATGCGGATAAACCCTTGATGGCAGTGTGATTTCACACGCCTCAGGCTATTATAATTTGTTCGCGAGTTCCAGATTTGTTCGTGTTCGTGACTTGTTGTTGTTTTGTTCCTGTGCTCGTGCTGCCTTGAATACAATTTTGACAACAATCTCAAGGGTTTACTGACTAGACAAAAATACTACGCATCACATGTTGCAAGTTGGGAGGACAACAACAACTAGAGTTAGATTTGCGGTTGTACTAGACTGTGAAGGGAGGTGGCTCTAGCAAGTCTGGGTCTCATTTTTTCTGGATGCTAGTTGTGGTGGCAAGGTGAATCGTGGATGGACGAGAAATGAAGGAGATACAGACGTATCTGATGTCATGAAGTTCGTGGCTGAGCATGGAGGTAAGTTTCATCATCTTATCAGAGAGAAAGGTAGGAAATTGTATAAACTTATAAAGAGATGGATGTGTACATGAGATGTTTGTTATATTGTCTACATCAAACCTTTTTATAAAATCCATTGCTTGTCTCGGTTTTGGAAGAACTTGTTAATCTATTTATGTGTGTTCTTAATATGTTTTGGTTATGAGTGTGGTTGAAATTTTTGTGAAACTTGGGTGGTATATATATCTATATATTTATATACTTGTTGCAAGTATTTGGGCTGCTTATATATTCATAATGTGGTTATGTAACAATGATGCTTGTCAGGCTGGGCAATGTATATATAGATAATTTGGTGATGTTTGTTTTGCCTTCATTTGTGAAGAAATTCTGGGTTTATGAGATTTTATAACATGCTTTAGTTTTCATGTTTAGTTGAATTTTGGAATGGACCTGAGATATGTTCCTTGCTTCATTATGTATATACCATCTTTTTGCGGAATTATTTTTTCTACGAGATTACGTAAGGTACTTAACTTGATGAATTCCTTCAAGAAATAAATTTGAAAATATTTATGAAATGTATTGGATGTTACTAAATGCTTATTAAATACCACCTGTATATGGAAATGTTGTCAAATGTCAAATGCTTCAAAAATACCTCTTGAGTAATGCTAGGCTATTATGCAATATATGATGCATGTATAAACTTGTGAATTTCTTACGGGCACACTTTAGATTTCCTTGATTGATATAATCTTGGTTCTTTTATTGTTAGTGACAACGAGATGATGGTTTGATCCGTGGGGTTATAATTTCTAAGTATAAATTCATGTGAATGTGCATTTTAATGTACATTTATGTGTAAAGAGGAGTGACGATCCTCCTAGGCTGAAGGCAAAATTGGTCTAAGGAGATGATATAATTGTTGCGGGCTTTTATCGGGCTAGTCATGTGGTAAGTGTAAAATAATGGATGATAGACTTTGGGGCTACCAGATAATTTGCGCATACAAAAATATTTTTGTCTTCTACACTTTTGTAGGAGATGAATATGATATTCTATTTGGTGGATTTCCGCTGTATCAATTATGTTAGCTGAATTTCATATTCAGATGAGGCTAAATCCACTAATAGTTATGTGTTCACCCTTTGTTGTGGTTTATTTACTTGGAGATCAGCCAAATGAAATTTATTGTTAAATATACAATGTGGTTAGAGTTATTACTCTGAAAATGGCTGATAATGAGGCTGAGTCATTGAAAAAACTTTTAGCAAATATTTATGTGAGTTAAATTAACTCCTTATGTGCTTATATATTGTGATTGCCAAGTTGCAAAATGAATATATTCTATAGACATACGTATGTGTTACAATCCTTGAAAGTAGCTACTGAATGATAAGGCCTAATTATTGGGAGGTCAAAAATTAATTTGACCGATTTTCTCACAAAAAGTAAAACTTTGTGAATGAAACATCGAGGGGAATGAGACTTAAGCCAAATTGAAATTAAAGAGTGATGGAACTCAACCTTTGTGATTGGAGATCCCATGAAGAAGGTTCAATGGGTAAGAACAAGTCACTTGTTAGTTCCGCTAGCACACAAAACTAATTTTGTTTTGTTTTGTGTCTCTTTCCTATGGTGTAATTGAGAAAGTGCTAGATACTGCATTATTGAGATGATAAGCTTGTAAAGCTTTTAATGATTTTCATATCCCTTATGGGTGGTGTACGATTTGCAGCATGCACTTGATGAAGTCACCTACATGAGTGTCAAGTGGGGCCGCTTGCATGAGATCGTGGCGAAATCTCTAGAGCACTCATGAATACCGGGCGCTCGCATGACCTATTAGCGCAAAACGGCTTAACAACAAGAATTGTGGGGGTATAGTGTGATTGGTAGACATCTGACACACATTAAGTGTCTTGGGTTCCATAGCTTGCTACACCAATTCACCGTGTGTTAAGTTTTATCAGTCTAGGTCTGGTTCCATAGCTTGCTACACAGATCCGACGCATTACATCCAAGATGTTAACCCATGAAATAATTTTTTTTAATTTCTTAAATGTTTTCTTTAACTTTTGAAATATGTGGGGATTGTTGGATATTTTGAGATATTTCAAAAGTTAAATATTTGATTTTGGTTGTGTTATTAATACACAACAAGTGTAAAATAAATATTGTTAGTTTTTACTATTTTATTCAATTAAATTTTGTGAAAATAATTTTATGTTTAAGAAAGCTTATCAGACACTTTGACTTGGTTTTACTTTTATTATTTACGGATGTGTTGCTGGTCAAAATAGTTTTACTTTGATTTACTTGTTCCTTAATTTACTCCACAAGATTTGTCCACTAACGTTATTCTTGTTGCAACAAATTGGTTGTGACCCTATCCACTAAAACCTTCCGGAGCTTATGTACAACAATTTTTTTTTTAAGTTTAAATACTTTGCTCTAATTTAAAAGGAGGGTGCTGCCTTCTTCGATAAAGATCACTTCACTACCTTACAAACTTTAAAACCCCTGCTTCCTTTTTAATATATATATATATATATATAGTGCCTTATGTGCTGAACCATTTAAAAGCACATATTTCTTGTCTAAAATCACCATCTCCTCTTTATTTTGTTTCTGGGTTACATTGCCTGCTTCTTCTATATTATTTTTCTTGCATTTTTGTTACCTCGTTTCATTTATCGGGAAGGGCATGTTGTATCCTGGGGGTTTACGCACCACGCGAATAAACCCTTGAGGACAATATGATTTCACACGCCTCAGGCTATTATAATTTGTTCAAGAGTTTCAAATTTATTCGTGTTCGTGACTTGTTGTTTTGTTCCTGTACTCGTGCTGCGTTGAATACAATTTTGACAACAGAAACATCCATCAATCATATGGTCCAATTAGGAATACTGTAACAATTGGTAGATTGGGTTTTCATCCAAAAAATTTGCAATAAGATCAGTTGAATTCCGTTAAGATGCAAGGAAATTGGTGTAAATTGAAACTTGGTAGATTGAGTTGTCATCCATTTTTTGTCATGATAGTAGGCAACAAAAGGGAGTGATGGCGGTGGCGTTTGGTGGCTGACGGTGGGCAGGGGCGGTGATGGCGACTTAAAGGGTGTGAGTAAAAGGGGGCTACGAGTTTGGGAGGGGAATAATTAGGGATCTGATTTCTAAGTTTTTAATTATTAAAATATTTGTTTAATAGTTAAAATTAATAAATTAAGATTTTTTAATTTTGGCCATTGGATTAAATCAACGGTCCAGATCTCTGTTGGAGGCAGCTGTCGGACATGTTGTTGATGGGGAGAAGCCGGATCCTGCTAACTGGGAGCTAATTTTCGGAGTTCTAGTTACATGTTTCTTTTTTTTCTTTCTTTGTTTTTTTTTATAGGTAAATGATAGTAGTTAGTTGTTATGTTAATTTTTTTTCTAACCGACATTTTGGCTTCTATCATCCTCGGCACCCCCAAAATATAATATGAATTCAGGTTCATGACACTAGAAAAACGAGTACGATAAAAGAAAGGAGTTAGTTTTTTTAGAGTTTAATTAATATACACAAATAGTGTAAAGTCTTTTTATACGGATATCAAATCATAAATTTTCATGTCAGTAAGTGTTTTTTTACTCTTATCCTAATTATCTTAATAGTCATTCATACCATAATTGGTGATGGGTTGATGGTGTAAAAAACTTTACATTATCAATGTAAAATAATTAAACTCTTTTTTTTTAATCAGGAGATTTGAGATGAGATATTTAGATTTTTATATATGCCGAATATTATATATATATATATATAATATAAAAAATATTGTTTGAGTGTTATATCCTAATAATACTATAAATGGTAAGGCTTTCCATAAAAAAATAAAAATGAAAATAAAATCAAAATGATTTTTTTAATTATCAATATATTATTATTTAACTGTTTATTCAATTTTTTATTTCTAATACAAATCTTATAATTTTATCTCATTCTTAAAACTTATTAATCTAGCCTAATCCATTAGGGGTCAACGCGGTAAGAAGGAATGATGGTGGACTGAGTGTGTTTGGGAAAGTTGGAAAAAATAGATTATGCCGATAATCAATTTTTGTATAATCGATTATTCTGATAATCGATTATAATTAGAATCTGTTTTTGTTTGGGTCTGTTTGCTGAAAAACGATTTTTAGATAATCTATTTCTTTTTTGATGGTGTAAAAAAATCACTTTTATATAATAAATTACAAAAAATTGTATGAAGTTATTTATATAATTTAATAATATTTGATGCTTTTTTCAACATTATTTTTTTAAATATTTTTTTTTAAATTCAAAGTTTTAAAATTTTTAATTAACATCCTTCAAAAAAATGTAATTAACAAAAACTAATGAGATAGTAACGTTATGCTGCCATAGGGACAATGACTATGGACGGTTTAGTATGAGGGAGGACAAAGTGAGAATGGAAAAAAAAATGAGGAAAAAATACATAATATGCAGTGCCTTTAAAAGTCCAAAATGCACAACTTTGTTGTATGTAAAACTTATTTTAAAAAATTTAATCATGGTTATCCAGTCTAAACACGATATAGTGGAAGCTCCAATCAATATAGTGTATGTTTGGTTCAGCATTAATATTGTTTAAAAGCATGTCAAACTAAAAGCTACAATATACAGCTTCTGTAGGACTAACATGATTCTAATTCAAATAAACTGAGTTCCAAACATGCTAATAGATTAAGTTTAATCGAGCAAAATCTAATGAATTGAATTAAACCAAACCAATTTAATTAATGATCACTTTGATTTTTCAGATTTATCGTGTTATCCTGAATCAAACTACAACTCCAGCGAGTGAAGTCCTTTATCACTAAGCGCACCAAACATCATGATTCATTATTTTATGACAATCAATGATTGTGAGTGGAGAGAAAAACATTTCCACATGTAAATTTTGTCTTGTTAGATGAATAATGGCTCTTCCAGATGGCAAACTCATTGTCGAGGGACACACTTAAATATGGCGTGGCAACGCAAACTAGGTGCAGGCAAATAAGTACAAAATCATATTACCAAGAAAAAAAATTATTCTCTCCATTTATTTAAATAAGTATTTATTCCACATTGATCTGATTTTTCTTTCGTATTTTTCATTGTTTTTGTCATCTGCATACGACAGTGTTTTGTTCGTCGTCTTGTTACGGCATCGTTTGGTTTCACGTCTTGTTACGGTATTCGTTTGGTTTAGATTGACAGATCAACTTCGATTTATTACATATTCAATCAAGATTTGGGCATCAACGTTACATATCCGGATGCATGAGATCCGGCCACTTTGATTTTGTCACATTTGTAGGTATTTTACCGTGTTATGCTATTAACCTAGGTACTGTGAGTTTATTCACAGATTCATCCTTATTGATTTTTAGCGAGGTTGAGTTTGTGTTGTTTTCGATGTATTTTATCAATTTAAACGAATGAATATCTTTTTTAGTTAAAAAGAAAAAAGATTATAGTTTGTCAAAAAAAAAAAAAAGAAAGAGAGAGAATATTATAGTAATAACAAAAATATGACTTTATAGATCTAAAATTTGTGAAGTACTCTATTTTAATACGGAAAAAATACTAGAAACACCTTTTTTTTTTTCCTGAAGGAAAGTATCTTTTCTTAAGATAAGCCTAAATAATTGGATAATAAAAATATAAAAATAAAGTTATGTAAATATTCATATGTATGAGTGATATTGTCGTTTCAGTTTCAGACGTAAATTTACTTGAAAGGAAATGTTCAAGATATAAAGTACCTTTTATTTTTTTTTATAAAATACCTGACTTCCATATCAGAAAAAATAAAAAACTACACTTTTTTTTTTTGACTAAAATAAAAAACTAAACTTTTATCTTAGGATAATGATAATGAGTGTTTCTCTTAAAAAAATTATATATAATGAGTATTTTTAAGATATTGATTAAAAAATTTAAAAAAATGCATGGAAAAGTAATATATTTAATATATTGAAAAGTGTTGATACTTAATTTTTTAATTTTTTTTGTTGATTCCTTAATCAATATTCTTAACATACTAATAAATAATAGGAAAAAACTTAGAATCAGTTTTTTGGGTCATGTTCCTACTCTTCCTCACAAAATATAACACAGCTATTACAACCCATCTCAAAAAATGCATATATTTAATGAAAATAATTATCGCCTTGTGTCTAGAACAGTCCCAACTGCATATATGATACTGCAACTAAAGTTTAGTCCTAAATAATATCATTTATCTGATTGTAACAATTTTTTTTTGGGTAGACATCAAGATCGGAACCATCATTTACTAATTTTGCGAAGTTGAAGAAAACTTCATATTCTAAAGTTGCTTAGTATATTTGCAATCTAGTTTCATCTTGTTAATAGAAGAATTTCAGATTCTTGACAGAAAAGGTTCCGACAGGATGACAGAAGAATTGAAGGAAGAGTTGTCAGATAACCACCATAAAGAGTCGAATTCAGCAGAGTCGGCAGACTAAAAAATTGACAGAAGTTGGTATGTCAGACAGATAAAGCCGTCAAGAAAGAAACACATTCGTCACCAGTAAAATTCCCGACGAATATACTCAGCTGACTGACGGAGAAATAGAAGTAACAGAAAAAAGGTAAAAACCCAACTTTCGACAAAGTTGGTAATAAGAATTGTCAGACGGACAAAGTATGGAAATGGCCAAGTTTTCAAGGTTGACAAAGATCGCAAGATAAGTCACAAACAACCAAACCGTGGACAACAAGCAAGTTGGCATAAAGCAATTCAAAGGAATGAGCAAGTTAGAGAAGTTTACTTGTCAAATAGTTTGAATCTGAAACATAGCAAAACTGCCATACAGGTGGCAATTTTTAAGATAGGAAGTTTTCTTTAGGCAGTTATTTTATATGCTTATAAATACTGTTAATGCTGATGTAATGGAGGAGGTTTTACTTGATGCGATATCCTACATATCTCGATCACACAGCAGATTAAAGGATTGGACTCAAGTATTTCCTCCATCCCTTTTCATTTCCAGTTCAATTTATAATACAGTACTGCTCATTTAATTCCCCTTTACATGTTCCTTTTTACCTTCATCATTTCTTTCATGTTCTTTATTTAAGTTCTTCATTCCTTCCCATTTATCTTTCACGTCTTTTACTTGCTTTCTTTTAATTTCCTGCACTTTAAACGCTTTCCTTTACTTTTTAACCATTTAAATACTTTTCAACAACTTGCTTGCTTCTTTTAGTTTACTGTCATTTATCTTTCATTGTCATTTACAAGCTTTCAGTTATTTTCCTGCAACTTATGTGCTTTCCTTTAAATTTCCTGTTGTTTATTGCTTTCCTTTAATTTCATGTTTATTTACTCTCTTCTAATTTAACTGTAAATTGTGTTTTCCCTTCAAATCCATGTATTTCTATAAATTCGAGTAAGAAAGTCACTCTTGTTTAGGCAGACATGAAATATACCCATCCTTACGAGATTACCGCATAACTTGTCCGTCCCTACACTCGTCTGATCTTAAGATTATTTGTGACAAGGATTTTGGACACCAACCAAAAACCAGCGTCAACAAATTGGCACGCCCAGTGGGACGAGTTTAGAGTAACTCGTATAGTGTCAGGAATTTGACATACAACTTTATTTGTATGCGTTTACGGAGCGGAAAGGTAGTTCAAACATCTATTTCCCAGAACTCTGTAAATATGAGTAATGCAAGTGATGCAGGCGTAGTAGACACTAACGCCGCTGTGTCAACAGTGGATGCTATTGCACCGGTTGACAATATTCCTGCAAACGGAACTAATGCTACTAATGCAGAGGTAAATGGTACTAATGGTCTAGGAATAAGAAGAGGTGTTTCTTACGCCCAAGTGGTCAATAGATTTGACGAAGTTGGTCAAGGAACACTCCCGTCACCAACTTCCCCTGTTTTACAACAAATAAATACATCAACTACTGGATTGTCGTCACGAAGTGTTGTGAGTTCAAATCCAAGAGGGACTACACAGCCTCTCTCACAACCTTTGTATGGGATGCCTTATGGGTCAACAACCGTCAACCCAAATACTCCATTTGCATACATACCATATCCAAATGGAATGACGATGGCTGCCCATACATCTGGACAGGCAGGGCCATCGACTGGGGGGCAAATTCCCAGTCATGCGAATGGAATAACGGGGTCCATGACAATTACCCATTCTCGACAAGAACAACCGGTAGAAAGGCCATATATTTCCCCATTGAGACAACTCCCACAAAGTATTGTTGGTCTGTCGGAGGCTACCTTAGCCAATGTCCGACAACAGATTGATTCTAGTAACCATGACATGGTGAATACATTTACTCAACAAATGAGTACATTAATTACGCCATTGATGGAAAGCACAAATCATGCATGTTTAGCATTGACAAATGAGATACGTCGGTTAAATAGAGCCTTGGGTGTTGTAACCCCAGGCGAAAACCAAAATACTGGTAGAAATCTCAATGCAAATGTCAACAGGATTAATCAGCCACAAGTAGAACCACAACTTGACGGAGTTGAACAAGATGACGAGCGGCAACAGCCTCATCGTCGGATTCCTTTGAGACGTGGAAATGTACATATTCTGTGACCAGAGGAAGACGAGGATTTGATCCTAAACCAGGGTGTTGTTGGAGCATTCCGTCAGAATGTTCTAAATCAAAACGTCAACCAAGTTGTCGAACAAGCATTAAATAGGTTTGGTTTTAACATTGGTTATGCCAACCAACCATTTTTTGCATCAGCATTTCCTGATTGGGTCCAACAGGCAGAAATGCCTCGAGGATATAAAATACCCAAGTTGTCGAAATTCTCAGGAGAAAGTGGAGAGTCGACAGTCGAGCATATTGCCCGATATACCATCGAGTTAGGAGATTTGGCCTTGGAGGAAGGATTAAAAATGAAGTTCTTCCCTAGTTCGTTAACTGAGAATGCTTTTTCTTGGTTTTCAACCCTAAGGCCTAATTCAATATACTCTTGGAATCAATTGGAAAGAGGTTTCCATGACCAATTCTTTAGGGGAGACTTGAAAATAGGATTGACAGATTTGTTTGGAATTAAGAGAATGAATAATGAATCTGTTGACGACTACCTAGCTCGATTCCGTCAAATGAGGAGTCGGTGTTTCACACCTATTCCAGAGGCAGAAATAGTGAAAATTGCTGCCGGCGGTCTGGATTACTATATCAGAAAGAAACTGGTTAATCAACATTTGATAGATCTTGCCCAGTTAGGGGACAAGGTTCGACAGATTGAACAATTAAGAGCTGAAAAGATTTTTAAGCAAAAGAGATTCCTTAAGAGGGAAAGGGTTAATTTTGTCGGATGCAATGAATCCGACGAGGAGTGTAATGATTCTGAAGAGTATGAGGTAGATTATGTCGAACTAAAAAATGGCCCACCTTATATATGTCAAGCTTTGAAGCCCGCAAGGGCCAAAGAAAGAATCCCTTTCATTAATAAGAAAGTATACACATTTGACGTGACCAAGGCCGATCAAATATTTGACATATTACTTAGAGATAAGCAATTAAAATTGTCAGATGATCATAGGCTCTTGAAAGCCCATGAAATTAAAGATCGGAAATATTGTAAATATCATAATACTTTTGGTCATGTGACAAACGACTGTATGCATTTCAGGGATATCATTCAAAAAGGTTTGACAGACGGAAGGTTGAAATTTTCAGACAAGCGACTGGAAATGAAGATTGATACAGAACCCTTCGGTCCTGAAGCTAACAAAGCAGACCGCCAAGTCCCTATGGGAGTAGGCATGGTCAACATCACGGCCGGACAGAATATCCAAATGGATTTGTCAAATCCATTTGATGTTTATCCAAAGCCAGGAGAGCCACTTATTGACTATATGACACGAAAGAAAGATGGGGGCATAATTAAAGTTTACCCAAGATGCGAAGCGTTTTACGATGAAGTAGCCGCCAAGAAAGCTAGGGGGCAGAAACCACCATCGCATCGTCCACAAGATAACCAGAGCAGGTTTTCACACTCAAATAGCCATGCTGGATCCAACAACGAGTATTGAGGGAGTCTGCATCTGGTAAAATAGACAGGCAAATAGCCGTCAGCAACATATGCACCAGTCAAGATCCGGACAACACAACACTGGAGGCTGGCTTGATTCAACCAGAGGATCAGCAGTAAGACAGACAAATAGCTGTCAGCAACATATGTACCAGTCAAAAGTTAGACAGCACAGCACCGGCGGTTGGCTTGAAGAACCAATCAGAGGATCGACAGTAGGTAACTCTGTCAGTGGCAGATTTAATCCTGTCAAGACCAGGACACCCCCATCCAACGTAATGGTGGATAAATGGGTGAGGAATTCAGCCATGACACAGTACCCAGAATTGCAAAAACAGACATGGGCTCGGAGAAGCAAGGTCAATGAACGGGGGCCACCCTTTTGGAATGAACATTACCGAAAGGGTCAACTGGCTAAAAATGCTCAGATGGCAGGGCCTGGCCTGGTCTTTCAGGACCCTCAACTCAATTGGCTATTTCCAAGAGCCAAAAGAGGAGGCTACAGAGACTCCGACAAGCTCAGAAAAAGAAACTTGCCAAACAGGGAGGCGTCATTATAAAAGAGATGCCTTCCCACGATGCTGGTTGCTTGGTTGCTACAACCGACAACAAAGTTGATAAAAGAGGAGATACCAAGATGAAGAGTGTAATAGTGAATCACCCCATGGAAGCTGATGTGAAGAAGCCCAATAATCAGACCAAGCAAAGTAAACCTGCATCCCAGGTTTTCATAGAAAAGAAAACTTCAGGCCAAGCATCCTCACCAGTACAACCAAGAGGTAAATGGCCTGTCGGGCTGACAGAAATGGAGAAGGTTGCAGGGCTCGAGAAGAAAGTTGAAGCAAGAATAGAAGAGCAACAATTGACTACGTTCAAGCCTGAATGCGATTTAACAAAAGAGGATTTGTCATTTGATGCTGTCATTGAAGCATTGAATGATCCGAATGATGACATAAACGTCAGTGGAGCCATGGACACGGACGGCCAGAATGAGGATTGGGCCGACATCATGGAAGCATTAGACAACTGTGGCGCAGGAATTGCCCGGCCTTTGTCAGATAGGTCAGGGTCAGATGACGAGAGTGATTTAAAAAGAAATCACGGCAGAAGATCGAGGTGCATTCTCGGATGAGGATCCGGACAATGAAATTATCTTGGAGCCTGGAATGAGAATGAAGATAGGTTTGATTTCTTTCATCCCGGCAGAATACGAAGGATATTTTGAGTTTGATCCCTCTGATGACGACAGTGATGTCGTCAACAATGCAGGAGACCCAAGTGACCACTGGATGTGTGTTCAAGAAAATCTAGTTACTGTATTCGACAACGTGGCCCAGTTGGAGAAACCTACCGACGAACAGAAAAATCATTTAAGGCCTTTACATGTGAAGGCTATAATTGATGGAAGACCCACCAATAGGGTCTTAATTGACGGAGGCGCTGCTGTAAACTTGATGCCTAGAGCGATGTTTAAAAAATTAGGAAAGGATCAGTCAGATCTAATCCCAACTGATATGGTTGTCACTGACTTCAGTGGCAAAACATCTCCGTCGGATGATGTCACTTTATTAAACATACAAATTGGCACTGTCGAAAGAATGACATTGTTCGTCATAATTCCAGCCAAGTCAAGCTACAACATTTTACTTGGCAGGGATTGGATCCACGCTGTAGGAGCAGTTCCATCAACGGTACATCAGAAGGTGATTTTATGGAATGAACAAGATCAAGTGGAGATTGTGGAGGCAGACGATAGTGCTTGCTATGCTCAGCAATCACATATTGATTTCCGGGTATATTCTCCAAATGTGAAACCGATAACTGCCATTGAATGGGTTATTAACAAGGATACGTTGGAAGCAAGCCTTCTTAGCCAGTTTGGAGTTACAATACAGGACAAGGCCGACAAGACTCGGCCAGAATCCGACAATGAGTCTTGAGACCCACTTGAGAAGATTGTCGGCCTATCTAGCCGACAAGGAAGTACACACTCAAGAGAGTGTATTGGCAGATTGTATAATTGACGATGGCCCTTTGGGTTTTGAAAGAGGAGCCGAAGTCAAACAAAATGTGGAAGTAGAGGATCCTCTGGAAGAAATAAATTTGGGGACAGAAGAAAAGAAAAGGCCCATTTTTATCAGTGCTTTTCTGCCAGAGGATTACAAACGAAAACTTGTCGGATTAATAGCAGAGTACAAAGATTGCTTTGCATGGGACTATGACGAAATGCCTGGTTTAAGCAGGGATCTTGTTGAACATCGCCTACCACTAAAGGAGGATTGCAAGCCTGTTAAACAAGCAAGCAGACGGTTTGCTCCAGAGGTGGTACATAAAATCAAAGAGGAAGTACAAAGACTGCTTAAAGCCAAGTTCATACGAACAACCAGGTATGTCGATTGGCTCTCTAATGTAGTCCCCGTTATTAAAAAGAATGGCAAAATGAGGGTATGCATAGATTTCAGAAATTTGAATATGGCTACCCCCAAAGATGAATATCCGATGCCTATAGCCGACATGCTTGTCGACTCAGCATCAGGAAATGAGATTTTAAGTTGTATGGATGGCCATGCAGGATATAATCAAATCTTTATAGCCGAAGAAGATGTGTCGAAGACTGCCTTCAAATGTCCAGGAGCAATTGGGACATATGAATGGATTGTCATGCCTTTCGGTTGAAAGAATGCAGGGGCCACCTATCAATGAGCAATGAATACAATTTTCCATGATGTTATTGGAAAATTTGTAGAAGTATATATTGATGATGTGGTCGTTAAGTCCAAGACCAAAGATGACCATTTGGAGCATCTGAGGCAAGGATTTGACAGAATGAGAAAGCATAATCTCAAAATGAACCCAGAGAAGTGTAGTTTCGGAGTGTCGGCTGCAAAATTCTTAGGATTCCTGGTCCACAAAAAGGAATCGAGGTAGACAAGAATAAAGCTAAAGCAGTCATGGAAGCCTCCGCGCCGACAAATAAGAAAGAGCTACAATCCTTCTTAGGGAAGGTTAACTTTCTCAGAAGATTCATATCAAATCTGTCAGGAAGGACAAGAGTATTTGCACCACTGGTCAAGTTGAAATCAGAACAAAGCTTCATTTGGGAACCTTGTCACCAAGAGGCTTTTGACCAGATTAAGCAGTATCTAGTCAGTCCACCGGTCATGATGCCTGCAGTGCCCCGTCGACCGTTGAAGTTGTACATATCAGCATCAGAGGACACTATAGGATGTTTATTAGCCCAGGATGACGATGACAATGTTGAAAGGGCTGTATATTATCTAAGTAGAGTCCTAAACGATGCTGAGGGAAGATATAGTGCAATAGAGAAGTTATGTCTAGCATTATACTTTTCTTGTACAAAACTCAAATATTATATGATGCCATGTCATGTATTAGTTATTTCCAAGACTGATGTAATAAAGTATATGTTGTCGAAACCAATCCTTAATGGACGAATTGGCAAATGGACCATTGCTTTATCAGAGTATTCTTTACAATACGTGCCAGCTAAAGCTGTCAAAGGACAAGCCATAGCTGACTTTCTGGTAGACCATCCAGGACTGGATGTGCCAGAAATCAATGTTGTCAGCATACTACCTTGGAAACTCTATTTTGACGGATCAAGGCATCAAGGAGGTAGTGGAATAGGAATCCTAATTGTGACCCCACAAGGAATTCCTACAAAGTTCATGTTTGAACTTAAATATCCATGTTCCAACAATGAAGCTGAATATGAAGCTTTGATTGTCGGATTGGAAATATTGATAGAGATAAAAGCAAGGAATGTGCATATTTTTGGAGATTCTAAATTAGTAATCAAACAACTCACACAAGAATACAAATGTGTTAGTTACAATTTGTCAAAATATTGTATCGTAGCTAACAAATTGATGAAAAAATTTGATGACGTAATTGTTCAATACATTCCCAGAAATTTAAATCAAGAGGCTAATGAATTGGCTCAGATAGCCTCAGGATATAAAATATCTCAAAAGACTCTGTCGACACTAATGGAAATCAGAGAATTGCTGTATCCATTAGAAGAAAGAGATATTTTAGTTAATGATGTAATTCTGCATAATGACTGGAGGTTGCCAATAATCGAGTATTTGGAAAATCCAAGTCAGAATGTGGATAGAAAAACAAAGTATAAGGCATTGAATTATACGATGCAAGGAGGATTATTATACAGAAAATCTGTTGACGGGACTCTACACAAGTGCCTGAATGAGCAAGATGCTTATTTGGCTCTATCAGAAGTCCATGAGGGTATATGTGGAGCCCATCAGGCAGGTGATAAAATGAAATGGGTCCTACGAAGAAATTTGTATTATTGGCCAACTATGGTTAAAGATTGTATTTTATTTGCCAAGTCTTGTGAACAATGTCAGAAACACGGCCATATATAAAATGTGCCGGCTGACGAATTACATTCTATTGTCAAGCCTTGGCCATTTAGAGGGTGGGCTCTAGATTTAATTGGCCAGATACATCCCGCTTCGTCAAAAGGGCATCAATTCATTTTAGTTGGAGTTGACTATTTTACCAAATGGGTAGAGGCAATCTGTCTCAAAACGGTCACCCAACAAGAAGTAATTGACTTCATTGAAAACCACATTATCTGTCGGTTTGGCATACCCCAGACTCTGACAACAGATCAAGGGTCAGTGTTTGTCGGAAAGAAAGTTGTAGAATATGCCAGTTCTAGGCATATAAAAATGCTCACATCTACACCATATTATGCACAAGCAAATGGCCAAGTTGAGGCCATAAATAAGATCATTATTAATCTTATTAAAAAGCATGTGGGCCGACAACCTAAAAGTTGGCATAATACCCTTGATCAAATATTATGGGCATATAGAAATTCACCCAGACAGTTGACAGGAACCTCGCCATATCGTCTAACTTATGGGCACGATCCTGTATTACCTATTGAAATCAATCTCCAATCCACTCGCATTCAAAGGCAAAATGACCTGCCTACAGACCAGTATTGGGATGCAATGCTAGACGAATTGAATGAATTAAGTGATGACAGATTGATTGCGTTGGAGAATTTGATTCGGCAAAAAGAAAGAATTGCAAGATTTTATGATAGCCGAGTTAAGTTCAAAGCATTCAAGGTAGATGATTTAGTCTGGAAAGTCATATTGCCCATAGATAAGAGTTGTCGAGAATATGGGAAATGGTCACCTAAATGGGAATGACCATTTAGAATTGACAAAGTGTTTTCTGGAAATGCTTACGCGCTTGTCAATATTAATACTGGCTTGACAATCAAGTCAATTAATGGCAAGTACTTGAAGGAATACAAACCGACGATGTTAGAAGTAAGAATTGACAAATAAAGGAAATGAGTATATTCATTAAATTGACGATACAATGAAATATTGTCATTTGATGGTAGAAATCAAGTTGTCAATTAAAGTTAATCTAATCTTAGAATACAAGACAATGTGTCAATAACACTTTATTTTCCTTCAACAATGTGGAGGAATAACTCAATCTGTTGAGACTTCATTCCCCATGTGATGAGATTTCAGTTGCCTCATTTGTCGAGAATGTATCAAGAAGGGGATAAGCACGAGTAGATGTCACCATCATTTCACTTAGAAGGTGGTTGTTGTTATGGTAGTTAAGATGACACCAAAACCTTCCAAGATGAAGATGATGGAACTAAAACGAGATGCACTCGTTCTGTATCAAGATCAGCTTTTCCCCGAATATGTAGTAAGGCCAGCTATGGATGTTACATTGGTTACTGACCTTCACTACACGTCTTTACATTGGTTATTGACCTTCACGAAGGATATGACCATTAAGACAAACACCTTGGATTGAAAATTCTTGTGAAGGAAGAAAGAAGAATAGGTGGAAACCTGTTGTAAGGAAAAGCATGTTATGTGAAAGGTTCAACTATGAAAATGGAGATTTATAGATCTCGTTATTTATAGTTGAATGCAAAAGGCATTTATTGTGATTTGGTTTACCAAAGTTTCGAAACTTATCACGGCATTTATGATGATTTGATAAGGCATGAGTTACGAAGTTGGTTGGAAACATGCAGTCAAATCAAATAATAAATAAACGTGCAAGAAAAGAAAACATCTGATCATTAATTAATGACTGTCAAGACCAGACTAAAGGTTGACATGTACAATAGTTACAATTGTCAGTTTTGGTCTAAATAGAGGATAATTGATCCCATGTAAGGGAAAGATTATTTTTGTCGGCAGTAGCTGCTTCATATTCAGGCTGCAATGCACGGAGTTTACTGACTACACTTTCAGCTTTTTGGCCAAGTCGGACAGATTCATCATCAATAGCTTTGACTCTGTCTTTGCTTTTTTCCAACGCTTTGTCAAACTTGGCACATTTTTGGTCCGTCAATTCAATCTCGGCCAACAGTTTCTTCCGATACTCCAGTAAGCTCTCCTTAGTTTGAGTCCCGATGGAAATAAGGTCAAGTTCTTTTTGTTTAGATGACTCAAGATTTTGAAACTGAACTAAGAGATCATCCTTGGTTTTTTCTTCCTCTTCGTAAGAAGGAATGACAGAAGTCATCCTTTCTAATTTACTGGAGAGCCGTTCCCAAAATGTCTGAATAGAGATAAAAAGCGAACGGATCGACAGAGGAAGATTAGAATGAAGAGGAGTGATTTCCTTGACAAGTCGAGATAGTTATTTTTGAATCTTGATATCAGACAAAAGTTCATCAAAAGAATTGGCCAGAAGAGCTTGAAGATCATGCATGAGGGTAGTGACTTGAGAGTCACTGGAATCATTTCGAGTTAATGAAGAAGCGGTAGAAAAGGATGACTCTTTCCAGCTTACTTCTGACAACATATTGATCCACGTATTAAAGTGTAAGGCCGGTTTGGGATCAGGAGACTTCATAGTAGGAGGTCTGATAGCAGGTGGAGAAGGAATGACGGGAGCTGTTTTAGCCAACAGGGCCTCCATGTCAATATCTTCATCCGGAATTTCAATCATGACAGGAGTTCCTACTGGTTTGTCAGCTGTTGGAATTGAAGTGACTGAAGTTGGATGATGGGGGCTGGGGGGCACTTCCCGATGAGAGTCAAGAACCTGAAGATTAGCTGTCAAACTCCTAGTATCGACAAAAATACTTCCTGAAGTTCTGTCAGTATGCAGCTCTGAATCAGATACATTCGCTGGCTCAACAGTTGTGAGAATCTCCTGAATGGTCATTGAATCATCAAACTGAGGAGATTTTTCCTGACATGAAAAATAAATAAGGTATATGCATGTATATAAAGGGAAATGACAGGATTGACGGAAGTACCAGATTAGAATCTGAAGACATCAAGTCAACATCAGCACTCGATTTCTCGGTAACCGGGATAGTCTTAACAGATATGCTTTTCTGTCAAGAAAAAGAAGGCATATGAGTAAAAGGATGTAACTTGATAAATTAGATTAGACTGTTACCTTGGATTGATTGGAGGGCGAAGTGTTGGAGGAACTAGTCATAACATCCTGAATTTTAGAGCCAGTGGGAACTTTGACGGCATCAGATGCTGTCACAATTGCAAGACCCTTGACAAATTTTGATTTCTTGGAGAGGGGGTCAGGAGCCATTTTCTCTTTTCTTTTTCTGGATCTTTTTGACTGAGAATCGGAAACAGGAGTTTTGGCTGGCCGTGAACTCTTCTTGACAGTTTTTGCCACCAAAGGGATGATGGGTTCATCATCGTCTTCAGAAGCTTCTCCCGACAGTACATCGGACTTAGATTTACCAGGGAGAGGTTGATCAAGGGGAATGGCTGTCAATAACAACGTAAATAAGTTGATTGTCAGCCGGAAAGAAAAGAAAAATAAATTATTTGACAAATGAATACCTGAAATACAATTTAGAATTCTTGAATGGAATCCAAAGTTGTCATCAGACTGAAGAAACCGACGAGCGAAGGTAACTGGATTTGGTTTTTCAAAAGGGTCAACGTAAGCACTCACGCTGTCCAAAAAGAAAAAGTTACCTCCTTTCGACGGTTTTCCTGGGTGTAAATCAGCTAAACCAAAAGGGGCACAAGGAATAGGCACTGGCTTAGGAAAAGGGGCCTTTAAGCTGTTTAAGTATTCCCCGGTCATATTGGGAATACTCCTATACATAGCAAGCCTTTCAGATTCCTTATTATCATGCTTCCTTTTGGCTTCAACTAAAACACTATTGACATGATGAACCATATCAAATGGTCGAAAAGGATTCCACTTGATTTTATAAAATTTTTCAAAGGCTCGAATTTCTTTCTGAAGTTCACCTTGAGTTTTGGTTGTTGGATCCCGTTCCTGCAGAGGAGAATCATCATTGTTACCCACGGTATCCTCAATACAACTCAAGCAAGTCTTTAAACTTAGATGGTGGTTGGAGTAGTATTCATCCCACCAGTCAAGAAAGCTTTGAGTAGCTCCGTGGAAGGTAGAAAATGAAATGGGTTGTAAGAAAGTCCCACGAACCTTGTCCGCATCACTGATGTCGACAATATGCTCATATGTTGGGGCTTTGACACCAATAAAATTTTCGTCAGGATTTGACGAATAAGGAGCAGGGATAGCTTGGCAGAAGCCGAGTTGACAAGCAACGGTGTTAGGCAAATGGAGGTAGACTCTATGAGTTCTGAAATTAGGACCATCAACAAAAAGAATTTTCCGACAAAGAAATTTGGTCCAAATGGATTTATTGGATTTAGAGATGGTGGTGCTTAATTTTGTAAACCATTCTGGACCATATTTCCGGTCGGAAAAAGGAGAAAAGTTGATCTTTGAAGAGATAGATGAAAGTGAACGGAAAATTTTGAAGTAAAACTTGAAGTTCGCAGTTTCATCCCTTGACAAAGACTCGGCAGACACATAACAGAGGTAGGAGCCATAAGTGTCGATTATCAAATCTGCGGGAGCTTTATATGAAAATTGACGCTCCAAGACTGCATTTAACCTTAATTGGAGAAGCCAAAGGGGCCCTCCTATATTGGTTTTCTTGTTAGATTTGACGGTGTCAACTAGCATGCTCATGCTATCATAAAGATTGGCTAAGACACATTGTCCTAATGCTACTCTTTTACCAGATGACAAAAGATTGGCTAAAGGAACATATGAAGCGATCAAAGAAGCAGATTTACTACAAAAGACATAAGCACATAGCCAAAGAAACAAAAAGACTACGTGCTCAGTATCCCGTACAGGATCATGAGCTTCTCCTCTAAAATCTGCTATGTATTTGGAAAAAGAACACTTCGGCACATAGACATCAATTTGATTTTCAATTTCTACCTCAGAATGCATGGTGGGGCCATCTGGACGAAGGCCAGTAATAGCCGGCATGTCAAACAAAGTTGGACCCATCATTCCATAAGGGAAATGAAAATTATTTGTTGTTTTATTCCAAAAGAAAACTGATGCTCCTATTAAAGAGAAGTCTACCAGTTTCACATGACGAGAAAGTTGAATGAATTCGAAGATTCCAGCTTCTTCCCATACATTGCGTTTTTCAGCTTGAACTTGGTCAAGCCAACTAATGTAGGCATCGAACCGAGTGGCAGGGGGCATTCTGAAAATCCTATTGCTCTTTTTGAACATATGAATGGGAATAGGAGTAAAAGAAGATAAAATAGCTTCATTTGAGCTAGCGGAAGGAAAGGAATTACGTAAACTCTCAAAAATTTCATTTTTGGCTACAAAAGGACCCAAAAATGCAGCAGGAGGATTTAAAGCAACAGAAGGATCAAGAATAGGGTAAATTACCTTGGATTCTTGCCATAACTCAGATTCCTCCAAAAGTGGGTCTTGAACCACTACCCTAGTAGGAACGACTGTAGCATGAGGTACTGAGGCCGGCACCCTGGAAGATGTGGCCATGGAAGATTGAACGAGGGAAGAAGAAAGGATTTCTTTTAAGAGAAGATTTGCGAGGGAAGAAGAAAAGATCTTTCTCTAGAAAAGATTTATTAGTGAAGAAGGAAGGATAAAAAGAAGAAAGACAATACTGATGTGATTGACATTTAAAGGAAAATTAAAAACCTTCGGTTCGAATTCCAAGGAACCTGCGGCGTCATGATTGTCCCTATTAAGTAGGGATGAAATTAAAAGCAAGGTTTAATTAACGGATAAGAACCCGAAATTAAGATGATTGATGGTGATTTGAAAATTCAAAATTTGCTATTCTTTCGGGCAAAGCCGTCGAAAAGCAAAATTTGGGGGACATCTGTTAATAGAAGAATTTCAGATTCTTGACAGAAAAGGTTCCGACAGGATGACAGAAGAATTGAAGGAAGAGTTGTCAGATAACCACCATAAAGAGTCGAATTCAGCAGAGTCGGCATACTAAAAAATTGACAGAAGTTGGTATGTCAGACAGATAAAGCCGTCAAGAAAGAAACACATTCGTCACCAGTAAAATTCCCGACGAATATACTCAGCTGACTGACGGAGAAATAGAAACAGAAAAAAGGTAAAAACCCAACTTTCGACAAAGTTGGTAATAAGAATTGTCAAACGGACAAAGTATGGAAATGGCCAAGTTTTCAAGGTTGACAGCATCAGCAAGATAAGCTGTCAAACAACCAAACCGTGGACAACAAGCAAGTTGGCATAAAGCAATTCAAAGGAATGAGCAAGTTAGAGAAGTTTACTTGTCAAATAGTTTGAATCTGAAACATAGCAAAACTGCCATACATGTGGAAATTTTTAAGATAGCAAGTTTTCTTTAGGCAGTTATTTTATATGCTTATAAATACTGTTAATCCTGATGTAATGGAGGAGGTTTTACTTGATGCGATATCCTACATATCTCGATCACACAGCATATTAAAGGATTGGACTCAAGTATTTCCTCCATCCCTTTTCATTTCCAGTTCAATTTATAATACAGTACTGCTCATTTAATTCCCCTTTACATGTTCCTCTTTACCTTCATCATTTCTTTCATGTTCTTTATTTAAGTTCTTCATTCCTTCCCATTTATCTTTCACGTCTTTTACTTGCTTTCTTTTAATTTCCTGCACTTTAAACGCTTTCCTTTACTTTTTAACCATTTAAATACTTTTCAACAACTTGCTTGCTTCTTTTAGTTTACTGTCATTTATCTTTCATTGTCATTTACAAGCTTTCAGTTATTTTCCTGCAACTTATGTGCTTTCCTTTAAATTTCCTGTTGTTTATTGCTTTCCTTTAATTTCATGTTTATTTACTCTCTTCTTATTTAACTGCAAATTGTGTTTTCCCTTCAAATCCATGTATTTCTATAAATTCGAGTAAGAAAGTCACTCTTGTTTAGGCAGACATGAAATATACCCATCCTTACGAGATTACCGCATAACTTGTCCGTCCCTACACTCGTCTGATCTTAAGATTATTTGTGACAAGGATTTTGGACACCAACCAAAAACCAGCGTCAACACATCTTGATCTTATTCAGATGGCATAAAAGCTTATCAATCAACAATCACTCTCTGCCCAAATAATTTATTATGATGATACATAATTAAATTGCTTTGTCATATTGATGCAACTGAGAGTACCCACAATGGATCAACCCAAATGTGGTTCTTATCTATCAAATGGTGGGCCAAAAGATGCCACTTGAAATATAAGAATCCAACTTCCTTTTCACTCCAATGGAAGAACCCATTTTTGGTTCTTAAATGGGTCCCACATGTGACTCAACTTATTATTTATACTACTATTTATTTTTATTTTTATTTCAAATTAAAATATTAATTCATATTTTATTGCTAAGAATCAGTTCTTGTAGAAGAACGATTCTCCAACTTGGCTGCCGCAATGGAGCACTCCAATGGTGTGGAAAATAAGAACGGGTTCTTAAGAATAAGAACCCCCATAAAACCCATCCGTTGGAGATGACCTGAGAAAAGTGGACATCCTCATTTAATCGGAACCACCCATCACCACCGTTCACTGTCCTCTCTCTCTTCGATTCGCCGTCGTCGCCTCTCTCTCTCCGGTAAGTTTTTTTATTTCTCTCTCTCTCTCCCCCTCCCTCCCTCCCTAATGTCATGCGTTTTTAGCTCTTTCAATTTTCATGTCTCAAATCTCCTTCTATATGTCAACAATCTCTCTTTTTTGGTTTTTCTAGTCTAGCTTGTAACATCCCGTTTTTCGTTAAAGCGCTTTTATGTATGTTGTTTGGTTGTTTAAGCCTTAGGACTTAGCTTAGAATTGTTGTTGAGGGCTAAGTGGGATTTCTAGGCTTAAAATCCCTTTCTTAGGCTTGTGTCTTGTGACTGTCTGAGTCACAAGCACGACTGTGCTCAATAGGGAGCACGACCGTGCTTGTTGGGAAAGTGCATCTAACCGACGCTGAGTTGGGCACGCCCATGCTCAATAGTGAGCACGCCCGTGCTCAAAGGTAGACCACGCCTCATAGCGTTAAGTTGAGCACGCCCGTGCTCAACGAGGAGCACGACCATGCTCGGGTCTGATACATTTAAATAGAGAACAATAACCGATGATTTTCTCATAAACCCTATTTTGGCACAAATAGAAACCCTGTTGTGGCTAAGAGTGTTCTTTCCCCTTTTTCCTCTAAGCTCAGTACGTTCTAGGAGTTTTGGAGACCCTTGGGAAGCCTTTGTTCATCTGTGCCAATCGGTGTTGGTAATGGTTTCTCCCTCTTTTAGTTTCTTCTCTTTTATTAAGAATTGGGAACTAATGGTTTGACCTTTTCTGTTTGACCAAGACTTGGAAATATAACTGAGCCGTTCGCGGGATGGGTTGGTTTATCGTTGGGTTGTCACTATCAGATTCTTCATACCAGGTATGGGGAGAATGATAGTGTATACATTAGGCAAGGGGGTAGTGTAAGATGAGGGGTTCCCATAGCCCCATTGTTTTGTTAACTATTGTCATTGCCATGATTATTTTTGATTGTATGACTAAATGTTATAATTGTTAGTATGCATGTTGTATGCCTATTGGTTATTGTTATTAAACTGTTGATGATTGTATGCCAATTATTGTATGATATGGCCTATGACATGAATATGATTGTCTGATGATGTTGATGATGTTGAATGGCTGAGTTATGTTGTTTGATAAACTTCCGTTTTTTATACTTTATTGTTGGGAAATTTGGTGTGATTTGTTATTTATTTGGAAATTATTATGGATACTCACCCTATTTCCTATGATTATTATAGAATTTGTCATCATGGAAGTGGAGCATTTAATTTGGAGAAAAGCAACAATTCTGGAGGATTTTTGGATAAAAAGACTGAGTTCTGAAGATTACAAAGGAGCACGGCTGTGCTAAATATCAAGAACGACCGTGCTCATTAGAAGAGCCCATGTTGATCAGTACGCCCTTGCTTGCTTGCTGGAGTCACGTCGTTTTCCAAGCACGGCCATGCTCATCACTAAGCACGACCGTGCTCATCAGCAAGGCCTTGCTGACTTTCTCATTTTCAGCATGGTTTGATGCTGTTTTTGTTGAGCATGATCGTGCTCAACATCTAGCACGACTGTGCTCGTGTATCAGAGGCCCAATCACGTAGGTTTTCTCAGTTAGCTATAAAAGGAAGTGACGAGGGCACATAATAGTAAGCTGATCGCAGAGAGAAGAATAGCAAGTGAAGGACCGTCTCCCAGTTAATTCGAAGATTGTTTTGCATCAACAGAGTGTTCGGGTTTTAGTTTCATAATTCTCCCTTATGGATTGTTACATGTTTGTGATTTGTATAGTGATCTTGATGACTATGGTTAGCTAATGTCATTCCTAGGGTAGTGGTGGATCTTATGTTTTGATACCTTTGATGTTTTCCCAATTTTAATATGATTTAGTGTTTCACTTAATTGGTTGGTTTAATCCTTGCGTTTGAATTTCTAGAAGGTTTGATCATCCTTTACTAAGTTAATTAATTGACTGGTGACCGTACCACAATTAGTTAACGTAACTCTAGGATGGATCGGATTTGGGGTTGCGTGGACCAAACGCAATCCCCTGTTTTCAATCAGTTGTTGAATTAACAAAAATTTCCAGTTCTTTATGCTTCTTTTAACTGTTTGCCTTGCATGACCAATGGGGGTAACTGTTTAAGGGAAAGAATATTAATATTGCATGACCATTGGGTATTAATAGCTTTAGAGCGAGTGATTGGAAATCAATAAGAAACACATATCATTGAGGAATTGGGTAATGTCATAGGTAGTAACATAAGTGAAACCAAGTGCCCTAGGCTTTCCATAATTGAACCTTTGCTTGCAATTCTTTGCTTTTCTTGGTTTTCACAATCTTGTTATTTTTATTTCTTTGTTTTCAACCAATTCGATTGTCTAAATAACATAAGGAAGTAATTAATCTAGTACTTGTCAACAATCCCCGTGGGTTCGATACTTGGAGTCCCAAATACTACTATATTACTTTTGCGATAGGGTGCACTTGCCTTTAAGTGTAGTTTTACCGCAACAAGTTTTTGGCGCCGTTGTCGGGGATTGTTTTTGAAAATATTGGGGAGATTAATTCCTAGTGAATTTAGACGCCATTTTATTTACTTTGTTATTTTCTTATTTTGATTTACTTCCTTGTATGCTAACGTGTTCTCAATCTCCTGACTTGTAGTATAATCCTGAAATAGAAAGAACCGCGTGCAGAAACAGAAATCAAGCTAGAGAAAGGAGAACCATGGCTCAAGAGGATAACAGGATGATGTTGGACTTTGCTCGTCCTTCAACCACCAATGCTACAGGGAGTATCACTAGGCCTACTATTGAGGCCAACGACTTTGAGATTAAGCCAGCTTTAATCTATATGTTGCAAAATGCAATTCAGTTTAACGAGAGTCCAAGTGAAGAACCCCATGATCATCTTACTGATTTTCTTGAGATTTGTGACACCATCAAACATAATGGTGTCTCAAATGATGCTTTTATGCTTCGACTGTTTCCCTTTTCTTTAAGGGACAGGGCCAAACTGTGCCTAAAGTCTTTGCCGTTTGGTTCCATAACCACTTGGGACCAACTCTCTTCTAAATTTATGGATAAGTATTTTCCACCTGCTAAATTTGCCAAACTGCGTAATGACATAACTTCTTTTGTGCAGGTTGAAATGGAATCTCTGTATGAGGCATGGGAGCGATTTCAAGAGCTGTTGAAGAAATGCCCCCATCATGGCTTTCCTGCCTGGCAGTTAGTCCAAGTATTCTACAATGGGCTATCTTCATCAAATAAGAGCATGATTGATGCAGCATCAGGAGGTAGTATATGGAATAAGAGGCCATAGGCAGCTTATGAGTTGATAGAATAGATGACTTCTAGTTACCAATGGTCATCCAGTGATAGGCATGTGAACAACATGCAACCTGCACTTTTACAAGTTGGAGCCTACAAAGCGGATGCTAACACCACATTGGAAAACAAGTTGGAGGCTCTTTCAAAGAAGATGGAAACAATGAAGCAGACACAAGCTCAGTTGATAACTCAGACTGTTCCACCTCCTGTTATTTGTGATCTTTGCGACCAGGAGGGACATGAGAGTAAAGAATGCCAAGCAGGCGACCCTTTTGTGGAAGAAGAAGAGGCAAATTATGTGGGTAATCCTAATCGGGGTAATAATGATCCTTATTCAAATCACTATAATCCCGGTTATAAGAAAAACTCAAATCTCTCATATGGAAGTCAGAACCAGAATGTTCTCTACAGGCCACCTCATTTGAAAACTCAAGGCCCGAGACAAGAGGAACGGAGGCCTACTCTCTATGATACAGTGATGAAACATATAGAGAGCACTGATGAGAGGTTTAAGACTTTGGAGAACCGGGTGTCTACTTTGGTAACATTGATGAAATAGAGAGAAAAATGGACACTGCCTAGTCAACCAGAGAAGAATCCAAAGGAGCATGCTAAGGTGATAGAGGTTCCTCATGAAGAAGAGAATAAGTCAAAAACCAAGGAAGTTTCTACTGAAGGGAACCCAAAGGATGAGGTAAGTGAGAAATATATAGTGAAGGAAGTTCTTGTGCTAGCTCCCAAGTCAACCATATTCCTTTTCCTCAAAGGTTTAGTCAACAAGACCCCCAGTTCACTAGGTTCTTGGATATGTTGAAGCAACTCCATGTAAATATCCCATTTGTGGAGGCCATTTCTCAAATGCCCAAATATTCTAAATTCCTTAAGGAGATTTTGGGCAATAAAAAGAAATTAGGAGAGTTTGCTACAATGAGGCTTAATGAGGAATGCTCTGCTATCCTCCTCGAGAAGTTGCCACCTAAACTTAAAGATCCAGGGAGTTTTACTATTCCTTGTTCTATTGGTACTTCTTATTTTGAAAAGCTTTATGTGATTTAGGTGTCAGTATTACCTCAATGGCTTTGTCTGTTTTCCACAGGTTAGGTATGCAAGAGCCAAAACCCACCGTTGTTTCATTACAGCTAGCAGATAGATCCATTACCTATCCTAGAGGTATTGTGGAGGATGTTCTTGTCAAGGTTGACAAGTTTATATTCCCGGATGATTTCATAGTGCTTGACATGGAGGAAGGTGAAGAGGTTCCCATAATTTTGGGAAGGCCATTTTTGGCCACTGGTAGGACCATCATTGATGTGCACCAAGGGAAGCTTACTTTAAGGCTTAATGACGAGGAAGGGTTTTTTAAAGTTTTTGATTCTTTGAAATTTCCTTCCACTTTTAATTCATGTAATTTTATAAATGCCTTGGATAGTACATCTGCACTAATATCTTCTCATTCTCAGCAGCGATTGATGGAGGACACCCTTGAGAAAATATTATTTTTCGAAAAGGATGACCTTGTGGATTCTGAGGAGTTGATAGACGAGATAATGGCACTAGAGGTAGGGATTTCCCAAGAAAGATGGAGAAGGACTAAGCAATTTGAAGTTCTTGAGGGACGTGGTTCACAAAAGAAAAAATCATCAATTGAAGAACCCCCAGAACTTGATTTTAAACCTCTTCCTTCTAATCTTAAATATGCATTTTTATCTCCTCCTTCTTCATTGCCAGTAATAATTTCTTCTTCTTTGACAGGTTCTATGGAGGAGAAACTCTTGTGTGTTTTGAGAGATAATAAGGAGGCCTTTGAGTGGACCATTCATGATATTAAGGGTATCAGTCCCTCAATTTGCACCCATAGGATACACATGGAGGAGGAAAACACAGACCCAAGGTGCAACCTCAAAGAAGGCTTAACCCAAATTTAAAGGAAGTGGTGAAAAAGGAGGTAATTAAATTGCTTGATGCGGGTATTATTTATCCTATTTCTGATAGTCCTTGGGTGAGTCCTGTGCAGGTTGTCCCTAAAAAGGGAGGAACTACTGTCATGGAGAATGACAAGAAGGAATTGATAGCTGTTAGGGAAGTAACAGGGTGGCGTATGTGTATAGATTATAGGAAATTAAATGAGGCCACTAGGAAAGATCACTTCCCCCTTCCCTTTATTGACCAAATGCTTGCGAAATTATCTGGTCGTGAATTTTATTGTTGCTTGGATGGGTACTCTGGATATATGCAAGTACCTGTGGCTTTTGAGGATCACGAGAAAACCACTTTTACTTGCCCGTATGGTACTTTTGCATATAGACGGATGCCTTTTGGTTTGTGTAATGCACCTGCTACTTTTCAAAGATGCATGATGGCCATATTTTCTGATATCTTAGAGGATTGCATTGAAATATTCATGGATGATTTTTCTGTTTATGGGTCCTCATTTGATAATTGTTTGCATAATTTGGGGGTGGTTTTGAAAAGGTGTAAAGACACCAGTTTAGTTCTTAATTGGGAAAATTGCCAATTCATGGTAACTGATTGCATTGTTTTGGGGCATAAGGTTTCTCATAAGGGTGTTGAGGTTGACCCTGCAAAGGTTGAGGTAATTGCCAAATTGCCTCCTCCTAACTCTGTTAAGGCCATTAGAAGTTACTTGGGGCATGCTGGTTTTTATAGGAGGTTTATAAAGGACTTTTCAAAAATTACAAAACCTCTTTCTAATCTTTTACTGAAAGATTCCCCATTTGAATTTTCAGATGCTTGTTTGGAAGCCTTTAAAATTTTAAAGGCTAAATTGATTGATGCACCTGTTGTTGTTGCTCCTGATTGGTCTCTACCATTTGAGCTTATGTGTGATGCTAGTGATATGGCAGTAGGTGCTGTTTTAGGCCAACGTAAGGATAAAATTTTTCAAACAATTTACTCTTCTAGTAGGACTCTTGATGAAGCACAAAAGAATTAAACCACTACAGAAAAAGAGTTGCTAGCAGTAGTATTTGATTTTGATAAATTTCATCCTTATTTAGTTATGTATAAGGTTGTTGTTTATACTGACCATTTTGCTATTAGACATTTACTTTCCAAACAGGATGCCAAACCAAGATTGATTAGATGGGTGCTGTTGCTACAAGAGTTTGATGTGGAAATTAGAGACAAGCGGGATGTGGAGAATTCACTGGCAGACCATCTCTCAAGGGTGGATGCTTCTGTCAGACCACAAGTTGAAGAGGCCATAAAGGAAACCTTTCCTGATGAGCAGTTATTCTCGGTTTTCAAACTTCCCTGGCATGTAGATTTTGTCAACTACAAGGCAAGTAAGAAACTTCCCCCTAACCTTTCATATGCTCAACGTAAGAAATTTCTTTCTGATGTTAAGTATTATTTGTGGGAAGAACCTTATTTGTTTAAGGTATGTAGTGATAAAATTATTAGGAGATGCATTCTTGAGGTAGAGACACATGCTATTTTAGAGCACTTCCATTCTAGGGAAGTTGGTGGCCATTTTGGCCCAACTAGGACAGCTCAAAAAGTTCTTCAATATGGTTTTTACTGGCCCACTCTCTTTAAGGATGCATACAATTTTGTGAAATCTTGTGATAGATGCTAGAGGAATAGGAATATTTCTAGGAAACATGATATGCCTCTAAACAATATTTTGGTTTGTGAATTATTTGATGTTTGGGGCATTGATTTCATGAGAGCTTTTCCCAAATCCTTTTCCAATGAATATATTCTGGTTGCTGTGGATTATGTCTCAAAGTGGGTGGAAACAGTGGCTTTACCCACTAATGATGCTAAAGGAGTTGTAAAGTTTTTAAAGAAAAATATTTTTACAAGATTTGGTACTCCTAGAGCAATCATTAGTGATGTTGGCACCCATTTTTGTAATAAACAATTTGATAACCTTTTGACAAAATATGGTGTCACTCATAAGGTAGCCACCCCTTATCACCCACAAACTAGTGGGCAAGTAGAGGTTTCCAATAGGGAGTAAAAGAAAATTTTGGAAATGACAGTTAACAGTTCTAGGAAAGATTGGTCTTTGAAACTTGATGATGCATTATGGGCATATAGAACTGCATTTAAAACTCCCATTGGCATGTCCCCCTATAGATTGGTTTTTGGAAAAAACATGTCACGTACCTGGTTAGTTAGAGCATAAGGCTTATTGGGCCTTGAAATTTTTGAATTTTGATATGCAACTTGCAGGTGAAAAACGCTTATTGCCGCTTAATGAGATGGATGAGTTCCATCTTAAGGCATATGAAAATACCAAACTATGCAAGGAGTGCACTAAAAAGTGGCACGACAAGCACATTCAAAAGCGTGAGTTTCATGTTGGTAGTAAAGTTCTAATTTTTAACTCACGACTTCGTTTGTTTCTAGGAAAACTGAAATCTAGGTGGATTGACCCTTATGAAGTTACCAAAGTCTTCCCATATGGCATGCTTGAGGTAACTAGAGATAGGAAAGAAACCTTCAAGGTTAATGGGCAGAGAGTGAAGCATTATGAGGATGGCGTGGTACCTGAGCGCCACACAGTGAACTTGGAATAACACACCTCTCGGGGACAACCGTCAGGCTCACAACGTTAAACAAGTGCTTCGTAGGAGGCAACCTGTGTTTCATCCTATATCCTTTTATTAATTGTTTATTTAGTAGTTGGATCCTTCACAATTTTTCTTAATTTAATTTTTAAGAATTGAATTAAGTGTGGGGAGATTGGTTCGTTTAAAAAAAATAAAAAATTAAAATGATGGGGCAGACACAGTTGTGTCTATTAGGGACACACCTGTGTCCAATTCTCACTTATGCTCACTTTCGTAAGCACTGAATTGAGCACGGTCGTGCACAAAGTTAAGCACGACCGTGCTGACTTGCATATTTGAAAAGTTAAAATGTGGCTGAGCACGGCCGTGCTTAACAGTGAGCACGACCGTGCTCCTTTCTAATTTAAATTTGAATTTGTTTTAAAATCTGATTTGAATTTGAATTTTTTAAATAGGGCTGAGCACGACTGTGCTTAACATTGAGCACGACCGTGCTCCTTCACTGATTTGAATTATAAATAAAGGAGGACGGGCAGAGCGCGGATTAGGATTAACCGCGCTCTTAGCTTCTCCTTATTACTATTTGCTATGCCAGCCCGTTGCCCCTTCCCTTAAGTATTTTTTCTCCAACTCTCAAAAGGTACGTTCTTCATGTTTTCCATGCTTTATGTATGCTACAATGAGTGAATGCATGATTTGATCCCTTTTTGTTTCCCTTTTCTTTCCTTTATTTTCGTTTTTATGTTATTTTAATCTTAGTTATCAATAATGACCAAAATTTTATTTGTGAAAACATATGTCATTCTCAATCTCCCCGGATCATCCCGAGTTTCAACACATCAAGGATTCAATCCGAAACAGACTGTGCCCATTCCCGAAAGTTGAACGTTTGACTAAAGAACAAAGGGAGAAGATTGCAACCAATTCGTACCCCGGATACACTCCATCTCGCTTGGATTTCTGTCGGGATGCAAACGAGTATGCCCGGGTTGAGACCCTTCGAGATATTGAGCGGAGGGCAGGAGAATGCCCACGTGGGTACAGTGCTGGGCGTAAGTGATATCATGACATGGTTGACAGGAAAATCAGGAGACCAGACCAGATCCTATTCTTAGAGATAGAGCGTTATAATGAAGAGGAGAGAGACAGATGGTGCGAGCTTTACTTGGTAGAAGGTGAAGCAGCGAATGATTATACATATTTAAAGATTGAAGAAGCTCGGCTTGCTAAGCTAGTATTGGAAGGAAATCCGGAAGGAGAATCAAAGGCGGGGGAGAAAGAGAAGGAGTCTTCTCGGACTCCTTGAGATAACAATTTCTAAACCCTTCTCTTTGCTTTTCTTTTCCAAATTTTGCAAGTAATTTCTTTTTGGTCATATAAAAAAATAATGGAAAAAAAATAAAAATAAAAATTGCATAGTGTCATTGAGTCTAGTTAGCTAGTTTGCTTATGTTTTAGTTATTTTTTTAAAAAATAAATAAAAAAATAAAATAAAAAATAAAAAATAAAATTAAGCACAGCCGTGCTCCTTGCTCAACACGACCGTGCTCAGTTGCAATTTTGAAAAAATAAAAAGGGGGCAGAGCACGGGCTAGGGTTATACTTTGACCCATGCTCCACTGCTCTGCTCTGCCCTTCCCTTTCCTCTCAACCCTTGCGTAACAATCTTCATTCTTGCCCATCACCTCCTTCATCCAGGTAACAATTTCATTTTTTTTCTTTTTCCATTCCCTTGTTGCTCATAACTGTGTTTAAGTGAGTATGTGATAATGTGATTGGGTTTCTTGTTGTCTGAGTATTTACATACATGAGGCTGT
Organism: Sophora flavescens; assembly: GCA_030762895.1. NCBI lineage: Eukaryota > Viridiplantae > Streptophyta > Magnoliopsida > Fabales > Fabaceae > Sophora > Sophora flavescens. The sequence continues at coordinate 51,830,364 of CM061066.1, read as the reverse complement.
GCATAATTGTTAATATTATTCGTCCTTGCCTATGGTTCTGTGTGTGTATACTTTGATGGATTGATTTTTGGCTGCACATTTTGATTTGTCACTCACTGTTTATGGGTTTGGACACTGAGCACGGTCGTGCTCATCATTAAGCACGACCGTGCTATTCATAAATCTGCAGTTTTTGGGTTTTTCATTGAGCACGACCGTGCTCATCATTAAGTACTACTGTCTTTGTTCTTAGTTTCCAGAAATTGCCAATAACAGTGAGCACGACCGTGCTCCCTGTTAGTAAGACCGTGCTCATTAATTTTCCAGAATAAAAAAAATAAAATTAAAAAATGAAAATAAAAATAAAACAGAGAGTGCATGCATCAATTATATTGCTTATTACTTATGATACTCTGATTAGGTGCCTGAACTGTTTGTATTTTTTCTCATTTTTTTTCATGGCACTGATGTACTTTTTGTTTGATTTTCAGGACTATGGCTCCTAAACGCGCCCGTCAGGCTGCTCAGCCTCCCCCACCACTACAGGGCGAGTACCTTCAGTTCCAGAGGCCTGAGCATATTCAGAGGTTCCACAGGCTAGCTCCTTTTGAGTTCATCTCGACTAGGAGAGTTGACATGGATATCTTGACCACTCACGGGCTTGCACCCCGTGTCCGGCAGCTGATTCGACACATTGGGTGGGAGCGCATTGGATCCATCACCCGCCCTACTTATCGGGAGCCCACCCTGGAGTTTTTCTCCACACTAAGCTATGTGTACGACGATGAGGGAGCGGAGCCCCTTGTCATTTTTCAGATGCATGGAGTGCAGAGGGAGTTGACTCTAACCGAGTTCAACATCCCCATAGGCTTTACGACTGCAGAGCCAGAACAGACTAATCTGTACCAGAGGGGATTGCTGGAGCCCCAGCAGATTTTATAGATGCGGTCATGTGGGCCTCGATCACCGATGGGGATATACATTATAACCCTCGGATGTCGAAGGCCTCCACCATCACTGACATGCCATTGTGTGTGATTCATCGCTGGCTAGCCCACTCCAGCACATGACACTTTTCCATGCAGGCCGTGGTCTCGAGGACAGATCTGTACATCCTGTGGTGTATGGTTCAGGCACGGTCGCTGAACGCCGACCATATTTTTCTGCAGACGTGCCTAAACATTGGCATGAGGCTGGGGGAAGGGCAGACGGGATACATCTTGGTGGGATCCGACATCACTCAGATGACGCTTAGCTTTGGCGCCATAGATCCTCGTGCACACCAGATGTGTCCTATGCTCACCATTGATGAGAGGATGCCGACTCACATCGGTGTTTTAGTGCGTGACAGACGAGGAGTCCTTCAGGTCGCAACTCCAGTCGCCGCTCCAGTTGCCGCTCAGGAGGTGCATACCCTCAGGAGGATCCTGCCGCAGATTTTCAGGAGCAGGTCCCAGGTGCAGATGCTCAGATGGATGACCAGCCTGCTCCACCACCACCACAGGCAGCCGTGGACGGTCTCATTGCCCGTTTAGACAGTCTCGAACTAGGAGTCTATGCTCGGTTGGATGTTCAAGAGACGCAGATCCAGGGTATTTACCAGCGGATGGATGCGCAGGACCAGCAGCTAGCGACCATGTTCCAGATGATGCAGCGTCATTTTGGCTCTCCTCCCCCAGTGATTTTTCTTTTATTCATTCTTGTACACAAGCAGCTACGTTATTGTATAAAAAAATGAATATGCAGTAATGATAAGTATTACTGGGAAGTTCTCTGTCTCTAACTCTTTCTTTCTAGCTTAGTTAATTTTCTCTATTCCTTACTTGTGCTTTTAATTATTTGCATTAGGGACAATTCTAGATTCTAAGTGTGGGGACGGAAAATTACTTGTGCTTTTATTCCTCTGCATTGAGGACAATGCTAGATTTTAAGTTTGGGTAGGGGAAATTCAATTTTTCCTTATTAGGTACACATAATTTCACTTGATTTATCTGTCATGTGAACTTAGTTGACAGTGATGATTGCATTATGGTTTTGGGTGATGATTCTGTGCCACATTTTTAGGAAAATTAGAAACCCATATCATTAGGGGACCCAATTAAATTTTTTTGATTGCGTTGATAGACATATGACATAAATTGAATTAGGATTATCATTTGAAAGCTGAAAATTAGCATGAGGTTCCTTGTTTGATTGCTTTTCATTTATTTGAGCTACTAAATGAAAGACTTGAACCATTATAGGGATATTTTCTAAATCATGAATATTCACCCCTCTCTTTGTTTGTGTGATGTTCCCCAAGTTTGTGCATTCTAGAACTTGTTTTGTGACCATTTCAAGGCGAATTTTATTTGTATGCATGTTGAATATGATTGAGGCAATTGTAGGTATTTTTCTGGCCTTCAGATATTTTTTTTTGCCATGACCATTAGTTACCCATTTTGAGCCTTAAAAAAAAATTCCTTGGTACCCAAGTATAAATTTAAAAATTGTTTGGCGGTAACCTTTTGGAAACATAAATGGAGCAATTGGATTTGGAATGTATTAATGAGATATTGCTTATGTATGGCTGGCAGAATTATTGTCGGGAATTTCTTCTCCCTTTGATGTGAAAATAAAAATTGATTGAAAAGAAAGAGAGAGATAAAAATATATGTGAATTGAATTTAGGGGGGTGGGGGGGGGGGGGGGGGGGGGGATAGAAAGAAAAATAGAAAGGAAAAGTAATGTGAAATGTGGATAAATGGTGCTATTCTGTAATTCATATCTGATGCTCTATTTATGGTCTAAGGGTTATTTGCTTAATTCTTGATTTCCGTTAGCCCTTTGCATATCCCTTTTCTTTCTTTTTCCCACCTGACATCATTCCCATGGCCACGTTACAACCATAAAGACCTCTTGATTCTGGATGCATGAAAACTGTATAGTTGAGATTTAGTCTATAAACAAGCTTATGATGATATGCTTTCAATTGGGAACTTGAGTGATAATTGTCTTTACCCTTATATACTTTGAGAGTTGTGAGAAGAGTGGCCCCTTATTCATTGAGAAGTTTGATTTCAGGGAACCTAAGCCTCTAATTGGGCAATCTCTTGATCTTTCCCATAAAAATTGAGGTTGATTTATCTGTCATTGCTTGTGAAGATTTAGGGTCCCTTGATGGTTGTTTCTTTGATCTTATCATATTTCTTTTAGGCCAGGATTATTGCTTGAGGACAAGCAATCCTTAAGTGTGGGGAGGTTGATAAACTGCCATTTTGTATATTTTATTGTTGGGAAATTAGGTATGATTTGTTATTTATTTGGAAATTATTGTGGATACTCACCCCATTTCCCATGATTATTGTAGAAAAGTAATGTGAAATGTGTATAAATGGTGCTATTGAGTAATTCATATCTAATGCTCTATTTATGGTCTAAGGGTTATTTGATTAATTCTTGATTTCCGTTAGCCCTTTGCATATCCCTTTTCTTTCTTTTTCCCACCTGACATCATTCCCGTGGCCACGTTACAACCATGAAAGACCTCTTGATTCTGGATGCATGAAAATTGTATAGTGGAGATTTAGTCTATAAACAAGCTTATGGTAATATACTTTCTTTTGGGAACTTGTGATAATTGTCTTTACCCTTATATACTTTGAGAGTTGTGAGAAGAGTGACCCCTTATTCGTTGAGAAGTTTGATTTCAGGGAACCTAAGCCTCTAATTGGGCAATCTCTTGATCTTTCCCATAAAAATTGAGGTTGATTTATCTGTCATTGCTTGTGAAGATTTAGGGTCCCTTGATGGTTGGTTCTTTGATTTTCTCATATTTCTTTTAGGCCGGGATTATTGCTTGAGGACAAGCAATCCTTAAGTGTGGGGAGGTTGATAAACTGCCGTTTTGTATATTTTATTATCGGGAAATTAGGTATGATTTGTTATTTATTTGGAAATTATTGTGGATACTCACCATATTTCCCATGATTATTGTAGAATTTGTCATCATGGCAGTGGAGAATTTAATTTGGAGAAAAAGCAACAATTTTGGAGGATTTTTGGATAAAAGACTGAGTTCTGAAGATTACAAAGGAGCACGGTCGTGCTCAATATCAAGCACGACCATGCTCATTAGAAGAGCCAGTGCTGATCAGCACGCCCTTGCTTGCTTGCTGGAGTTACGTTGTTTTCCAAGCACGATCGTGCTCATCACTAAGCACGACCGTGCTCATCAGCAAGGTCTTGTTGACTTTCTCATTTTCAGCATGGTTTGACGTCGTTTTTGTTGAGCACGATCGTGCACAACATCCATCACGGTCGTGCTCGTGTATCAGAGACCCAATCACGTAGGTTTTCTCAGTTAGATATAAAAGGAAGTGATGAGGGAACATAATAGTAAGCTGATCGCAGAGAGAAGAATATCAAGTGAAGGACCGTCTCCAAGTTGATTCGAAGATTGTTTTGCATCAAAAGGATGTTCGGGTTTTAGTTTCCTAATTCTCTCTTATGGATTGTTACATGTTTGTGATTTGTGTAGTGATCTTTATGACTATGCTTAGCTAATTTCATTCCTAGGGTAATGATGGATCTTATGTTTTGATACCTTTGATGTTTTTCCAATTTTAATATGATTTAGTATTTCGTTTAATTGGTTGGTTTAATCCTTGCGTTTGAATTTCTAGAAGGTTTGATCATCCTTTACTAAGTTAATTAATTGACTGGCGACCATACCACAATTAGTTAACGGAACTCTAAGATTAATCGGATTTGGGGTTGTGTGGACCAAACGCAATCCCCTGTTTTCAATCAGTTATTGAATTAACAAAACTTACCAGTTCTTTATGCTTCTTTTAATTGTTTGCCTTGCATGACCAATGGGGGTAACTGTTTAAGGGAAAGAATATTAAGATTGCATGACCATTGGGTATTAATAGCTTTAGAGCGAGTGATTGACAATCAATAAGAAACATATATCATTGAGGAATTGGGTAATATCATAGGTAGTAACATAAGTGAAACCAAGCGTCCTAGGCTTTCCATAATTGAGCCTTTGCTTGCAATTCTTTACTTTTCTTGGTTTTCACAATCTTGTTATTTTTATTTCTTTGTTTTCAACCAATTCAATTATCTAAATAACATAAGGAAGTAATTAATCTAGTACTTGTCAATAATCCTTGTGGGTTCGATACTTGGAGTCCCAAATACTCCTATATTACTTTTGCGATAAGGTGAACTTGCCCTTAAGTGTAGTTTTAGCACAACATTGTTGTTACGTTGAAACCAATAATATGACTCTAATTGAATTAATAGGACTCTTAATTAACTTAACGGTTAAGGGATTAATTCCCCCAATGTTTCATTAAATATGAGCTGATTTGAGAGTGTTAGGGAGTTTGGCTCCAAGAATACATAACATATCTGCCCAGAACTTGAAGTTGACACAGGGAAACATAAGAAGGGGGGTTGAATTGTGTTTCTTAACAGTTTTTTGAAAAAGCATTTTCTCAAACCTTTTACAAGCAAAATGTGACACCCTCTACCCCACATATTAATATAAAAATTTTTACTTAAAAGAGGTAATATAAAAACATGCATTTATTTAATAAAATGAAAACTTGGATAAAAGATATCACATTATAACAACTCAACGCGGAAAGAAACATAGTTTTAAAAGAAATAAAACATAAACAAAGAAATAACATAACAAAACCCAACCCCGATGTCAGGTACAGAGCTGGTATAACCGTTCCGGAATAAAATCCTCGGAATACAACGAAACTGAAAACTAACTAACAACTATATAGCTAAGCATCCTAACTGGAATCGTGGCTCCTCGGAGTTGTTAAGTCTCTAAAATGTCTGATGTGCATTTCCCTAAGTTTTGATGAGAACTAAACATTGGTTAATGATTTAATTAACCTTCACATTGGTTGCTAACCGGTCTATCTAGTGTGCAGATTAAAACTGTAAGAATCATCTGTCTACTCATATAGGTGACTACCTGTCTGGATAACCGAAAGTCAACTTGTGTGCTGACTAGGATTATTGACTTCTTTCAAGATACGTCTTCAACCTGTCTTCCCATGAGTTCCTACACTTGTCTGAGGTTACTCGTTGAAGAATCAAGGACCAAACAAGCTTTGGTTGGTTGTCCCATCAGAAAGCGACTTGAAGCCTTCTCTCCTACTTAGTCTTACGCTTATTAAGAAAAGTTAGAAGTTACTCTCTTAAGCAACCTCGGTTATTAGAACCAAAGACTAGTTAAAGAATGCTTCTAACGTGCTTTATTCCCTAGTACCTCTGATCCTTACACGAAAAAGGAATTGTACTAAGAAAAGTACAAAAAGCTCTCTGCATAACTCTGATATGGCTGTTTCACGATGTATAAAGCCATGATCCTTCAAGTTAGAGTACAACCAACGTTCCTATTGCATTCATGGCTGCCCAGAACGACTCTATTGCATTTAATGAAGTTCTGCTTGAAGCCAACATCTGAGGGAATGTCTCTAACGGATCTTAAATGCTTGAAGACTATAAATACAGAAGTAATTGAAGATGAAGATATAGAGAATACGTATAATCACCTGTCTATCCTGTATCTTTCCACTCGTCTGAACCAAGCTTCTGTATGCGAAAAGTTTTCAAATTTGTTTCAATTATGATAAACACAATTCAACCCCTCTTCTCGTGTTTATAGTTGTCTATTTCAGTTGGTATCAGAGCTCAGCCTCTGGGTTGAGCATCTAACAGTGTAGAGGTAAAAGGTCCTGAAGAATAGACATGACTGCTGGAGCTAGTTCAAGTGGAAGTCACCAGACTGAAGGAGCTTTCCTAACCAGACCTCCTTACTTCAATGGAGAAAACTACAACTGCTGGAAAGATAGATTTCAATGGTTCATTCTATCTACAAAATCTGATCTCTGGGATGTCATTACAGATGGTCCATTCATTCCCAAAAATGATGATGACACTGACAAGCCAAAAGCTCAGTGGACTACTGCAAAAAAGACAAAATGGGAGCTGAACCACAAATCTAGATATAACATCGTTTGTGCTCTCAATCCGTAGGAGTTTGAGAAGGTATGTGCTTGTGACTCTGCCAAAGAAATATGGGATACTTGAGCTGTCACACATGAAGGAACAGCCAAAGTCAAAGAGTCAATGATTGCCATACTTGTCAGAAAGTATGAACTGTTTGTCATGGAGGAGGGAGAATCTGTTGCTCAAATGATAGGAAGATTTCAAACTATAGTCAACAATTTAAAATCTCTTGGCAAAGTCTACACCAATGCTGAGAAGGTTGGAAAGATTTTGAGAAGTCTACCTAAACAGTTGAGACCTTTGGTCACTGCTATCTCTCAAGCCAAGGATCTTACTACCTTGACTGTGGATGAACTTCTTGGAACACTCACTATTCATGAGCAAGAACTTGGAGATGAAGTTGCACCAAAGAAGGGAAAGTCAATTGCTCTGAAAGCTGATCAAAAGTCAGCAAAAGCTTCCAAGGCTCTAAAGGCAGACGAGTCATCCAGGGATGATGACCTGTCTGAACACGAGGATTCTGGGAGTGATGAAGAATTGTATCTCCTGATCAGGAAGATAAAGCTTCTACTACAGAAAAAGAAGTCCAAGAGGGATAAGCCATTCAGAAGTTTCAACAAGGACAAGAACTTCAAAGAATCGACTCCAACAGACAAAAGTCCAATTGTTTGCTATGAGTGCAAGAAGCTTGGTCACATCAAGGCTGAATGTCCTCAACTCAAGAAAGCCCCTTTTAAGAAATTCTCAAGAAGAAGAAGAAATGAATGATGGCTACTTGGGATGATCTGGAGTAAACATCTTCTAATGAAGAAACAGAGGAAGAAGCCAATCTCTGTTTCATGGCCAACACTGACTCAGACTCAGACGATGAGGTACATCCTGACTATGAGGTATTACTTGATGCCTATGAGGAGTTCCTGGAGGAATCCAAATGCTTATCTAAGGCCTTCAAATCCGTCAAGAGAGAGTTTGTGAAGCTCACCAGTGAGCATAAACAGAAATCTCAAGAGTGTGAGAAGCTGGCTAAAGAGAACAGTGAGCTGAAGACTGAAAAGTCTAATGAAGCTAAGATCTCAAGTGAAACATCAGCATCTGAAGAAGTTGAAAAAATTCAACAGAAAGTGGAAGAGCTTACTTCTGATATTGCCAAATTTGTTAATGGTAGAGATAATCTGACTAAGCTACTTGGCTGTCAGAGGCACTTTCTTAACAAAGAAGGTATTGGATGTGTCCATCAAACACATCATAAAGTATCAACTAAAGCTTCTACACTATCCGTTAAGTCAACTGTAACCAAGTCTACACCTGTCTGTAACTTCTGTGGAAAAACTGGACATGTTATGTCTTAGTGTATCCATAAGAAGAGAAGGAAGTCTTCACAGACTCCAAGAACTAGCAGAAAAGGACCCAGAAAAATATGGGTACCTAAAGATCAAATAATTTTTGTTGCAGATGTCCTCAACAGGACAAAGAAAACACCACTGCTGGTACCTAGACAGTGGTTGATCGCGTCATATGACAGGAGAAAGGTCTATATTCCTATACCTCCAACTTAAGAAAGGAGCCTTTGGAAGGAATCAGAAAGGAAAACTTATAGGAATTGGTACTATTGGTGGTAAACCCCCTATTCCCTCTATGTCTAATGTTCTTATGGTTAAAGGATTAAGACACAATTTGCTTAGCATAAGTCAATTATGTGATAGTGGATTTGATGTTTCCTTTACCAAGGATGTATGCATAGTTAAAGACTGTTGTGGCAAAACCCTCTTTTCATCTAAAAGGCAACAAAATCTTTATAAGATTGAACTGTCTGATCTCTCAGTTCAAAGTGTAACCTGTCTGATGTCTAAAGAGGATGAGAGATGGTTATGGCATAAGAAACTAGGACATGCTAGTATGAAACTAATTTATAAATTAAAAAGGAATAACCTTGTGAGAGGATTGTTTGATATTAGTTTTAAGAAAGATGTCTTATGTGATGCATGTCAGAGAGGTAAACAGATAAAATCAAGTTTCAAATCTAAACACCAAGTATCAACCTCTCGATCTCTTCAGGTGTTACACATGGATCTGTTTGGACCAGTTAGTGTTGCCAGCCTGGCTGGAAGAAAATACGGATTTGTCATAGTTGATGACTATTTTAGATTCACATGGATACTCTTCTTAACCCACAAGGACGAGTCTTTTAAGGCTTTCTCAATATTCTGCAAAAGAGTACAAAATGAGCCGGGTTTCTGTATTTCTACCCTTAGAAGTGATCATGGGGTGAGAATTTGAAAAAGAGCAGTTTAGACAGTTCTGTGAGGAGAATGGAATCTCTCACAATTTCTCTGCACCTAAAACTCTACTGTAAATTGGAGTGGTTGAGAGAAAAAACAGATCTCTGCAAGAGATGGCTAGATCTATGCTCAATGAAAATAATCTCCCTAAGTACTCGGCGTAGTCAAACACTGCTTGTTATGTACAAAACAGAATACTTATTAGGCCTTTTCTAAAGAAGACTCCTTATGAATTGTGGAAAAGAAAAAGCGTCAACATATCTTATTTTCATGCTTTTGGATGTGAATGTTTTATTCTGAATACCAAAGATAATCATGGAAAGTTTGATTCTAAGGTAGATAAAGGTATTTTCATAGGATATTCCGAAATGTCTGAAGCTTTTAGAGTTTATAATTCAAAATCCCGTGTCATTGAAGAATCTCTTCATGTAAAATTCAATGATGAACTAAAGACTGATAAAAAACTATCAGATCTAGAAGATGGCCTTGCAGGTCTTGATATAAAAATTCAGAAAGTCAACAACCCGATCTAATCAAAACAGAACCTGTGCTTCATGATGATCTCAAAAGGGATTGGAAGTTCAACACTCATCATCCTAAGGATCTTATTCATGGAAATCCTTCCGAAGGAGTATGAACCAGATCCACACTAAGAGAATCAAGCAATGTAGCCTTTATATCAGAATTGGAGCCAAAACGTATTGAAGAAGCTCTTGAGGATGAAAGCTGGATTCTTGCTATGCAAGAAGAACTTAACCAGTTTACCAGAAATGATGTCTGGACTTTTGTCTCTAAGCCTAAAAACAAATATGTTATTGGAACAAGATAAGTCTTCAGAAACAAATTGGATGAAGATGGTAAAGTTGTCAGAAATAAGGCAAGGTTAGTAGCTCAATGCTATAACCAACAATAAGGTATTGATTATACTGAAACCTTTGCGCCTGTAGCTAGAATAAAAGCCATACGTATTTTAATGTCATATGCTGCACAACACCAAATCACCCTGTTTCAAATGGATGTAAAAAGTGTTTTTTTAAATGGTATAATTGAAGAAGAAGTGTATGTTAAACAACCCCCTAGTTTTGAGGATACTGATAAACCATATCACATTTTCAAACTTAAAAAGGCATTATATGGTTGGAAATAAGCACCTAGAGCATGGTATGATAAACTCGGTTCTTTTCTCATGCATAATGGTTTTACTAGAGTACAAGTAGACACTACTCCGTTCAAGAAATGCTCTAAAAAGGACTTTATTATAGTTCAAATATATGTTGATGATATTATTTTTGGATCAACTAATGAAAAGCTGTGCAAGGAATTTTCAAATCTAATGCAAGCTGAATTTGAGATGAGCATGATTGGAGAATTGAAGTTCTTCCTTGGATTACAAATCAAGCAGACAAGTGATGGAATATACATTCATCAACAAAAATATACCAAGGAGATACTCAAGAAATACAAAATGGAAAATTCAAAGCTCATGAAAACCCCTATGCAACCCAATGCAAAACTAAGCAAAGATGATGAAGGTAAAAATGTAGGTCAAACTGTCTACAGAGGTATGATTGGCTCTCTACTGTACTTAACTTCAAGCAGACCTGACATTCAATTTAGTGTTTGTATCTGTGCTAGATTCCAATCTGATCCTATAGAATCTCATATTAAGGCTGTTAAAAGAATATTTAGATATTTGCTTGGAACTACTAATCTTGGTTTGCTGTATTTAAGATCAAAAGAATACAAATTAGTGGGATATTGTGATGCTGATTTTGCTGGAGACAGAATAGAAAGAAAAAACCCCAGTGGAGGATGTCACTTCATTGGAGCAAGCTTAGTCTCATGGTCAAGCAAGAGGCAGACAACTATTGCCCTGTCTACTATTGAAACAATACATCTCAGCTGCTCGTTGCTGCTCTCAACTCTTATGGGTAAAACACCAACTTGAGGATTACTCTAATTATGAACATAACATATCTGTATGGTGTGATAATTCCAGTGCTATATGCTTAACTAAAAATCCAATTCAGCATTATAAGGCTAAGCATATTGAAATCAAACATCATTTTATAAGGGATTATGTTCAGAAAGACATCTTTGATATTAAGTTTGTTAAAACTGAAAATCAATGGGCTGAAATTTTCACTAAACCACTAGCAGAAGAAAGGTTTTTATTTATTAGAGATAATCTAAACATGCATTTCATTGTTGAATGACATGTTTGAATGTTAACATGCCTGTGCTTTATCACCTGTCTATGCTTACCTGTCTGACTCTGCTGAGTCAATATGCTAGAACTCAACAGTTTTGTTGAAATTGTTATTAATTAATTAATGTCATTCCCTTATCTGAAGCTAATCATGTTCACAGTAGTTTATATATCTCGAAACCATGTTTTCATTATGTCTTAAGTGGGCGCTGCGGTTCCCCATACAAATCGTGCCGCTTTGAATTAAAAATGTCGTTTTTCTCTCTCCTACCTTTATGACTATAAAAGACAATAGATCAGAAAGGTTGAACCTTTACATTTTCAAAATTCCAAAATCTCTGTCTTTTCGTCTCTGAAACCGTCTTCTCCCTCGAAACCCTAGAACCGTTTCTCTCAAAAATGGCATCATCCAAGCATCTCTCTACAAAGGAAATTGCTGAGAAATACAATCTCAAGGTTACTGAGATCGAGAAGATCATTCCCGGAAAGACTGTTGATCTTCAACAAATGAAGAAACTATGTATGGATGTCACTGAAGAGTTGGAGTATTCCAATTGGACTCCTTTCTTCGACATCAAGGAGCTTGTTCACCCTAAGCTCGTTCAAACATTCTGGAGAAATGTTGTGGTTGTCACCAATCGACTCAACGGAACCAAGAGCTTTAAGGCTGAAATGGGGGATAGAACCCTTCTCTCCCCATCCGCTCTCTGGAGCTTGTCACAAAATGTCCGAGCATCGGAGCTGGCTTCACACCCAACTGGGAAGATGAAGTGGGAGTTGACAATGTCAACATTGCCATCTATGGTGTTCCCAAAACCGTGAACCCTAAGCCTGTCAACATGGTGGTCAAGTGCAGATTCCTGCACAAATTGATATTGGAATGCGTGATGCCCAGGAAAGGCTAACGAAATAGTGTGACCAAGATGGACATATTTGCTGATGAGGAGGCAGATGATAAGAAGAAGAAGAATAAGAAGAAGAAGAAAAAGAAGAAGGAGGAGGAGGAGGAGGAAGAACCAGTGGTTTCCACTGATGAGTCGGGAGTCCCCATTTCTGAGAGACTGTTCAAATCGTCTGGAAAGGTGGCCAGACAAGACCAAATTCCAGAAGCCTGCTATTGAGCAGAAGGAGGAAGAACTAGTGGTTTCCACTGATGAGTCGGGAGTCCCCATTTCTGAGAGACTGTTCAAATTGTCTGGAAAGGTGGCCATACAAGACCAAATTCCAGAGCTGCAGCCTTCAGTGTCTGAAGATTCCACTGAGACAGTTGAGCCCTTGAGGTTCAATCTGAAGAGACCCTCTCCCAAGAGGAAGACTAGTGAAGCTGAGGAATTGGTGGATGTTCCTGCTAATCCCAGTAAGAAGAGGAAGCTGGTGAAGACCTTTGCCAAGGTCAGACAAGTTGAGTCTGAGCCTAGCAAAGAGGAAGCATCTGCTCAGGGGGAGCAAACAGAGCACGTCCTGGATGAACCAAAGAAGACTTTCATGTTGGGAATTATTCCCAAAAAGAAAAGATCTGGTTACCCAGTACCTGCAAAGACTAAAGTACCTGTAGAAGCTAACACTGCAGAAGACCTGTCTGGAGGAGCTCAGACAGTTGTACCCGAGGATGACCAAGTGTCTCCATCTCACAAGAAGTTGAAGCTATCTGAAAACCAGATAAATCCTTATTCCCCTTTTCATCAAGGTATGAACACCCCATCTGTCTCTTCTCCATCTGCCCTTTTTGTTCAACCTCTCTCTGTTGCATCTCCTCTTCCTTCACCCGTCTCTTCTTTACAAACTCAAAAATCATCTTTCACTGTCGTACCTGATGAATGTCAGTACACAGTTGTTCATAGGGACTCTGCTCCCAAAGAACAAACTGACATATCATCGAGACTCTTTGTGTCTGATCTGCAATCTCTTTTATTTGCAAGTATCTCACATGTCTCTTTCATCCCTTCTCCTCCATCTCATATTCTTAACCCCTGTAGAGAACTTTTTTTCTACCCACATATTGATTCCTTATTACCTATCCCTCCATCTGTATCAGCTCAAACACCTCTTCCCCCACCTATCCAAATAATCATCACCAGACTATCTCTATCCGAGAGACTTTCCTGTGTGTTTCCTTCACCTAATACTGACTTTGTCAGAATCGGTCTTATCTTCAAATTTATCTTTCTTCCTTTCTATGCTCTTCAAACTCTCCATGAACTTTTCTTCCCTTCCATCACCTCTCCCCTATCTCTACCTAAGGCACCCCCAGTTTTAGCCTCACCCTGGCTGGCACTTTTCTCTGTCTGTCTCTTCCTCAAGCCTGTTTACAGAAGTCTCCACTTCTCAGACAATTGCCTTACAAGACTTTCATCTGCTTCAAACACAAGTAGAAAACTTAAGAAGACAGCTGGATGAATAAAGGCGAGCTAAGCTGCTCTTAGAGCAAAGGGTTGCTGCCTTATATTTGTTACTTAGTCAATCTAAGTAGTTTTTGTTTCTCTGTTGTAAAATGCCCTATACTTATCAAAGCTCATGATGAATAAAATATATTTCTTCCTTACTTTCCTTATTTCTTTATTTCTTTATTTTTTTTATGATTACTCCTTTTTGCTGTTGACAAAAGGGGGAGAATGAATATGATATGATCTTAATAAGAAAATAATATATGAACATGATATGATCAAAGTATGTTCTAATAATTGCTCAGTAAGATTGCTCTGATATTTTCTAAGTAAGACAATTCAAATTTTTGTGTGACTAAGTTAACCGGATTATATGATTAAACTTAATGTTTGATCAAGCATCTGCATAACCTATCCGCTTAAGAAAATTTCAACTTGTCTGATATATGATATTTTCTTTGTTGATATTTTCTGAAGTTCATTAAATCATCTCAATGTTTGTCATCATCAAAAAGGGGGAGATTGTTAAGTATCTAAAATGTCTGATGTGTATTTCCCTAAGTTTTGATGAGAACTAAACATTGGTTAATGATTTAATTAACCTTCATATTGGTTGCTAACCTGTCTATCTAGTGTGCAGATTAAAATTGTAAGAATCATCTGTCCGCTCATTAGGTGACTACCTGTCTTGATAAGCGAAAGTCAACCTGTCTACTGACTAGGATTATTGACTTCTTTCAAGATACGTCTTCAACCTGTCTCCCCACGAGTTCCTACACTTGTATGAGGTTACTGGTTGAAGAATCAAGGACCAAACAAGCTTTTGTTGGCTGTCCCATTAGAAAGAGACTTGAAGCCTTCTCTCCTACTTAGTCTCACGCTTATCAAGAAAAGTCAGAAGTTACTCTCTCAAGCAACCTCGGTTATCAGAACCAAATACCAGTTAAAGAATGCTTCCAATGTGCTTTATTCCCTAGTACCTCTAATCTTTACACGAAAAGAGAATTGTACTCAGCGAAGTACAAAAAGTTCTCTGCACAACTCTGATATGACTGTTTCACGATGCATAAAGCCAAGATCCTTCAAGTTAGAGTACAACCAACGTTCCTATTGCATTAATGGCTGCCCAGAACGACTCTATTGTATTTAATGAAGTTCTGCTTGAACCCAACATCTGAGGGAATGTCTCTAAAGGATCTTAAATGCTTGAAGACTATAAATACAGAAGTCATTGAAGATGAAGACATAGATAATACATATAGCATTAAAGAGCCATTAATCTGCGCATTAATATCTTCATTCTTTCATTCGGTATTCTTCAATCATTTGAAGTTATTACGCAGAATTTCCTAAGCTTTACATTTAAACCACTCTCTAAGTGTTAGTGAAAGATCTGTCTGTCTGAAGTTGTATTTATTTCAAACCAAATTTCTCAAACAAATCTGAGTGAGCCTGAAGAGGCTAGGTGTACAAAGAATACTTGTCTTGGAGCCCGAAGAGGCTAGGTGTGCAAAGAATACTTGTCTTGGAGCCTGAAGAGGCTAGGTGTGCAAACAATACTTGGGGTCTGTAACCTGATCAGTTATACTGGATAAATCATGGTGCTGCCAAGTACTGGACTGACACGTTGTCGCACGCGCGTCAAAAAGAACGAGTGGTTTGTAAAAACTGTAGTCAGGGTGCGACAACTCGAGTATCGTCTCACAAGGACTCTTGGATTGTTATTTTTAGAAAAATCAGTTTTGGGGGGGGGGGGGGGGGTTGAAGGTTTAAAATTCAATTAAGAAAACAGAGTACAAAACAGAGCAAGAAATGATTATCAATGATCAAAACGATTAATCTACTGTTCTCGGTTTCCCACTATCATTGATTCATATAATTCCCATGCCCTAAGCGGATTCTAATCCCTTTTCGATTGTAGCAACAATTAACAAGTGAAATTGGCACTACACGATATATGTTCCCAATTCCCGAATTAAGCAAACGGGTTGGAGCACTCGTGAATTAAGCAAACACGATTAAACGCATGCGAATTAAGAAAACGCGATTAGATATGGGAACATAAAATCATCGAAACAAATCAATACCTATTCTATATAATCCTGAATTAAGCAACAAAATTCACAGCATAGTATTGAAAGGAAGAAGCAAAATAATTCAGGAATTACAGAATCTCAAGTGTCGGTGGAACCCGATTACAGCAGATTAACCCAAGGAAATTAGTTCTCCATCACAAATATGACAAAAACCTAAAGAGTATATTGTAAAATGGTGAAAACTGGATCCCTGTTCTGTCTGGTGCGCTTCTATTTATAAGATGGCCACGCATCACGATCGTGATGGTTATCACGGCCTGGCTGTGATGCATTCTGGAATGGGCGCGCTTTCAAATTCTTGTCTGTCACGGCCGTGATGCCTATCACGGCCAGGCCGTGATGCATTCTGACTCTGGGTGCTGATCTGCCACGACCGCGACCTTAATCACGGCTAGGCCGTGATCAATTCAGACTTTCAGGTTCTCGTCATCACGCCCGTGATGGTTATCACGGCTGGGCCGTGATGTCTTATGGTCTTCAGGGACTTTGCATCACGCCCGTGATGGATGTCACGGCTGGGCCGTGATGCTTTCTGACTTCCATGATCTCCTCATCATGCCCGTGATGTGTATCACGGCTGGGCCGTGATCCTTTCTGTCTTACATAGGTAGCTTATCACGACCGTGACTAGTGTCACGGCCTGGGCGTGATGGTCTCTACTTCGGTTGTCCTTCCCTTTTTGCTCTTCTTATTAACCTGAAAACATGAGATAGCGGTAAATGCTTTATTTGACTCAAAATCGACTAAAATACCCTAAAATTACTTAAGAGACTCAAAATGTTGCTTGAGGACAATTACATCCAAATTTGGGCGAAAACGAGATTGAACTCGAATAAAACCTATGGGCTTACTAGTTAAAAACTAGATGAGACAGAGGCTGATCAAAATACCCCAAACTTAAACTTTGCTTGTCCCCAAGCAAACTAAAACTCAAAAAGACTCAAACTTGGCAAGATGAAAGGATTCAGTCAATTCCGCACAAATTTCATGCAATCTTAACAAAACAGTTTTTCTTCAATGTTTTCCCCCTTTGCAACAATGTAACCCCCACATTCATCTACTTTAAACAATTGAGAACTCTATCACTCATGTAATCAGTAATCTAAGCAAGGGATCCAAGTTACACACAAAAGGGAGATCACCAAATTCAAACAATCGCCTTCCTCACAAGGGCATTTAGTGTTTCACTCATTCGCTCAGTTTGTCTAGGCTATCAACATTTCACTCAATTTCACTTTTAAGAGAACTTCCCATGAATTTACTTTTCATCTCAAACAAAGTTCCCACGAAAACATGCATGCAACATCAGAAGGTCTTTTAAAGGTTGTAATGGGGCCTGGCTAAAGGTAGGATATTCAAAGGTACTAGGCTTAAGTCCCTAGGAACTAAGAGAGCATGAGCATAAGTTCCTTTTTCCATTTTTCTTTTTGCCTTGGGTGACTACAGCCTTTTTCTTTTAATACCCTTTTTTGACATTTTTGTTCTTTTCTTCCTTTCTCTTTTTTTTTTCTTCGGCTCCAACCTTTAATTTTTTTTCTTTTTCTCAATACCAAACAACACATCGTATCCTTGTAGCCACCCCAAACTTAGTTTCTTGCAACCATTCTCTTGCTAAGCTTCCATGCTCTCCTAATCCTAAGATCGGGTTAACATGGTTTTTCCAGATTTTTGGCTCAGGACATAAGGTCATCAAGAAACAATAGGCTTATTAGGCTCAACGCGGCTAACTAGGGAACTTGCATTAGGGATTGGTTCTATTTAGGCCAAGTAGTTAATTCAAAGAAAATTGCCTAAATCATTTGATGCAAACACATAGACATGCAAACCATGAAGAGATTCAAGCAAATTAGGGAAAGTGCAGCTCAAAAGTGATTCACACAGTTAAAAAAAACATGTTAGAGGTTCTCACCTGGACAGTTTTCACAAATTGTTTGACCGAGATTCAATCCCTAGTGTGTGCATCCCTTCACCCCAAACTTATCATAAATCATGCAGTCATAATAGAATATCTCAAAGTTCAGTTTTCAATTTTTCACATGGGGATCAATTTTCAATTTCAAAACCTAGGGGGGATCATAAAAAATCAACATATATCATGCAATCTATCTATGCAAATTCAACAAAACCCAATCAAGCTTGCCGACACAAGACTCAACACACAAACTCTTGATCTTCTCAAATTATTCAAGATCTAAAAGAAAACAAAACAAAAAACAAAACAATTGGTTCCCTCCCCCTCACTTAAGACATGCATTGTCGTCAATGAAAGAACACAGGTATAAAACAAGAGTGAGGAAAAGGAGAAAGTGCTCCCTGATCAAGTTGTAGTGTAGGTGGGCTCTCCCAAGGAGAGCTCCTCAACAGTAGCATTTTCAGGCACCGAGCTCTCATGGAATAGCTTCAAGCGCTGCCCGTTAACCTTAAAAACCTTGTTGCTACCTGCACTTTTTATTTCAACAGCACCATGAGGGAAAACATCAGTGACAACAAATGGGCCAACCCACTTGGATCGAAGTTTCCCAGCCATCACTTTCAGGAGGGAGTTAAACAATAAAACCTGTTGGCCCACAGAGAATTCCTTCCTAGAGATCATCTTGTCATGGAAGTGCTTAGTTTTCTCTTTGTAAATCCGAGAGCTTTCATAGGCTTCCAACCTAAGCTCTTCAAGCTGCTGCAATTGGAGTTTCCGTTCAATGCCTGCTTTTTGCATTTCCAAGTTACAGCTTTTGACCGCCCAATAAGCACGGTGCTCAACTTCCACAGGCAGATGACACGCCTTACCGAACATAAGTCTATAGGGGGACATCCCTATTGGTGTCTTAAAAGCTGTTCTCTGAGCCCAAAGTGCGTCTTCTAGACGGCGGCTCCAGTCCCTCCTATTTGGCTGCACCACCTTCTCTAAGATCTGTTTGATCTCTCTGTTTGAGATCTCAGCCTGCCCATTAGTCCGGGGATGATATGCAGTGGAGACCCTATGCACAACTCCATACTTCCGGAGTAAAGCTTCCATGGTGCGGTTGCAGAAATGAGTGCCTTGGTCACTTATGATAGCACGAGGTATGCCGAACCTGCAAAAAATATTGGACCTGACAAAATTTGCAACAACTCTAGAATCATTAGTCCTAGTGGCGATAACTTCCACCCACTTTGAAACATAGTCAACAGCTAGTAAAATATAGAGAAAACCAAAAGATGCAGGGAAAGGACCCATAAAGTCAATTCCCCACACATCAAACACCTCACAGAAAAGCATAGGTTGCTGAGGCATTTCACTCTTACGAGTGATGGTTGTACCTGCTGTCTGACACTCCCTACAAGTCCGGTAAACCTCATAAGCATCTCTAAAAATGGTGGGCCAATAAAAACCTGAGTCTAGGACCTTCCTTGCAGTCCTTTGTGGCCCAAAGTGTCCCCCTACTTGAGAGGCATGAGAAAAGTGCAAGATAGACTCAATCTCATAGTCGGGGACACATCTCCTAATTACCTGATCACTGCCAAACTTCCAAAGATATGGATCATCCCAAACATAGTATTCGGCATCACTCCTGAGTTTGTGAATTTGCGCCCTAGTTGCACCCGTTGGAAAAACACCGGCAACAAGATAGTTAACAATATCAGCAAACCAAGGAGTCACCCCATGCAATCATAAAGATGCTCATCGTAGAAAGTCATCCTGAATGGGAGAAGGACCCTCATCCCTCTCTATTCTGCTCAAGTGATCAGCTGCTAAGTTCTCAGCTCCACTCCTATATTTTATCTCTACATCAAACTCTTGGAGCAACAACATCCACCGAATCAATCTCGGTTTTGCTTCTGGTTTCTTCAGCAAGTACTTTAGAGCTGCATGGTCAGTGAAAACAACAATCTTGGAACCTAGCAAATATGATCTAAATTTATTAAGAGTAAAAACAATGGCTAGAAGTTCCCAATTCCCGAATTAAGTAAACGGGTTGAAGCACTCGTGAATTAAGCAAACACGATTGAACGCACGTGAATTAAGCAAACGCGATTAGATATGGGAACATAAAATCATCGAAACAAATCAATACCTATTCTATATAATCCTGAATTAAGCAAATAGAATTCACAACATAGTATTGAAAGGAAGAAGCAAAATAATCCGGGAATTACAGAATCTCAAGTGTCGGCAGAACCCGATTATAGCAGATCAACCCAAGGAAATTAGTTCTCCATCACAAATATGACAAAAACCTAAAGAGTATATTGTAAAATGGTGAAAACTGGATCCCTATTCTGTCTGGTGCGCTTCTATTTATAAGGTGGCCACGCATCACGACCGTGATGGTTATCACGGCCTGGCCGTGATGCATTCTGGAATGGGCGCGCTTTCAAATTCTTGTCTGTCACAGCCGTGATGCATATCACGACCAGGCCGTGATGTATTCTGACTCTGGGTGCTGATCTGCCATGGCTGTGACCTTAATCACGGCTAGGCCGTGATCAATTCTGACTTTCAGGTTCTCCTCATCACGCCCGCGATGGTTATCACGGCTGGGCCGTGATGTCTTCTGGTCTTCAGGAGCTTTGCATCACACCCGTGATGGATGTCACGACTGGGCCATGATGCTTTCTGACTTCCATAATCTCCTCATCACGCCCATGATGTGTATCACGGCTGGGCCGTGATCCTTTCCGTCTTCCATGGGTAGCTCATCACGGCCGTGACCAGTGTCACGGCCTGGGCGTGATGGCCTCTGCTTCGGTTGTCCTTCCCTTTTTGCTCTTCTTATTAACCTGAAAATATGAGATAGCGGTAAATGCTTTATTTGACTCAAAATCAACTAAAATACCCTAAAATTACTTAAGAGACTCAAAATGTTGCTTGAGGACAATTACATCCAAATTTGGGCGAAAACGAGATTGAACTCGAATAAAACCTATGGTCTTACTAGTTAAAAACTAGATGAGCCAGAGGCTGATCATGGACGTAGCTCTTTGCTTTGAAGAGTGAACCAGGATAAATAACCGTGTCAATCTCTCTTTCCTTATAAACTCTTTTGTTGCTGTAGTTTTCTTATCCGTTTATCAAGTGGTGTGTTTGCCTAAGTCACTGTTAAAATTTCATCAGACAGGTCACCTGTCTGTCCTGTATATTTCCACTCGTCTGAACCAAGCTTTTGTATCCGAAAAGTTTTCAACTTTGATTAAATTCTGATAAACACAATTCAACCCCCCTTCTCGTGTTTATAGTTGTCTATTTCAGGAGTCACTCCTCCTTTGACTGCTCACCGTCCTCTACATAAAGAAATACATGCCAACAACATGAAAAGAAACGGGGAGTAATAAATCATGTAAACACAACGGCATGGAAGTAGTTAAGCAAGATGAACATACATCATAACATGGTATAGCAATATACAACATAACATCAACATAATATAATCATATCAACATGTCATCTCAACCAACATATGGTATGTGGTGCAACACTACTCCGCTACTCCGTTATGCATGTGGATTCGACTATCTCAGGAAGGAAACTTCGGAGTTACATATCCACATTGACCAAAAAGCACCAACGTTGGTAGTCCACCAAACCATGGGTGAACCCCTTGGATAGCCGACACACCATAACGAGGGCACGCCACCGCTGGGGCGCATGGTTTACCAAACCTTGGGTAAACCACCTGAGACTTGGCTAGATCGTCGTACTCTAGGATGACCTTCCCTATGTTGAACCTCCCCCACTAACAACTTCAACGTATGAATGCATGAGCACAACAACATACAAGGCAACCACCTCCTTTTCTTGGGTCAATAAGCACCCAAGACTTATCACCAACATCAACGTCAACATCAATACCTTAACCCTTTCTGGGTCAAGGTCTCCTTAGACAAAAAGCACTAAGGTTCAACTTATCAACACCTCGACCAAAAAGCATCGAGGTCACTTTGGCCAAAAAGCACCAAAGTCTATCAACGTGCGGTAACCCACTGGGCACCGGCTTAACCAACTTGTTATTCTTGTTTATCTTAATTGATCTTTAATTAAGTTATCTAAATGTCTTTGTCCGATTAGTGTATTATCATATCATTGGGGACATTTGGGGTGGAACACCCCTTTAAACCTTTAATCTCATATTCTTCCCTGGAGAGGAAGCACAGGGGTGCTTTCACTTAAGTAAAGCACGATCATGCTTCCTATTATGAACGATTGTGCTTGATGCACGGTCGTGCTCCTGCTCTGTACGACCATGATTAAAGCACGACCATCTTCCATATTCAAACTGGGAGCACGGGCGTGCTCCCTGTTCAGCACCATCGTGCTCATGGAGCTAGTCGCACTGTTCTGGGCAGATTCATGGTGTTCTTGGGTTAAAACCTCCAAAACACATCTCAAATCAAATCCTAGGGTTTGCCACTACATTGGCCTTTCCTGGGTGGTAGGTTAGATCAAACTCATAATCCTTTAAAATCTCCATCCACCTACGCTGCCTTATATTCAATTCTTTCTGATCAAAGAGATACTTCAAACTCTTATGATCACTAAAGACCTCAAACTTTGCTCCATAAAGGTAATGACTCCAGATCTTTAAGGCAAACACCATAGCTCCTAACTCCAGGTCATGTTTAGGGTAGTTCTTCTCATGGGTTTTCAACTGCCTAGAAGCATAAGCCACTACTTTACCATCTTGTATCAACACTCCACCTAAACCTTGCTTCGATGCATCACAGTACACTACAAATGGTTTACTAGGATCGGGCAAAACCAAAACTGGTGCTGATGTTAACCTATCCTTAAGGGTTTGGAAACTCTCTTCACACTTAGAGTCCCACACAAACAACTGTCCCTTCTTGGTGAAACAGGTTAAGGGTAAAGATAACTTAGAGATGTTGGGAATTTGTGCATCAAACAAGCACAGCTGAAGAATTCCCACCAAGAATCCTTGCGAATGGTCATAGTTCATGTTTCGAAAATTTACCTCTTGAAGCACAGACCTTTGATTTGAGTCACTGCAAATAACGAGCATTGTACGAACCAACAATGCCTCTACGTAGTCCAACGAACAAATAAACACGTCTCACGTGTTCAATCAGAACGACGCCCCTTGCATGGAAAAGGGTTTAACCATGTCCTTCTGGGCTCATCTATCATGAGCGTGGCCTAATATAAATTTGGGTATAACCCAATTTCTTTTAGCTCTGATTAATCTGCTCCAAGTGTGTGACCTTATAGGTTCTCATAACGTTGGCAATAATATTAAATCATAATTAATATTATAACCAATAAGCGGTGTCTAGCAACACATCATTGCTACCCAAGTAATGAGAAAGTCAGTGATTTGGCTTAACCTTTCCGTGACCAATGTTAATGTGTATTATTATCTCTTTGTCCTTATATATATATTGAACACAAGGCATATAATGCGTCACCCTTGTATAGTTCAATATTACGTCACTTGATACCCGAGTAGACTTAATATTAAATGAGGTCAATATCTCATATTGACTCATTTTAGCACGGCCATGCATTTTACAGTCTCACTCTATCAAGGGCCCCATAGATATTACTCCTGTTATGTAGGAGGGACAAATCCCATCTAGATCACTCACATCCCTCTACATGACTTGCGGTGTACCCAATGACTGGCTTTATAGTCATCCTGTTACAGATAACGTTTGACGGTATTAAAGAACACAACTCCCTTTGTAGGGATCGTAGTAGTTTCAGGTCGAAGGATTGCATACACCATTGTCATTGTGAGAACTACTTATGAAACTTACATAACATTTCATGTAGTGTTCTCACGACGGGTCAATCCAGTACATCATTACTCTAATGTGTACCTATGTGTGTGAATTGATATCTCATATCCATGACCCGTGAGAAATGGTCACCAGTCCACACACATAATAGTCTTGATGTATTATTATTGTCCTTATTAATAATAATACTTGAATATGGATATTTAAGAATAAAGTTCTCTTTATTAATAGCGTCTCACTATCAAGTCGTATACTTGATATTCTATTAAATAGAACTTCCTATTCTAAGGACTTTATTACGTTTAAACAAACAACATAATAAACTGAAATGCCTCATATAATAAATAATAGCAAGATACCAAATGTAAGTCCAAAGGAAAAACATTGGCCTCTAGGGCTTACACCGACAATAGAAACCTTCTATTAACCTCCTATAGTACCCTGCTAAACCCAAGAAACTCCTAATATCGGTCAATGACTTCGGCGCCTCCCACTGGAGCACCGTCTCAACCTTAGCTGGTTCAACGGCTATCCCACCTTTAGAGATGACGTGTCCTAAGAAACTCACCTCTTCTAACCAAAACTTGTACTTAGACAACTTAGCATACAACTGCTTTTCCTTAAGGGTCTGCAAGACAACCCTTAAGTGTTCCTCATGTTCCTCCTTGGTCTTGGAGTACACTAAGATGTCATCTATGAAAACCACCACAAAATTATCTAAGTAAGGGTGAAACATTATTTCAGGAAGTGCTTTTTACGTCAGTCAAAATTGATTTTGGACGTCTGAATAATCCTGACGTTATTGGAGCAGTCGTTAAAAGTGTAACTTTTTACGTTAGTTCAAAACTGACGTTAAAAGTACACTTTTAACGTCAGTTGATTACATAACTGACATTAAAAGCCATTTTTTAAAAAATAACTTTTAACGTCAGTTGTTTCAATAAATGACATTAAAAGCTTAACTTTTAACGTCAGTTTTTTATTACAATTTTTTTTAAAAAAAATTACTTTTAACATTACTTGTATTAAACAGCTGAGGTTAAAGGCTTTGTTTTTTTTAAAAAAATTCTGTTACAATATATCCCTTCCCCCAGCTATCCCTACATTCAGTAAACAATCCAGTCCAGTAAACAGTCTAGTAACAGTCCAATATTTCACTTAAATTTCATTAATAAAATAAAAGTATATATATATATACAAAGGAACAAATGGAGGGATAGAAAACATACTAATTACTACACACCTACGTATAAGTTTCTATACTAATTACTAGCTACACATCTTCTATATACTCCTGAGGTATACTTGCGGGCAATCCTTTCTCTTTAGCATACTTGAAGAAAAATTATGCAAACCGCGTCCTCAAGTCTTTGAACTCTTTTTTGTCAAGAGGATATTGGTTGCTGTTAAAAGCATGCACACGTTCAAATAAATCACGGTAACATTAATTAACGTAATGAAAATGAAAACTATAATATATAGTTAAATAAGTTGTTTAATTAAGTATTATTACCTTCTTCCATCTTTCCATAATAGATGCAGAGACTATGTTCAGCATATGCTGCATCACATAATATCCACACGACCAAACGTCATTCTGAAAGTGAGACTACAAAATTAATGAAATTTAATGTCAGTTAAATAAACATATATATTTGGAATTAGTAATTAGTAATTAGTAATTCTAATATTATATACTATTTATAAAACTACCAACCTTGAGGATAATCCAATCAGGATTTCCTTTAGACTTAAGAGTCCTACTCCTCCTGTTGGCACAGTTCAAACTACAAGTCTTCAGCACACTATCATAAACAGAATATTCATGTCAATTAACCAAATCATCATGTGTCACATAAAATTAAAGTAAATGTTAAAAATTAAATTAAATAGAAGATTAATTACTAACCTATTGATAGGTTCCACCACCTCCCGTGGCGGGTTATTGTGGAGAGAGCATAGGAAGATGACAGTATGCCTGATAGGATGAATTACGAGCAACTGCCAATGCCAGTTCATTATGTACGGTGCCAGATATAGCTCCTTCCATCATCACCTCCCAGTAATCTTGTTAAGTACGCTGTGACTTCGTTGTGATTGTCAAAGAATTCAGGCCGAAGGGAGTAAGGTCTAAGAAGCTGAATAGGTTGTCACCCCTCTCGAGTTGAAGTCGATGGAGATACCTACGATATGAATACAATAAAGCATAAAATTAAAATAAAATATATAAATATAATTAGTTATAAAATTATAAAGCATACTTACATCGACCAAAGACTCACAATCGCGTTGGATAGTTGCTGGCCTTCATTGCAAAGATACCCAATATCGTCACCACTGAATACAAATCCAAGCTCATGCTCATGAAGTAGGCGTTTTAGCCAACCATCATGCTCCAATTCCCATTGAAAAAGCACGGGCGCATAATCCTAGCCAATCGAAAACAGCCGAGTCATGAGAGACATCGTACCCGCCTTTGCCTTCAATATTAAATAAATTAGGTATATAAGTTGTTGATAATTAAAAAAAACATAAGTAGTTAATTGACAAATTTGGACATTAAAAATGAATATATACCTTTCGTGCCAACTCGAGCTCCCGCTACGCCAGCTCAAACTCCCGTTGTTTCGCTTCACACTCAGGCTCACGGCGTCGGACCTCCAACTCCCGTTCCCTCTCTGCCAACTCATCCACCTCCACATGTGTCCTATTATAGCTCTCTTTTGTGCTCACATGTGAAGGGTTGACAGCTCCCGCAGTGTCCTGGGAACCCACGGAGGCAAGCTCCCTAACAAGCGCCTGCTTGAAATCTGGGTTGGATAAGAAGCGGCTCATCAGCTGGTCTGTAACATCCGGGTTGGAAAGGAGCTTTTGTGTAATGGTTTCTGTAAGTGCAGCCTCATTGACGACCCGCCTTCATGAAGTAGACTTGGCATAATAATCTTTGATGCCCACCGTCTCTGGAACACCGATCACCCGACCAGGATGGTCGTCCTTGCATAGAGCAGTGAGCAATATGTCCCGGCATCCAGAAGGCACGAATGAGCCCTGGGAGCATTTTTCCTTAAGTTCCATCTACAATGAAGAATTGAAAAAACGTGTAAGAGAAAGGTGTTCCTTAAAAATATCAACCATATACAAATATCAACTATAAATTCATATAGTTAGTTACTTACAATCCTATTTGCCACTTCGTGAGTGGCTTCAGCTTTAAAAGAGCCTTTCTTTGTCATCCAGTCGGCTAACATGACATCCTCACGCGGGATGTCTGACGGAGGACTAACTGGTGTACCCTCAGGCACCTCTCCACGTGCTATCCTCGCAGCCATTTCCTCCTGCTTCACCCTCAGCCTCTTCGCCATCATCTCGTCGATCCTAGTGGCGTACCCACCCCGAGACAAGGTGTGGGTGTGGACGTTCTTAGCTTGATTCTTCCTACCCCTCTCCACCTTACCCTGTTTAAACAAAAACACATAATTAATAGAGTTAAATACATTTATTTATTTTTACTTAAATGATCTCTAAGAAGCATAAATAAATTAACTTCATCAACAAACCTGAAATTCGTCCCCATGTCGAATCCTAAAAAATTTATCCCACGTCTCCCTATCAATCCAGGGATAATCCAAGAACATCTTATCAAGCTTCTTCTTCCTAGATACATAGTGCCTAGTAAGATCATGCTTGAACCCACTCCAGCACCTTGCCCCCAATGAGAGCCATTTCGCCCGATGATGCTTGTCATTCGGCACGGTCCAAGCTATCTACACATTAAATACATAACAAATAGGATGAATTAGAACTTGAATAATTATTTGATAATGTACATCAAAAGAATATAAAAGTAAAATACGGTGATAGCCTCCCAAATCTGATCCTTAACGTTCTGTGGAACTTCATCCCAATGGTTGTATAGGATGCTAACGTGCTGCTTGGTTTGTAGAATCACCCACGATTTAAATTCTCTAGAACGGGGCCCTGGGGCTTTAGTTTAGCATCAAAGGACACCTCAAGAGGCTGACCACTTTGCCTATCTTTCTCTAACTTCTTCAATGACGTGACTCCTCTACTCCATTTCCTCCGAGACTGTGATGTCTGTTTGGACAAAAAAATGTTAAATTAGAGGGTTATGTATCACAAGGATAAATAAAGAATATATAAAGAACTTAAACTTACATTATAAATAAATAATAAAGATAGTATATAACATGTAAACTTATAGTATCATCAGGCGTAGTCCCCACAGTGTCCTGCGCAGGCTCCATAGTGTCCGTCGTAGGCCCCATAGTGTTCTCCCGTGCATGCGGGTCCGAGTGATCCATGTGTATGTCTGTTCAGAAGCGGTAAATATTAAAATAGGTTTTTTTAATATGGATAACTAAAGATAAATATAAATACAGATGGATAAATAAAAATAAATCAAAACTAATATGGATAAATAAGACGTTGGACTTAAAAGAATAAAACTCACACTATAATCAAGTTTAAATTACCTATATCAATATCCCTTTGTGATGATCATCACAAGTTGCATGTACATCGTCCACCTGTGTTTCCTCAATTATAGTAAGCATGTTTGTTGAAAAAGAAGGAGTCTCAGAAATATCAAGAGTTGGATATTTATTTTCATCACTACCATTATGCATGCTTTCTCCTTGGAGAACCACGGACAACCTTTTGTTAGAAGGATCAGTGATGTAGAACACTTGTTTTGCTTGGGAAGCCATTATGAAAGACTCATTTGTATGACCTAACTTGCAAAGGGCTATCAATGTAAACTCCCATTCGTTGGTTTGTACACCAACTTTACTATCAACCCACTTACATTTAAAAATGGGCATTGTAAGCTTAGTGTAATCGAGCACCCAAATCTCTTCAATGACTCCAAAGTAAGGTATCAGTGCTTTAACGGGTTTTGTGTCCTTTGAACTAGAGAAGTTCATTGTTTCGGCCACGATCATAACCCCATTATTTTGCATGGTACTCTTGTTATCTCCTTTGTATAAAAGGAAAAGTTATTGATGTCATATCTGCTCCAACATATGACATTGAAGCTAGGCCCACGTGCTAGCCATGTTACCTCGTCAGAAGTAGTACTACCATCCTTAAGCATTTCTTCCTTGAACCATTGTAAGAAAGTCTTGTTATGCTTGTTCAGCAATCACCTTTCGTTCATTCGAGGGTTGTCTTCCTTGACTTTTCTTTTATGTTCACAAAAGTAAGGTTGAGCAAAATCGATGTTGTTCAATACATACAAATGTGCTTGTAGCACTTCCTCCCGACCCTTGTTATTAATTGTTAAACCATGTGTACCCTTACCTTGACATCTTCTCTCATCATGACGAGGCTTAGGAACCCCTATAGGATCCGTGTTATGAAGGTAGTCTAAACAAAACTCAATAGCTTCTGCTACAACATACCTTTGAACAATAGATGCTTCAGGATGATGTGGATTCTTCACATACCCTTTCAAGATCTTCATGTAGCGCTCAACTGGGTATATCCATCTCAGAAAAATAGGCCCACATAATCTAATCTCCCTCACCAAATGAACAATTAAGTGAACCATGATGTCAAAAAAGGAAGGAGGAAAATACATCTCCAATTGGCACAAGATTGTAGCAGCCTCAACTTCCAACTCATCCAACTTATGGGGGTCAACGACTTTGCTACATATAGAATTGAACAATGAGCACAACCGAGTAATGACATGTCTCACATTTTTTGGAGCAATATCACGAATAGCAACGGGCAGAAGTTATTGCATCAAGATGTGGCAATCATGAGACTTTAAGCCAACCAATTTGAGATCACCAGAGACAAGCCTCTTGATATTTGAAGAGTAACCATGTGGAACTTTGATGCCCTGAAGACACTTACAAAAACTTTGTCTCTTTTTTTTGGACAAAGTATGACATGCTGGAGGCAAATAAGTCCTCTTACCATCCTCAACAACTGGAGCTAACTGCTCTCGTATACACATAGCAACGAGGTCGAGACGAGCATTCACACTATCCTTTGTCTTGCCATGAATGTTGAGAAGCGACCCTGATCACACTATCTCACACATTTTTCTCCACATGCATCACATCAATGCAGTGTCTGACATCAAGCTTACGCCAGTATGGAAAATCAAAGAATATTGACCTTTTCTTCCATATGTTTTTCTCAGCAGCCTTGCCCTTCTTTTTGGACTTGCCGAAGATTACATTGATGTCCTTTACTTTATGATAAACCTGTTCTCCATTTAAGGCCGTCAGAGCATCTTCAGTCTCTTGGCATCCATTAAAAGCTTTTTTTATCTTACGATATGGGTGATCACTGGTGTGTCGTGCGAGCGCATGTGCGATTCCGGCAAGTGTACCGGATTGTCGCCAAGTAATAAAAGATATCGATCCCACAGAGACCGTGATCTCGAATCACAACTAATTTTCAATTTGGTAAATCTGGACTATATAAAAAGATTTTGATTTTGAAAAGGTTTTGAATTTGAATTAATAGATAACCTAAAATCAGAATCAAATAAACAGAAAGTAAATCAGTTTATGGTTTTTCAGATCTAAATGGATTCCTAGGGATTTGGGTTACCAACAAGATCGTTTATGTTACTAAATTGACTAACCTTTGCTACTTATCGAAAATGCCTTGAGGGCGAATTTATCCTCAAATAGTTTAAGCTCCCTCTCGGGTTACAAAAACCGTACCCAATTAAACCAACCCCTACTCTCGTGGTAGTCGAATTTAGATTGGACCCTTTGCGTTTTGTGACAATTCGTTAATCCTCGAAGGACGGCTTCTAACTCTCGTGATTTCAGTCCTAAGTCTGATTCTATAGATCCGACACCTAAGTTCACCGCTAGGATCCTCCTTAGAATGTCTATGACACGCAAACAAGTGGCCACCGAATTTACGAGTGATTCAAACACTAGAAATCAGATCTAAAGCAAAATCGCAAGTAACAAAGATATACATCAAATTAACAACATAAAACAACCTTGGGCATGGCCCCAATCCCTAGAAATAAACTACTACTCAAGCCTTGCCATGGTGATGACAAACTTGGTTGACAACAACATGAAAATAAAAATCAGAAAAGAGAGGAGGAAGAAGAAGAGATATCCCAAAAAATAGCCTAAGTAGCAGCCCAAAGTCCTTCTCTGTCTCTGCCTGGGTCATTCTTTATAGATTTAGGAAGTTTGAACCCCAATCTAACTCAAATTCTGATCCAATTCAGTTGCTTCAGGTCCAAGTAATGCGCGTCACGACCGTGATGGCCATCACGGCCTGGCCGTGACGGCTTCTGCCTTGGGCTCTTCTATAGATTTCAGATTCTCGCGAGGTGAGCGGACTCTCGCATTGCGAGTCTTCAAGTTCTGGTCGTGATAGGAATCACGGCTAGGCCGTGACAGATTCTGACTTGTGGGGGTGAAAGGTCACGGTCGTGATGGTCATCACGGCTAGACCGTGACCAGTTCTGACTTCAGTCTTTCTTCCTTTTCAGTTTTGCTCGATCATGGTCGTGATGGGCTCTGTTTGGCTCATTTTCTTCACTTTTCAAGCTCCTTCTTCATCCAAACTCCATCATGGTTGATCTTGAGCATTTTATCCTTAATTTCTGCAAAACAACACCACACAAATCGCCTTACCCGTTCCAAGGGAAAATTAACAAAAATCAAATTAAATATGCCTAAACTATATGAAAATGCATGCAAAATGATAAACAAAGATGAGGTGAAATCACACTAATCAAATCACCCCAAGCTTAAGATTTTGCTTGTCCTCAAGCAATCACTAAGGCCAGAAGATATAAATAATCAGAGCATGGATAATGAATCAAGAACCCGAGAAACTAATCCAAGTGACAGGCACATTCGAATAAATCCCCAAGAGATAATCGATTTCAAGTCCAATTAGAAGCTTAGGTTCATCAAATTCATATTCTCACTGATTCAGGCACTCGTCTCACCTCACTCAAGTGTTCCAGGGTATATGACAATTCGCTCAATTTCCTCAAGGAAGGTATTCTACCATAAGCTTGACTATTAACCAAATCTCTACTTTATTAATGAAAACACATAAGAATCAAGAGGTCTTTTACTTTGGTTGTAATGTGGCGATGGGATTAATTGTTAGGTGGGGAGATCAAGAAAAGGAAATTTCAAGAAGGCTAAACAAATGATCAAACTTTGCAAAGCATGACACTTTCTAAAATACCTTTTTGGGCTTTGATTCATTTTTCCACCTTTCTTTCTTTTTATTTTTATTTCTCACTTTCTTTTGTCATCCCCTACTTTTTCAAACTATCTTTTTACCCTTTTTTGTAATACTTTAAAAGGTGTCATACCAAGCATTATTTATCAAAGTAATTCAAGGTACCAAGAAAAGTATTTTATTCTTTTAGGCTCAAAATTGGGCAACTAAGGGGTGGCATTTAATCGATCAAAGCTCAGAAGGCCGGAAAAAATACCTAGTGCCTCAATCATTTTCAAAAAGGTTTTAAAAAATTTTCAAGTTTCAAAACGGTTTCAAGTCAAGTTCTAGAGAATACGATCCAAGAGGAATTAAAACACTCTATCACAAGGAATGGGGTAGATTAGTGAGTACCCCTTTTTGGCTCAAAGTCTTACATTTAGTAGTTCAAAAATCAGCAAGAAACACAAATCTAGAGAACCACATGCTAATTATCAACTATCAAAAGATCAACTCAAGAATTTTTATTTTTAGCCTTATCACAAGAATAAAAAAAAGTTGGGTTCAAAAATTCACTATCTCAATTCATTTGGCACCAAGTTCTCGCAATTGGATGCATATTCTAAGCAAGGGGCAATCAAACCATGTGATCATGCAAAACTATGCCTATATGAATGCAACATGAAAAATGCAAAAATTTACAAAAATACCCCTACCCCAAGCTTAAAAACTTTCATTGTCCCCAATGTAAATAATCAAGTCGGAGAGAGGAGAAAAATTGGAACAACTCACCGAGGTGGTAGCGGGTGTTGGCTCACATTCCAGTTAAAAACTTGTTGGAAACTGCATCACTGCCGTGAGGCTCATCACGGGCGGGCCGTGATCCTTTCTGGTCTCCTTCATTAGCTCATCACGGCCGTGACAGTGGGCGTGATGGCTTCTGACTTTATTAGTCCTTGCTCTTTTTGTTCTTCCTTCCTATTTAACCTGAAAACACTAGACAAATCTATTAATTTATGATTTTTTTGCCTCTTGATCTTCTCAAATTATTCAAGAGCTAAAAACAAAAGGAAAAAGGGAAAGGAAACTTGGGTTGCCTCCCAAGAAGCGCTTGTTTACAGTCCTAAGCTTGACCAAACTTCCTTCAATCAACCGGGGTCGACTGGGCGTAGAAGTGCATGAACACTTCTCTTCCATGGGAGTCCTTCAAAGAGCCGATTCTGCTCATATGGCCAATTACGCTTCCGCTTTGCTCTTTTCATTCGGACCTTCCTGGCCTTACTCCCTCCCGGCGAAAGTTTTGTTTCCACATGATCAGCAACTCCAACTCCATCACCATTTGGTGCATCATCAGCCATGCAAATCTTCGGAGTTGCTTCCATGTTGAGCTCTTCCTTTACCACTGGAGACGTGATATCGATCCTGCACACATGGCTCTCAAAAGGAGGGTTGTTATATGAGTTAGTAAATTCAAAATCGACCCTACCTTCCTCTACATTTAGAGAGAGTTTGCCATTCCTTACACTTATTACTACTCCAGCGGTGGCCAAGAATGGCCTTCCTAAAATGATGGGGAATCCAGAATTCCCTTTCATATCCAATACCAGGAAATCGGTAGGGATGAAGAATTTCCCTACCTTTACAGGAACGTTCTCTAGTATGCCTAGAGGAGTCCTAGTTGAGCCATCCGCAAATTGTAAGGAGAATTTGAATGGTCTCAACTCTTTCGTTCCCAACCTTTCCAAGATAGTGAGCGGCATCAAGCTCGCACTAGCCCCTAAGTCACATAAGGCTTGGTCGATTTGCACTTGTTTAATTGAGAAAGCGATAGAGAAGCTACCTGGGTCTTTCAGTTTAGGAGGCATTTTAGCTTCTATGTCTACTTGCTTTCTCTTGACCAACCTTTGTGGGAAAGGTATCGGGGGTTGGTACGGTGGTGGAGGGACATACTTTGGTTCTTGCTCTTCATTTTCGCTCATGTCCTCCTCTGGTTCCACATCCTTTTTAACCACCCCAAGCTTGTCATCCCTCAAGTGTATGGCATTACAATGCTCAATGGGATTAGCTTCGGGTTGACCCGGGAACGTACCCTTAGGTCTAGTGTATGTGATGGCTTGTTGGGTAATCTGGGTTTCTAGCATCTTGTCGTGGATGGCTAAGTTGTCTACCTTGGACGCTAGCTCTTTTATTACCTCGTTCACTGCCCTGCCTTGTTGTCTAAACTCCTCATTTTTTTTTGTTTGAGTATCAACAAAACTTTCCAATAAAGACTCGAGTTTAGACTTCTGTACCTGAGGATACCCCTGTGCGGGTTTCCTATTACCTTGGCCTTCTTGGTACTCATGGTTCAGAGTGTTGCTATAGTTCTCGTAAGAGAGGTAAGGGCTGTTCTTCCTCTGGTTGTAGGGATTTGGGGGAGCGTAGTTTGGCAGCTTCGGGTTCGTGCCATAGAAGTTGTGACAAGCGTTCACTTGCTCCCCCGAAGCACTGGATCCAGCAACAATACCACGCGGGCACTCCATGATATCGTGTCCCTGCATTCCACAAATCTCACAAACAATGTTAGTAGCACCTATTGCACTCACATTAGCCCTTTCAAGCTGATCAAAACGTTTATTAAGTGAGTCTATTTTTGACATTATAAGATCAGTGCTATTAACTTCAAACTTACCTCCCGAAATCTTGTTCGGGTTATTACCTCTTTCTGAACCCCATTGGTGGTAGTTGGTGGCCACGTTTTCCATGATGTTGAATGCCTCAGTCAGACGCCTATTCATAAAGGCTCCACCAGCTGCAGAATCAAGTGTCACCTTCGAAGAGTAGTCCAATCTGTTGTAGAAGGTGTTCACTAGTAACCACCTCTCGAGTCCATGGCGTGGGCAAGACTCCAGCAGTCCCTTGCAGCGATCCCAAGCTTCTGATAAGCATTCTCCGTCTTTTTGGAAGAAGCCGGTGATCTGGGTTCGTATGTAGGTCGTCTTGGATGGAGGAAAAAATTTCTCCAAGAACGCCTGCTCCAGTTGGTCCTAAGTCGATAAGGTATTAGCGGGTATTTGCTTCAGCCAGGCTTTCGCCTTTCCAGTAAGAGATGAGGGGAACAACCTCAAGCGAATAGCATCAACCGGGGCGCCATGAATTCTAACTGCGTCGGTGAACTCCAAAAAAGTCTCTACGTGGTCAGTCGGGTCCTCCGAGGGCAATCCTCCGAGTTGATGTTGCCTAATCATGTTAATGAGCATAGGAGGTATGGTGTAATTCTCCGCCTCGATCTCTAGCCTAGCAATCCCAGTTCGCAAACCCCTAGCATTTGGGGCTGCGTAGTCCATCAAAGGTTTCGTATCCGGAAGATTCGCCATAAGTGGAATGGGAATCAACCTTTCTCCCTCTCTTTGTAGTCTCCTACGTCTGTGAAAGGTCCTCTCGATTTCTGGATCGACCTCACTAAGGCTCCCAAGACTTAGGGATCTTTGCATATAAAACACAGAGAGATAGATACTCTAGAAGGAAAAGAAGAATATATATATATATATATATATATATATATATATATATATATATTTTGTATAAAAAATTAAATAAATAAAAAGAAAAGGTCCAGAAAAATCAATTTAAAAATTAAATTGAGATTCGAGAACGCACAGTCCCCGACAACGGCGCCAAAAACTTGATATGTCGTGCGAGAGCACGTGCGATTCCGGCAAGTGTACCAGATTGTCGCCAAGTAATAAAAGATATCGATTCCACAGAGACCGTGATCTCGAATCACAACTATTTTTCAATTTGGTAAATCTGGACTGTATAAAAAGATTTTGATTTTGAAAAGGTTTTGAATTTGAATTAAGAGATAACCTAAAATCAGAATCAAATAAACAGAAAGTAAACCAGTTTATGGTTTTTCAGATCTAAATGGATTCCTAGGGATTTGGGTTACCAACAAGATCGTTTATGTTACTAAATTGACTAACCTTTTCTACTTATCGAAAATGCCTTGAAGGCGAATTTATCCTCAAATAGTTTAAGCTCCCTCTCGGGTTACAAAAACCGTGCCCAATTAAACCAACCCCTACTCTCGTGGTAGTCGAATTTAGATTGGACCCTTTGCGTTTTGTGACAATTCGTTAATCCTCGAAGGACGGCTTCTAACTCTCGTGATTTCAGTCCTAAGTCTGATTCTATAGATCCGACACCTAAGTTCACCGCTAGGTTCCTCCTTAGAATGTCTATGACACGCAAACAAGTGGCCACCGAATTTACGAGTGATTCAAACACTAGAAATCAGATCTAAAGCAAAATCGCAAATAACAAAGATATACATCAAATTAACAACATAAAACAACTTTGGGCATGGACCCAATCCCTAGAAATAAACTACTACTCAAGCCTTGCCATGGTGATGACAAGCTTGGTTGACAACAACATGAAAATAAAAATCAAAAAAGAGAGGAGGAGGAAGAAGGGAGATCCCAAAAAATAGCTTAAGTAGCAGCCCAAAGTCCTTCTCTGTCTCTGCCTGGGTCCTTATTTATAGATTTGGGAAGTTTGAACCCCAATCTAACTCAAATTCTGATCCAATTCAGTTGCTTCAGGTCCAAGTAATGCGCGTCACGGCCGTGACGGCCATCACGGCCTGGCCGTGACGGCTTCTGCCTTGGGCACTTCTATAGATTTTAGATTCTCGCGAGGTGAGCGGACTCTCACGTCGCGAGACTTCAAGTTCTGATCGTGATAGGAATCACAGCTAGGCCGTGACAGATTCTGACTTGTGGGGGTGAAAGGTCACGGCCGTGATGGTCATCACGACTAGGCCGTGACCAGTTCTGACTTCAGTCTTTCTTCCTTTTCAATTTTTCTCGATCATGGCCATGATGGGCATCACGGCTAGGCCGTGATGGGCTCTGTTTGGCTCATTTTCTTCACTTTTCAAGCTCCTTCTTCATCCAAACTCCATCATGGTTGATCTTGAGCATTTTATCCTTAATTTCTGCAAAACAACACCACACAAACCGCCTTACCCGTTCCAAGGGAAAATTAACAAAAATCAAATTAAATATGCCTAAACTACATGAAAATGCATGCAAAATGATAAACAAAGATGAGGTGAAATCACACTCATCAATCATGTCTAAGAAATATCCGATGCACAAGGTAAACCGTCTTCTTTCCATGATGCAACTGAGTGTAGCATATGCCTTCTTCACATATAGGGCGTGCTTTATGCCCCTTGACACTGTACACGGACAAGTTCCCGTATGCTGGAAAGTCGTTGATGGTGCAAAATAACATGGCATGAAGCTTGAAAGTCTCGTGAGAATACCCATCAACTACATAAACACCTTCCACCCACAACTTTTTCAAGTCTTCTTTTAAGGGACTTAGATAAACATCTAAGTCATTTCCCGGTTGCTTTGGGCCCGAAATCATCATAGACAACATCATGTATTTCCGCTTCATGCACAACTAAGGAGGCAGGTTGTAAATTATCAACAGAACAGGCCATGAACTATGAATACTACTCATGTTACCATATGGATTCATTCCATTCGTAGCAAGTCCAAGCCTTAGGTTTCTTGGCTCATCGATGAAATCCGGAAACAAAGTACCAATATTCTTCCATTGCACAGAATCAGCCGGATGACGAACCTTTCCATCACGTTTCCTATCATCATGATGCCATCTAAGATTCTTCGCATCTTTCACATTGGCAAACAATCGCTTGAACCTTGGAATTATTGGAAGATACCACAACACCTTCGTAGGAGGACCCTTTTTTCTCACATCACATATCGAATCATCAAGATCATCACCATCCTTCACTTTGTAGCGTGATAACCCACCCTTGGGGCAATCGTGATTGTCTTCATAAACATCGGTGTACAATTTGCAATTGTTGGGGCATGCCTGTATCTTCTTATACTCCATACCCATAGGACACAATACCTTATTGGCATCATATTTACGGTCAGGTAATGTGTTGCCCTCCGGAAGCAAGTCTTTCAACACTTCAAGCAATTCGGTGAAACTTTTATCGGTCCCACCATTTCTCGCCTTCACACAAACCAATTTTAACACCACCGACAACCGTGTATGAGTAGTACACCCGGGATACAAAGGCTTATCCGTATCACCGCACAACCTATCATACAAATGTGCTCGCTGAAAAGATTCTTGTCCAATATCACGGATCATGTCCTCTACTCGATCATCCTCCATATCTACGTCAACGTCCTCACTTTGGGAGACACTTGCCTTACTACTTAACAACACATCACCATGCCATATCCATCTTGTATAACTCAAGCAAATCCCAAAACAAATCAGATGAGTACGTATATCCTTCACCGTACA
This sequence comes from Sophora flavescens, assembly GCA_030762895.1. NCBI lineage: Eukaryota > Viridiplantae > Streptophyta > Magnoliopsida > Fabales > Fabaceae > Sophora > Sophora flavescens. Next base: position 51,792,131 of record CM061066.1, on the reverse strand, counting down.
TTTCCTCATATTCAAACACTTGACACAAGGACAATAGAACATTTCATTACTATTAGGAACATTCCTTTGAGCAAATTCTATAAAATATCCCACTTCCTTCAAATACTCATCACTTGTGCGCTTACAAACCATCCAACTACGATCCATATCTAGATAGGTTCTGTAGATATACACACATATATCCAATATAAGCACAATATGGGAGATTGGAAACCTAACAACCATATATATACACCACTACACTCTATCCTTCTTTTTCGAGGTCAAGGAACCAAAACCATACACAATTTTAAGCTTAAACCATACAACACCACCAAATGCTAAAATATCCACAACTACACTTTCTATACTAGAGAATGGCAACAAGCTACCTAAGACATAGAAACTAAGACCACAACATGGGAAGTTTTCAATCTAGTTAAATTTTAGGCCAAATATTTAAGTGGAAATTTTTTTTGAGATCTTAAATATAAATCCCGCAACTAACAAACTCATAGACGGAAACTTATCAAATGTATTTCATTCCCTTCAACCAAATAAATATCAAATTTAGACTCATCAATGCCATTTATTTTAAACCCTACCCATTAAAATAAATAGAAGTCAATAAGACCACTAATGTTATTTGAATAACTTTTGGCAACACCAAAACCGTATAAGCATGATAAGAATTTGTTTCTAAGTTGTTTATTTAGCTTCATAGTATACATTTCAACTAAAAAATAAATGGAAAACTACCCTCTAACAAAACAGTTCAAAAACTACACACTACACACAATAAAAATCTCCACCATTGCAAACATCATCAATCACAATATCATTCCATAAAAATAGTATCATCAACCCATTGTAGCGAAAACTAGGAAACACCATAGATCATCATTTACAACAAATGCACAGCAACCCCAACTCATTTCATCTTCAACCCACACCAAAAACAAAAATGAAAATGAAACTTTGAGGGTTTAGGGAGTTACCTGAGTTCAGAGAGAGGAGAAGGAGAGTGGCTCAGTGGTGGTGCTATCACAAACGGCTTACGTTCGATGTAGCTGAGAGTGAGTGGGAAAGATAGAGTTAGTGCACATGCGAAGTGAGAGAAAGATAGTGTGATTCAGAGAGAGAGTTTACCTCTCGGTGGTGCAGGAGAAAACCTCGTGGTGGTGGCGGTTGAGAAGAGCTCGTGGTGCTTTCAAAGGGTTAGGGCATGCGTGTGAAGAGCAGAGGTGAAGAGGTGAAGAGGAAGAGGGTGATGAAGAGCTAGAAGAAGAGGAAGGCGCGGGTTCTATAACTTATATTTTCAATAAAAGTATTAGAATCCATGTTTTACGTGAGTTGTTTAAACAACTGACGTAAAAGATTGACTTCTAACGTCAATTGTTTAAACAACTGGCATAAAAGGTGAACTGTGTCACTTTTTACGTCAGTTGTCTAAACAACTGACATAAAAGGTCATTTAAATGAACCTGATAATTATAGAACTGCCACCGCCACCTTTTTAACATCTAAGTTTTACTTAACTGATGTTAACCTTACCTGTTTATTACCTATTTTGCACTAGTGAAAGGTCTTGTTCATGTAGTCCATGAACACGGCAGGAGCATTGGTCACACTAAAGGGCATAACCAAGTACTCATAGTGACCATAACGCATCCTAAACGTTGTCTTCGGGATGTCCTCAGACTTAACCCGAATCTGATGGTACCTTGACATCAAATCCATCTTTGAGAAGACGCAAGCTCCGATCAACCGATCCATCAGATCATCAATCCTAGGGAGGGAATATCGATTCTTAATGGTCACCTTGTTGAGCTGTCTATAGTCGACACACAACCTCATACTACCATCCTTCTTCTTTACCAGCAACACTAGTGTACCCCATGGGGATACGCTAGGCCTAATAAACTGCTTTTGGATAAGATTGTCTATTTGTTTCTTCAACTCAGCTAGCTCTAGAGGAGATATTCTATAGGGCGCTATGGATATTGGCCCGGTGCCAGACACTAAGTCTATGGTGAACTCAACATCTCTCTCAGGGGGCAAGTTATAAACATCCCCCGGGAACACTTCTGGAAATTCCCGCACAACAGGAACACTTCCGACATTAGGAGGGCTATCTAATTCCAGGGAAGACAACATCATGTACACTTGGGCCTCGTCTTTCATCAAAGCCTTAACTTGGTTGGCAGATGGAAAGGTCGGATTCTTAAACTTTACAGGAGTTCCAAAGACTGTGGTTTTATCGAAACAGTTCAAAAGGACGTGGTTGGAAGATAACCAGTCCATGCCAAGAATGACATCAAGGTCCTTTAAAGGTAGGCATACAAGATTTACAATAAAGGTTCCACCATTAATGGTGATGTGATAGTTCTTGCATGCATGAGAAGTTAGGACATGTTTATTTGTAGGTGTAAAAACAATCAAGTCATACTCAAGAAAGGTAACAGGTAAATTTAAACTCTTGAACCTATCATGTGATATAAACGAGTGCGTAGCACCCGAGTCATACAATACAGTTAAAGGAGTCTCATCAATTAAGCACATACCAGGAATCAAGTCATCAGACTAGGAGGCCTCAGCTCCACTAAGAGTAAAGACTCTTCCAGTAGTCTTTAGTCGATTATTGAGACTGCTGACTCTTGATAGCACTTGGAGGTTCTGACCTGCTCCTCCATAATCTCGACTGATGTGACCAGACTTGCCAACCAAAAGTAGATGACATCCGATTCCTTGCACTGGGTAGTGAAGTGATCTGGTGTGCCGCACTTCAAGGGTCTAGAGGCGTTGGAATTACCACCCCTGGACCTATCATGAGAAAACTGTGGCTTCCTGCCAATCTGCTTGAAATCCCGGCCGACTGGAGTGTAACCCTGCTTGCCCTTGTCCTTCTGCTCAGTCTTCTTGCTGCCCTGGCTGTCTGAATTCCTGAAACTGGCCACTCTGGACTTGTTGTAACACCACGTTTTATTTAAAGCTGATTTACTTTATAAAATAAGGATTTTCTAATTAATTTCGAAATAACCTCTTTAAAAATTTCAAAACAACACCTGATAAACAGTTGATAAACTTAAAACTTCCTCAAGTAAAAACTTACTGTTCTTACATCAACTTCCAGGAGGAAAAAATAAAAATCAAAGTTCTATCCATAAATTAAAAACTTAAAATAATTAAGCACAAATATATTGAATAGATTTTCCATAAATACACATAATAATTACATACTTTAAGTTTTCGAAAACTAAATAAACTTATAACTTTTCCCAAGATTACAAAAATAAACATTTTAAAAGTGCTTGGAATAGTTAACAACTTTAAACATACATCAACAAATTACACGTGACATCGGAGTTATGACGTCTTTATAATTCTCTTTTGTCGTCTTGTCAGCATATTTCAATCATTCCTCTTCTCTTTTACACTTCTCGGATGACACTATTGTTGCCAACAAAGAACGAAGAAGAAAAGAAATACAAACGAAGGAGGTAAGATTCTACAATAGGTTAGCAATGTAGATATGGGTATGCAAGTAAACAAACAAACATTCAAGTGGATATATATATATATGTATGTATGTATCAAGGGATACATTTATAAAATATGTATAACAAGTATATAGATTCAAAAAAAGATCAAGACTTGAATGCATGCCTAGAACTAGACCTAACTTTGCTCCATGGAAACTATTGTTGTCATAATGTTCTGTCAGGATATAATTCAGGTAATATGCGTAAACAACTCGGTGCACAAGTCCCGATTGGAGTACGCTAACAGCCATCTCTGCGGTTCTTTCACACGAGAGTACTTAACATCTGAATGATATTTAGTTCAGTGGAGTGTTAAGATAGCCCTGCTGTCCACAGTCCCCTAATATCCTATAAATAGGTGTCTATGCCTCCAGGACGACAACGACTATGATTAGGTTGGAGTGTTGTCCGAAGACAAACAAACCAGGAACTAAAAGTTCCAAAGCACCGATATCAATTTAAAAAGAGTTATTGTTAAGAATTGGGCTCGAATAGACCGTAACCAAAATCGTTCTTTTCAACACAAATTCATTTGAACACTTAGGATCAAGTAAAGCATACTTAGGCTAGAATTAATTTTATAATATTTAAAATTAACATTTGATACCTAAAATCAAGTGCAAACCATAGATTTAAAATGTCATAAGACTAAGATTTTGAAAGCCTTTAACTTTCCAGTATTTGGTCTATTCATTTCATTCCAAAATACCATGAATTATATTAACTTCGAGCCCAAGACAACAAAATATGAATGAGGTTAAACCTTCAAATTGAATTCATAAATTCATTGAAGAAATAATTAATACCGACTAAGAAGCATTCCAACACCTCCCGAATCTAAGTTCGGAAACAAATGCACATCACAAAAAGTCTCAAGCGACTTAACGATTGTACCAATAGGCTTATACTTAGAGCCCAATTATAACGAAATCGAATTGACGTTCAACGTCCGAAAATTCGGGAATAGGTAAAGTTCTCGAATTCGAACCTTACCCAAAAATCGCAAAGGATATCACATCATAGTTAAGACAAGATTGCCATCAAAATCAAATACAATTTAAAAGAATATGTATCAAGCTCACAACACTATTTTTATCCTTATACACAACTTGTATGATCTCATCTCCTCAAACATATCATATAATCATATAATCTATTTCGTCATCTTAAAGCATTATACACATATAAATCTCATCCTAGTTATAGGCTTCCATAAACATACCTCTCATCATAATAATCAACATAAAACAATACGCCTCATAATGCACTTCATTGCCTCTTATTGTTAACCATCCTAAGTCATAGTACTATCCATCATAATTCCCATAACCCAAGTCCATTCTTATCAATTCCTTACCCTTACAATATTCCACTTTGAGGAAACTTAACACTATAATATTATCTTCCTAACTCACCAACCATTATAATTTGAGAGAAATCCATTTCAAGCCAATCCTATATTATCCTTTACTCCTTATGATACTTTGTCATGTTAGATTTTCTCAACTTAAGTTTAAAGAATCTTTCTTACCCATCATCCCTAAACATTCTCACCATCATCCTAAGCTATTTAATCTCAAACTTAAGGTCCTTCTAAAATCCAGATTTAACATCATAAAATCAAATTTATATCATATATCCATCAATCCTCAATTATAGTCTAAAGTCATACCTAATCTTATCCAAGTGGTGTCCTTAACATCGAATCGACACTCAACGTTTATTTAACATCATAAGTCATCATAAATCGAAGTATTATACATGCCCCATATCATATTCAAACTTAACTCCTCATTTAATAAATATTTTGATTCCTCTCGGTAACTCCTACATCCACAAAATTCATTCTTCCATGATGATATGAACTTAACCATATTAAACAACTATCATAATTAATCCATCTAGATATTTGCCTAAGTTTGCCATTATATAGCACTTGTTTAATACCAGACTAGAACACAATCACCTCCATAGGTTGAAAAAGGATATCATCAATCAGAGGTATAAATCAACTTAGACACGCGTTTTGGCCATCATAGAGCAATCATGAAAGAGACAAATATACACATCAATCATTTAACACAACATTATCATATAAAATCCTAATTACACAACTCATATAAGGCACATTAAAGAATCAAACACTTATAATCAAGCAATGCATAACAATTATCCCCTTATATTTTTCTAAGCATACATACTACAACCCGCATTAAAACCCATACTACACCTAGAGTATTATCTTCCCCCACCTTAAAGTGACGTTTGAAGATCTCTGGCACCCTGAAGGCATGCAGTCAGCTCCTATCAGTTCCCAGAAAGCGATTCCTGCTTCCCCAGAACAAGCATGAACTTGGAAAACATCCCATGGTGACGATCCAAGCATTAAAACAACCAGACAAGTCACAAAATTAATTACTCAACATTAACACTATAAATATAACTTATTAACATACTTAATTTATCAAAAATCACACTAAATTAAATCAAAACAGATTTTGGGATTTTTAGGTTCATGATGAAAATTTGGGTAAAATTCAAATTAACAAGAGATTTGGTTTAGGGGAACACTTAATCATGACCCCAATTGCATAAAACACCAACTAATTTTACATTTTGAAAACTGAAATCAAAACCTAGGGTTAGGGTTTGAGGAAAAATTGGGGTTTTTTGAATCTGAACACAATAGATGAGATTTCACTCACCCAAGGAAGAAGAAGAGGGCATGGTGGCATTGTAAGGTCCAACGCGGTGGCTGAAGGCGGTGATCGTGGCGGTACACGACAGTAGCAGCGCCTAAGGCATCCCTGAACAAAAACGAAGGTGAACTTCATGGAAGGAGAGGAAGAAGGTTTAATCAACCAAGAAGAGGCGGGAACCACCATGAATGGCGGCATAGGACGCTTACCACGACAGCAGCGACGGCGGAGCTCTATTTCGTGATGGTGGCAACGTTTCCCGTGGCGGCGAGGATGAGCCAGACACAAAACAGCGGCGACGCGGGTGAGACTTGAGGCGCAGTCGTCTCCTCCTCGCGCGGTGACTCCAAGCGGTCCCTTGGTGGCGACGTCTTTCTGGTCCAGTAAGGGAGGAAGAAGAGAGATATTCTTTTTGAAAAGTTAGAGAGAAGGGATTGTTGGAACCAAAGTGGTTTTGTATATAATAATCTCTAAGTTTTGATGCTAACAAAATGATTAATTTGCTTTGTAAAGTGTTAGTTGAGATCTAACATGTGCTTTCAGTTATGCAGGAACTCTTTAATAAGTAAAATAAACTTGGGATAAGTTCAAATTGAAAAATACGCGTCCACCCCTGTAGATGGGCTGGTCAAATACTTTGTTAAAGTTTCTTAGTCATTTAATTAAGTAGACTGGTTTTCTTTAGTAGATGAGGCTATACATATTTGCTAGATGAATACCTAAATAACTTGTTAGGTACAACAAGTCCAAAGACTTGATAATAAGCACGTCCATCTTGCCACATAAGCAGACGGAAGTAATTAGTTGAAGAAAATGAACTAAAACACAAAGTAATCTAGTAGATGAGCTCTAACCATCACGTCACTAGACAGAGATCTTTATAACTGATTAAGGAATAGCAAGTCCGAAGACTTGATAGATAAGAGGATATGCCACGTCATCAGACGAGCTAAGTAAAATATAGTATAGACTTGGACTCTCATATGAATGAGTGATGGCCATCATGGCCGTGATGGCCATCACGGCCTGGCCATGATAGGTTCTGACTTTTTCGTTCTCTTCTTTTCAACCTTGCTCGATCATGGCCGTGATGGGTGTCACGGCTAGGCCGTGATGGGCTCTGTTTGGCTCAATTTTCTTTACTTTTCAAGCTCCATCTTCATGCAAGCTCCATCATGGTTGATCTTGAACATTTTAATCTTCATATCCAAATCAATGTCTCCAAATTAATTGCCAAATCTTATCATATCCTTTATTGTTGTGATAGGCAATTATTATCCAAATCCAAATTGATTAATTTGGATCCAATCTTTCATCTCAATGCCAATTGAATTATCTTTTAATCATAATAATCCAAATCCAAATTGATTTGGATTCAAATCCATCATGTGGGCCCTTGCAATTTACTTGGCAATCTTCAATCTAATTCATATCCTTCTTCTTTGTCCTTTCCTAAAAATAAAAATAAGAAAAATCTTGAGAAAATCATCTAAGATCTAATTAAATCAATTAAATTCACACATTGACTCTAAAATAACAAAAATAGGAAAACAAAGTCTAATTTGGGCTAAATCAAGTATTCAACTCAACTTAATTGATTAAATCCACTCTAAAATAATAGATAAAACATGATAAGCCAGCAGATTATCAAAATACCCCAAACTTAAACTTTGTTTGTCCTCGAGCATACTAAAAATGAAATAGACTCAAAACTTGGCAAGCTCAAAGGATTCAATCAATTTCGCACAAATTTCATGCAATTTTATCAATTCAATTTTTATTCAATGTTTTCCCTTTTCATTATAGTAATCCCCACATTCATTTACTTCAAACAAAGAGAATTTCATCATTCATTCAATAATCAATCTAAGCAAAGGGTCAAAGTTACACACAAAAGGGAGATCACCAATTTCAAATAATTGCCTTCCTCATAAGGGCATTTAGTATTTCACTCATTTGCTCAATTTGTCTAGGCTATCAACTTTCACTCAATTTCACGTTTGAAGAGCACTTTCCATGAATTTGATTTTCATCTCAAACAAAGTTCCCACGAAAACATGCATGCATCATCAAAAGGTCTTTCATAGGTTGTAATGTGGTCTGGCTAAATGTAGGATATACAAAGATGCTAGGCTTTACATCCCTTGGAATTAAGAGAGCATGGAACTTTTTACACTATTATTTTCACTCTAATTCCTTTTTCCATTTTTCTTTTTTACGCTTTGGGTGGCTACAACCTATTTCCTTTGACACCCTTTTATTTTGCCCTTTTTTGGCATTTTTTATTTTTCTTCTTTTTATTTTTCCCTTTTACCTTTGGCTTCAACCTATATTTTTTTTATTTTTCTCAATCCAAAATAACATATCGAATTGAACCCTTGTAGCCACCCCAAACTTAGTTTCCTTCAACCCTTGTCTTGCTAAGCATCCATGCTCTCCTAAATCCTAAGATTGGGTTAACATGGTTTTTCCTGATTTTGGCTTATAACATAAGGTCATCAAGAAACAATAGGCTATTAGGCTCAATGTGGCTAACTAGGGAACATGCATTAAGGATGGTTCTTTTTAGGCCAAGAAGCTATTTCAAAGAAAATTGCCTAAATCATTTGATGCAAACATATAACCATGCTAACCATGAAGAGATTCAAGCAAATCCAGGAAAGTGCAACTTAAAAGTGATTCACACAATTCAAAAACATTGTTGGAGGCTCAAATTCCTCACCTGGATATTTTTCGTAAAATGTTTGACCGAGATACAATCCCTAATGTGTGCATCCCTTCACCCCAAACTTATCATAAATTATGCAATCACAATAAAATTTCTCAAAGTTCAATTTTCAATTTTCACATGGGGATCAATTTTCAATTTTCAAATCATTAGGGGAAATCATCAAAAATAAATATTTATCATGCAATCCATTTATGCTAAATTTAATAAAATCCATTCAAGCTTACCGGCAAAAGACTCACACACATATGACTCAAGTAAATAAAAGCAAAAAATTAAAAAGAGAAGGGTTTAGAAAAACTCAATGAAGACGCTTCCACCCGGATCCCATAGTCTATGGTAAAAAGACCAAGAGATGCCCAAGATGTAAGACCTTCCTCCCGGATCCCGTGGCTTGTGGAGTGGAGATGGAAGAAGCAAGTGTGATGAGATTTTATTGACTTCTTTAAGTGATATGATGAGCTCACTTCCTCTTGGGTCAGATGGTAAGTCACCTACTCCAAGAATGACCTTTATGTAATTTGTTTCTCCATGAAGCACTAGAACCATAAATTCTTGAGGTGACCTTAGAGCCTTTTGTCGCTGTTGATGAAAACTCCCAATTCTCAGGCAGTGACTTGAACTCCAAAGTTGGTATTTTCACAAAGTAATGTTGTAGACAAATAGAAGGTACCAACTTTGTTATATCCAAACATGCATGCAAACCAACATACTTATCCAACTCAGAATTTTTAGGTTCCTCAATAGGAATGGTGAGAGAAGTATTTTTCACATGATTGGCCTCTTTTGTCCCTTGCAAAGGAACAATAGGAGATATTTCCTCCTTGCACTCCTCTTCATGATCCTCTCCCCTTGAATCATCTTCCACCACCACTTCATCTTCATTCACGTCCATGCTAGCAAATAGGTTATCTTCAACTGCTAGCAATTTAAAAAATTCACTAGCTTGTTCTTCTAACTTTTGAAAGTTGTCACTTAGTGATGCCGCTATCTTACTAGCATTTTCCCTTGCTCGCATTTCAGCCCTCTGAATCATGGAACTAACTTCCTCCTTGCTACGCTCTATGCTCAAGCTCAAAGGATAAGCATCTATATCCCAAAGAATCTCTAGCAAATCGGGATCTAACTCGAAGTATGGTGGTGGTTGCAAAGATGACAAATATGATTTCCATTCCTCTTTGGAGTATATCTTCACGTGCTTATCGGTGATACCATCAAACACGATCCAATCAAGTTGATATTTCCAAGTTGGATAGTAACGATAGTCCATGTGTTTCATCAACCTTGCACAAACAAAACTCAAAAGAAAAGGTCAAATATATACAAATAATTAAAAAGTCTAAAATAGTTGCCTCCTTTGTTACTAATGATATTGGTAGTGCCAATCCCCGGCAACGGTACCAAAAACTTGATGGGCTCTGGCAAGCGTACCAGATCGAAGGAAGTAATAATAAAACGGTGAGAAACCGAGTATCGAACTCAAGGATTGGGAAACCAAGTGTCACTTCACAAATTAAACAACTATTTAGACTGAGAAATAGGTTTGAAAAGATTTCAAGAAAATAAAAGAAACAATAAAAGAAATAAAATATTTTTCGGGTTTTTAAATATGAAAAGAGATTTCCAGGAATTGGGTTACCAACAAGATCGCTCATGCTACTAAATTGACTACCCCTCTTGTTAATTATCAAAATTTGATTTGAAGGCGAATTTATCCTAAATAAGTTAATGCTCCCTCTCGGGTTACAAGAACCGTGCCCAATTAAACCAACCCCTACTCTCGTGGTAATTGAATTTAAATTGAACCCTTTAAGTTTTGTGACAATTCGTGAACCCTCGAAGGACCGCTTCTAACTCTCGTGATTTAAGTCCTAAGTTTGATTCCTATAGATCCGACACCTAAGTTCACCGCTAGGTTCCTCCTTAGAGTATATATGACATGCAAATAAGTGTGCACCAGATTCACAAGTAATTCATGCAATAGGAATTAAATCGAAAGCAAATTGAAACTGACAAAAAGTAAAATGTCAATTCATAACATAAAACAAATCTTGGGCATAGCCCCAATACCTAAAAACAAAAAGACTACTCAAGCATTACCATGGCCATGGCAAGCTTGATTAACAAAAGCATAAAAGAAAACCTAAGAGAGAAGAAGAGAAATCCTAGTTTTTGCCTAAGGTAGAAGCCCCAGTCCTCCTATTTTCGAGCCTAATTGCCCTATTTATAGAGTAGGTTAACTTGAATTCCAAGCAATTACAAAATCAAATCAAATCGGGTTTTAAAATTCTAGATATTGCACGTCACGGCCATGATGGCTGCCACGACCAGGCCATGATAGATTCTGTCTTGGAAAACCTGGCCCTGATGGCCTGTCACGGCCGTGATGGCCATCACGGCCATGATGGCTATCATGGCCACGGCCTGGCCGTGACAGGTTCTAACTTTTTCGTTCTCTTCTTTTCAGCCTTGCTCGATCATGGCCGTGATGGGTGTCATGGCTAGGCCGTGATGGTCTCTGTTTGACTTAGTTTTCTTTACTTTTCAAGCTCTATCTTCATGCAAGCTCCATCATGGTTGATCTTGAACATTTTAATCTTCATATCCAAATCAATATCTCCAAATTAATTGTCAAATCTTATCATATCCTTTATTGTTGTGATAGGCAATTATTATCCAAATCCAAATTGATTAATTTGGATCCAATCTTTTATCTCAATGCCAATTGAATTATCTTTTAATCATAATAATCCAAATCAATTATTGATTAATTTGGATCCAATCTTTTATCTCAATGCCAATTGAATTATCTTTTAATCATAATAATCCAAATCCAAATTGATTTGGATTCAAATCCATCATGTGGGCCCTTGCAATTTACTTGGCAATCTTCAATCTAATTGATATCCTTCTTCTTTGTCCTTTCCTAAAAATAAAAATAAGAAAAATCTTGAGAAAATCATCTAAGATCTAATTAAATCAATTAAATGCACACATTGACTCTAAAATAACAAAAATAGGAAAACAAAGTCTAATTTGGGCTAAATCAAGTATTCAACTCAACTTAATTAATTAAATCCACTCTAAAATAATAGATAAAACATGATAAGACAGTAGACAAGGCTCTACTGGACGATGGTTGGATTCTATCTATGGAAGAAGAACTCAATCAGTTTGAAAGAAGTGATGTTTGGACTCTGGTTCCACTGCCCAAAGACAAATCAGTGATTGGAACAAAGTGGGTTTACAGAAACAAACTTGATGAAAATGGTAAGGTAATCAGAAACAAAGCAAGACTTGTTGCTCAAGGTTTCTCTCAAGAAGAAGGTATAGATTATACTGAAACTTTAGCACCTGTGGATAGATTAGAAGCTATTAGGATTCTACTTTCATTCGCTGCACATCATAGTATTATGCTTTTTTAGATGGATGCTAAGAATGCTTTTCTAAATGGCTTTATTAATGAAGAAGTTTATGTTATGCAACCTCTGGGTTTTGAGTGTGAAACCCATCCTGAACATGTATATAAGCTTAAGAAAGCTTTGTACGGTCTTAAGCAAGCTCCTAGAGCTTGGTATGATAGACTAAGTTCCTTTCTTACGGAAAATATATTCAATAGAGGAAAGGTTGATACAACCTTATTTAGAAAATCCATTAAGTCTAATTTCATAGTTGTACATATATATGTTGATGATATTATTTTTGATAGTACTAATGAGTCTCTGTGCAAAGAATTCTCTAAGTTAATGCAGAAAGAGTTTGAAATGAGCATGATGGGAGAACTCAAATTCTTCATTGGACTTCAAGTAAAACAAACCATGGACGAGGTGCTCATCCACCAAACTAAGTATACAAAAGAACTTCTGAAGAAGTTTAAGATGAATGACTGTAAACCAATGAATACTCCTATGCACGCCACCTCCATACTGAACAAGGATGATAAAGAGAAAAAGGTAGACCAAAAAGTATACAGAGGTATGATAGGATCTCTCTTATATCTTACTGCGTCTAGGCCTGACATTATGTTCAGTGTATGTTTATGTGCTCGATTTCAATCTGATCCTAGAGAATCTCACTTATCAGCGGTTAAGAGAATTTTTAGATATTTAAAAGGTACTATTAATCTTGGTTTGTGCTTTAAGAAAAATGAAGATTACAGATTAGTTGGTTTCTGTGATGCTGACTATGCTGGAGATAGAATTGAAAGAAAAAGCACTAGTGGAGGATGTCACTTCGTTGGAGCAAATCTTGTCTCATGGTCAAGCAAAAGACAAAGTGCCGTTGCTTTATCAACTGCTGAAGCTGAGTATATATCAGCTGCAAGTTGCTGCTCACAACTTCTCTGGATCAAACATCACTTGGAGGACTACAATGTATTTGTAAGTAGTATTCCACTTATGTGTGATAATACTGCTGCAATAAATCTATCCAAGAATCTAATTTTGCATTCTAAATCTAAGCACATTGAGATTAAACATCATTTTATTAGGGATTATGTGCAAAAAGGTGTGATTGATATTTAATTTGTAGATACTGATCATCAATGGGTAGATATCTTTACTAAACCTCTTGCAGAGGACAGATTTATCTTTATTAGGAAGCATCTTAATATGATATGTGTGGATTAGTGTAGGCGTCCAGTCTCGAGAAAAATTTGTTTTGTTAATTCTGCATCAATTACATATGCTCGTCTAATACATATTTAAATTTGTGCATCTATTACATAATGTATTGCACGTCCTTATGACGCGTCCACTGATACTGATTATCGCGTCCATTGTATAGTTTCAGACGAGTTCACATCTGGCTATGATTAAAAATATTCTTTTTGTGTATTAATCACTGCACTTATTTGGTCACAAGACAAATTTATCATTTATTCTCTTTGCTGAGTCAGTACTTCCATCAATCCCATCAAGACCTTTTTATGGTCCCAAGTTACCAACGCCGTTTTATCATAATGACATGTCATGTCAAAAGTTTTTTTTTTAAAGCCCTTGACATTCAAAATTCCTTTAAAAGTAATCTTTTCCTTCTGAGAAAAATTTTACGCTTCCATAACCTCTCGAGTTATCTCTTTACCTCTCTCCGCTTTCAAACCCTAAGCTCTTTGATCATCTACGATGGCTTCTTCAACGTGGACAAACTCAACTTAGTTATAGAGCATTTTAACATTAGTGTGCTGAAAGACTACAATCTTGACATAAGCAAATATCTCAATGCAGCTGGGTAGGAAGGACTCTTCGCGGAGAAAGTCTCTGTCTTTCCCAACCTAATCAGGGATTTCTGGAGAAACATCCAACTGACACAAACTAACTTCTACTCAACAGTATTAAGAAAGAAAATTACAGTCTCAGAAGACTATTGCTGATGCAATCTTCTGTGCTCAGGAAGGTGTAGTCTTCACTGAGTCATGGGAAGAAGACTTAGGTGGCTCTAAGACTATAGAAGTCTGCCTCATGAAAGAAGACACAGTCAGGACTCACTCTTGGAAGGCTGTTGAAATGAAGGACATCGTTCGTATCCTTCACCAACTTCTCAACAAGGTGGTGCTTCACAAGGTTGGATCAAAGGACAACCTCTCATCTCTTCACAAATTCTGTCTCTGCCATCTTCTCACAGAAACAAGAATCAATATTCCAAGAATCCTATATGGAAGATTCAGAGACGTTGTGATGAACAAGAAAAGACTCTCTGCACTTCCTTTCTGTCATCTTCTCTCAAATATTTTCAAGGCTCAAGGAGTACATACGTTTCTTGCTGCTAAGTCTCCTGAGAAGCAAGCTAGGTTATTAACTGATAAACCAATGTCTGCTGCAGACTTTGGAAAGATGAACATAGCCAACATGAACCTCACTACCTATGCTACTGTTGCGATGTCCAAGACTGAGGAATTAATGATGACTAGAGAAGAGATGGTTGAACAAAATAATGCTGAAGTCCTAGGGGTTAAAAAGATAACCAGGCAGAAGACCACTGCTACAAGGAAGCTTACCCCCAAGAGGCCGGCAAGTGGGATTGCTATCAGGGAGCCTTCTGATGCCCCTGCTGCAAAGAGGCCAAGAAAAATTATCTCTCTCATAATGAAGATGAGGAAGCTGATAAAGATGGCATTCCTATCAGTTCTATTTTAAAGAAGCAGAAGACCTTTGCTGCTGCTACTGAGGCCGTTGTGCCTGATCCATCAATTGTACCAACTAAACCAAGGAGGCAACCAGCAAGAAAATCTAGGTCGACTAAGACTTCTAAGGTATCCATCTCTGCTAATGATCATGTTCAATTAGCTGTAGATGACCTAGTGTCTACTTTAGAAACTAGGATAGATGATATGCCTGTCTCGACTCTAGATGACGTGTATATTCCCACACCTCTTTCACTTCAATCAACACAAACAACCACTTCACAAGCCAATGATACCTGGTTAAATCAACCAGATGAAAGCATTTCCCCTGGTGCATCTTTCCCCAAACCCCATGAGAACCTTATTTCCTTCCCTCACCCCAACTTCTGTCCTTTACAATGGCAAATCTGAGGATTGGGCCAAAGTAAAAAGGGAATGGAAAATTCTGTTTCATACTCACCAACCTGAACCAGAACACATTCCAGACAGATGGTATCCTCTACCTGAATATGAGGAAGAAGTTAGCCAATCTGTTGAACCCCTCTACCTACCTCACCCTGAGTGTCAATTAATCAAGAATGTGCCTTCTCAAATGCACAATGATTTAGGGTCTTTAGTCACTCACCTACCCTTAACCAAATTCCCCCCCAAGAAAATTTACCCAAACCTTGTCAAAACTCCTCCATTCTTACCACTCACTGATGGAGTTGAGAGAAACATTATACCTGTCTGGGAGACTGACCCCAAAAGGAAAAATCTTCCCACTATTCCTGAGAAAAGAGCAAGATCGTCTAAGCATGTACCCATGATCATGTCAAGGGACACGAAATGGGTGTCCTTTGAGCATCCCAGAATCTACGGGAGGTCTGCTGATTTGTTTCTGGATCAACTCTGCTATGATATGCTGAAATGGGAGTTCAGTCAAATCAGAGCTAATAGAGCTGCAAATTTTGTCCCTCTATCCTGGATGAGGCATAATGAAGCAACCAGGATTGGAATCAAGCCCTACAGGATCTGTCCGAGATTACCAATGCTAGATCTTAATAAGGACAAGGACCTGAAGAACAGAAGATTCAAGGAGTGATGCCTGAACATGAGTCAGCATTGCTTGATCTTGATCGAGGGACCTTTGATTACTCAATGTTGGATTTCCTTATAAATACTGAATCCATTGAGTTGATCAATGAGCACAGAGTTGCTGAATTCTGGAAGTCTCACATAATTCAATGCACCAGAGAGGTATCTTCCTCTGGTTTATCTGAATAAGAAAAGGAAGATATTCCCAAGGCCAGAGGAAAGTGTGGTCTCTCACACTTTAGATATATGATATATAAAGACCTCTAGGGAAAATGGTGCTGGGGAAAATGGTTGTTGAGGAAAATGGTCAAATTATCATTGTGATAATTTAGAAGATACTGCCTAATCCTATCACCAACAAAGCTCATCAGAAAGACAATATTCTCAACCTTTGGCACTAGTTGTAATGCACCCTGAAGATCAGTCAAGAACTCTGAGCACTTTTCAAGAATCTGCAGAAAGCTCAAGGCATCAGACTCTGCCATCTAATATTGAAGAAGTTCTTGTAAAACTGGTTGATGAAAGGGTTGGCAAGTTAGTTGATGAAAAGGTTGACAAGATAGCTGAAAAGATCAAGGGGGATGTTCATCAGCAAGTTCAAACTTCAATGGCTCCAACCTTAGAGGTTGTGAATAAAATGTTTGAATTTCTCATGGACTTCAAGAAGAGTCAAACTCAAAAGCCTCCTCCTCCTCCACCACCTCCTTCTGCTTAGCCTTTATTTTATTTTTTTACCCTCTTTTGTACTGATAATGATGGTCCTCTCATTTTACCTTTTTGGCTAATGACAAAAAGGGGGAGAAAGGAAAGAAAAGAGAATTATATATAAAGTCTGTTTTTGAAAAGCTCTTATGTATTTCATTTGCATACTCTCTTTGCTTGCTAAACTGCTCTGATACCTATGTTTATTCCCTAATATATATTGCATGCAGTTGATTTTCATATGCTTATTCTGCTTAAAGTATTTGAATGCTTTGTCTTAAGGGGAGCCCTGCAAGCTCTCTTAGACTTTGCTTTTCAAATTTAATTAGTTTTGTCATCATCAAAAAGGGGGAGATTGTTGGAACCAAAGTGGTTTTAGAATAAAATAATCTATAAGTTTTGATGCTAACAAAAGGATTAAATTTACTTTGCAAAGTATTCGTTGAGATCTAACATGTGCTTTCAGTTATACAGGAACTCTTTAATAAGTAAAATAAACTTGGGATAAGTTCAAATTGAAAAATACGCGTCCACCCCTGTAGACGGGCTGCTCAAGTACTTTGTTAAAGTTGCTTAGTCATTTAATTAAGTAGACTGGTTTTCTTTAGTAGACGAGGCTATAAATATTTGCTAGACGAATACCTAAATAACTTGTTAGGTACAACAAGTCCAAAGACTTGATAATAAGCACGTCCATCTTGCCACGTAAGCAGGCGGAAGTAATTAGTTGAAGAAAATAAACTAAAACATAAAGTAATCTAGTAGACAAGCTCTAACCGCCACATCACTAGATGGAGATCTTTATAACTCATTAACAAGAGTACTATTCAGCATTGCTACAATCAAGCTATCAGTCACATTGGATATCATGCATTAAATGCTATCTCTAAATGAGATTATTCAAAGTAACCGTTGAAGAAATACAAGTGAAGAAGAAGGTCACTATAAATTGAAGACCTCAGATACTGAAGAATAACTCTTGCCTGTACAATCTTGCTAGCTGAACTTTTGCCAATTAATAATCATTGATTTCATTATTCTTTCAAGGGCAAGAGTCTGTATTCATTAGTTTGAATATTGTTGTAATATTCAACTGATCAAAAACTGTCATATTCTCACACATAGTGAGTTAAGAAGATCAAACATTAAATCTCTTTGTTAGAGTTAGAACCTGAAGAGGCTTGGTAAGAAAGGAATACTTGTAGCCTGGAGAGGTGTTGAATACTTGGTTGTAATCTATTTGGAGAAATAGTGGATAAATCCTTCAAGTCGAAGGGACTGGACATAGCTCTTGGTTGGAAGAGAGTGAACCAGGATAAAATCTCTTGCATGAATCTTCTATCCCTAAACTCTACAGTTTTATTTGCTTATACTAACTGTGGGGTTTTGATATTGATTTTGTTAAAGTCTTTTAAAAAAATATCTTTGTCTTTGTGTGTGTTTTTGTTTCAAATCTCCTTGTGTGCAAAAGTTGTTTTAAAGGTTGTTTTCGAAAACTATTAACAAACACAATTCAACCCCTCCATCTTGTGTTTGTCTGTGTCAACTTCAGGGATGAAATGAGATGTTTTGGCTGATGAGGAAAAGAAACAAAACGTAAAGAAGAGAGAGGAAAGAAAGAAGGTGTCGTGGAGAAAGCTGAACCAAGGAGAGAAAATTTGATTTTTCATTTACTTAGTGGGTAAGTACAAAAATGAGTAATTAAGACTGAGTCTAGAAAAAGGATATATTTTTGGCCCTTAGATCTAAAAATAATGAGTGACAAATATAAAATTTCAAAATTTGAATTAGATTAAAGATTGATGGTTGAATTTATCAACCGAGGAAATCAATGATCCAAAAATAATCTACGATTACTTTTAAACTAACATACTTTCCAATCTAAAATTTAATATAGTAAAATATGGAAATAAATTTTTTTCAATCATACTATTTAAAATACTTTTATAAACGAATAATCATAATGACAATAGCATAATATTATTGTCTTGTAAACGCACGTACACTGCAATAAAGCAGTGTTAACGCACCAATTAAAAAATAGTTTAATAAGGAAATAAAATCAAATAAGTCAAAACGCATATAAATAAATATTTAAACGATTAATAAAACTAGTTTTCAAATAAACAAATATACATAATTATTGGGATGTTACACTTGTAGGCATCCTCATAGATCCTACACTTGTTCACCAAGGTTGGAAAGACTCTGATCTCCTGATAACTGATCGCTTGCTTGATATTCGGGCGAAGGCCATCCTCAAACTTGACACACTTTGATCGATCATCCACCATGACCTGATAAGGTGTGTAATACCTAGCCAGCTCCTCAAACTTAGCCTCATACTCACCCACTGACATACTTCCCTGCTTCAGCCCTCAGAATTCCATTTCTTTCTTGTCACGTACGTCCACAGGAAAATACTTCTCCAGAAACCTATATCTGAACACAGCCAAGGTGACTGTTGTACCCTCAGCCACCATCCTCTGACAACAGTTCTCCCACCAGTGCTCTGCCTCCTTAGTGAGCATCAAAGTGGCGAAGATAACCCGTTGCTGATCATTGCAGTCCATAGCTCTGAAGATCTTCTCGATCTCCCTCATTGATGAGTGTGATTTCACCTCATATTTCATCGACATTTTGCATGAATTTTCATATAGTTTAGGCATATTTAATTTGATTTTTGTTAGTTTTTACCTTGGAACGGGTAAGGCGGTTTTGGGGTGTTGTTTTGCAGGAATTAAGAATCAAAATGCTCAAGATTGACCATGATGGAGCTTGCATGAAGACAGGGCTTGAAAAGTGAAGAAAATGAGCCAAACAGAGACCATCACGGCCTAGCCGTGATGACCATCACGGTCATGATCGAGTAGAGCTAAAAAGAAAGAAGGCTAAAGTCAGAACTGATCACGGCCATGACATGTCAGCTGAACCAGACCCTCACAGGCAGAACTGATCACGGCCTAGCCGTGATGGTGGTCACGACCGTGACAGACCAATCAGTGAAGCAACGCCCAAGACAGAATCCGTCACGACCTGGCCGTGATGGCCATCACAGTCGTGACGCGCAATATTTGGATCTGAAGAAACTGATTTGATCTGAATTTGTGTTTGATTGGGATTCAAATTTCCCTAATCTATAAATATGGCAATCAAGCAGAGACTCAGGGAGGACTTTTTTGGCTGCCACCACTTAGGCAAATTTTTAGGATCTCTCTTCTCCTTCTTCTTCTCTTCTCTTAGGCTTTATTTCATGTTTTTGTTAATCAAGCCTGTCATCACCATGGCAATGCTTGAGTAGTAGCTTTATTTCTAGGGATTGGGGCTATGCCCAAGATCTGATTTATGTTGTGAATTGATTTCAATTTCTTGTTAATTCGATTTTGCTTTAGATCTGATTTCTATTGTTTAAATTACTTGTAAATTTGGTGGCCACTTATTTGCGTGTCATAGATATTCTAAGGAGGAACCTAGCGGTGAACTTAGGTATCGGATCTATAGAATCAGATTTAGGACTTAAATCACAAGAGTTAGAAGCGGTCCTTCGAGGATTAACGAATTGTCACAAAGCGTAAAGGGTTCAATCTAAATTCAACTACCATGAGAGTAGGGGTTGGTTTAATTGGGCACGGTTTTTGTAATCTGAGAGGGAGCATTAACTAATTTCGGATAAATTCGCCTTCAAGGCAATTTTGATAATTAAAAAGGGATAGTCAATTTAGTAACATAATCGATCTTGTTGGTAACCCAATTCCTAGGAATTCCCTTTAGATTTGAAAACCCCCAATTTGATTTGCTTTCCTGTTTTGTTTAATTGCGATATTAAATTTGATTGTTACTTGATTGTTATTTCAAAAACCAAAACCTTTTCAAAATCCCTTTTTTATAGTCCAGTTTAATCGATTTGTTAATTAGTTGTGATTTGAGATCACGGTCTCTATGGGATCGATATCTTTTTATTACTTGGAGACGAATCCGGTACACTTGCCGGAAGCACGACATCAAGTTTTTGGCGCCGTTGCCGGGGAATTGTGTTTTCTTGAATTTCAATTTAATTTTTAAATTGATTTTTTCTGGACTTTTTCTTTTTCTTTTTAATTATTTTTTTTGTTAAAAAAAATCTTTTTTCATTTATCTCTTTTCCTTTCTAGAATATCTATCTCTCTGAGTTTGTTTCTCTTTTATGCAAAGATCCCTAAGTCTTGGAAACCTTATTGAAGTTGACCCCGAAATCGATAGGACCTTTCATAGAAGTAGGAGACAACAAAGGGAGAGAGAGAGGTTGATTCCCATTCCACTCATGGCAAATCTACCGGATACCAAACCATTGAAGGACTACGCAGCCCTAAATGCGAGGGGTTTGCGAACTGGGATTGCTAGGCCAGAAATCGAGGCGGAGAACTACACTATACCGCCTATGCTAATTAGCATGATTAGGCAACATCAATTCGGAGGATTGCCCTCAGAGGACCCGACTGATCACGTGGAGACATTCTTGGAGCTCACCGATGCAATTAGGATTCATGGTGCCCCGGTCGATGCTACACGCTTGAGGTTGTTCCCCTCATCTCTTACTGGAAAGACAAAAGCTTGGCTGAAGCAAGTGCCCGCTAATACCTTGTCGACTTGGGACCAACTGGAGCAGGCATTTTTGGAGAAATTCTTCCCTCCATCCAAGACGGCATACCTGCGAACTCAGATCACCGGCTTCTTCCAAAAGGACGGAAAATGCTTATTCGAATGTTGGGATCGCTACAAGGGATTGCTGGAGTCTTGCCCACATCATGGACAAGAGAGGTGGTTGTTAGTGCACACCTTCTACAACGGATTGGATTACTCTTCGAAGGTGTCACTAGACTCCGCAGCTGGTGGGGCCTTTATGAATAGGCCTCTGACTGAGGCGTTCAATATCATTGAAAACGTAGCCACCAACTACCACCAGTGGGGTTTGGAAAGAGGTAATAACCCGAAAAAGATTTCGGGGGGTAAATTTGAAATGAATAGCACTGATCTCATTATGTCTAAAATTGACTCACTGAATAAACGCTTTGATCAGCTTGAAAGGGCTAATGTGAGTTCAATAGGTGCTACTAACATTGTTTGTGAGATTTGTGGAATGCAGGGACATGACATAATGGAGTGCCCACGAGGTATTGCCCATGGATCCGGTGCTTCGGGGGAACAAATGAACTCTTGTCACAACTTCTACGACACGAACCCGAAGTTGCCAACCTACGTTCCCCCAAATTCTTACAACCAAGGAAGGAAGAACAACCCTTACCTCTCCTACGGGAACTACAGCAACACGATGAACCATGAATTCCAAGAAGGCCAAGGTAATAGGAAACCCGCATCGGGGTATCCTCAGGTACAAAAGTCTAAACTTGAGTCTCTTTTGGAAAGTTTTGTTGAAACTTAAACAAAACAAAATGAAGAGTTTAGGCAACAAGGTAGGACAGTCAATAAGGCAATAAAAGAGTTAGCATCTAAGGTAGATAACTTAGCCATCCATAATAAGATGTTAGAAACCCAGATTGCCCAACAAGCTAGTACATACTCTAGACCTAAGGGTACGTTTCCGGGACAACCCGAAGTTAATCCCAATGAACATTGCAATACTATATACTTGAGGGATGATAAACTTGGGGTGGTTGAAAAGGATGTGGAATGTGAGGAGGACATGAGCAAAGAGGAAGAGATGGAGCCAAAGTATGTCCCTCCACCACCGTACCAACCCCCAGTACCTTTCCCACAAAGGTTGGTCAAGAGAAAGCAAGTAGAAATAGAAACTAAGAGATTAATAGAGGAGCACAATGTCATGATAAAAACTAATATGCCTCCTAAACTAAAAGATCCAGGTAGTTTCTCTATTGCTTGCTCAATTGGAGAAGTGAAAATAGACCAAGCCTTATGTGACTTAGGGGCTAATGCGAGCTTGATGCCGCTTACTATCTTGGAGAGGTTGGGAACCAAGGAATTGAGTCCATCCAATTTCTCTTTACAATTTGCAGATGGCTCAACTAAAACTCCTCTAGGCATACTAGAGAATGTTCCTGTAAGGGTAGGAAAATTTTTCACTCCTACCGATTTCATGGTGTTGGATATGAACGGGAATTCTAAATTCCCCATCATTCTAGGAAGGTCGTTCTTGGCCACAGCTGGAGCGATAAATGACGTAAAGAATGGCAAACTCTCTGAATGTAGAGGAAGGTAGGGTAGATTGTAATTTGACTAACTCATATAACAACCCTCCTTTTGAGAGTCATGTGTGCAGGATCGATATAAAGTCTCTAGATGTGAAGGAAGAACCTAACATAGAAGCAACTCCGAAGATTTGCATGACGAATGATGCACCAAGTGGTGTCGAAGTTGGAGTTGCTCATCATGTGGAAACAAAACTTCCGCCGGGAAGGAGTAAGGCCATGAAACTCAGAGTGAAAAGAGCAAAGCGAAAGTGCAATTAGCCATATGAGCAAAATCGGCTCTTTGAAGGACTCCCAGGGAAGAGAAGTGTTCTTGCACTTCTAGGCCCAGTCGACCCCGGTTGATTGAAAGAAGTATGGTCAAGCTTAAGACCGTAAATAAGCGCTTCTTGGGAGGCAACCCAAGTTTTCTTTCCCCTTTCCATTTTTGAATTTTGTTTTTGAATAATTTGAGAAGATAAGAAAAGAAAGATCAGTGATTTTGCCAAAGTTTTTCAGGTTATGAAAGCAGGAAGAGCAAAAAGGGCAAGGACAAATAAAGTCAGAAGTCATCACGCCCAGGCCGTGACAGTGGTCACGGCCGTGATGAGCTAACCAGAGAAGACCATAATGTATCACGGCCGTGACACATTTTCCAGCATCTCTTTGACTGGCATGTGAGCCAGCACCCTCTACCACCTCTGTGAGTTGTTCCATTTTTCTCCTCTCTCTGACTTGATTATTTACATTTGGGACAATGTAAGTTTTTAAGCTTGGGGTAGGGGTATTTTTGCAATTTTTTTGCATTTTTGCATTTTTCATGTTGCATTCATATAGGAATGGTTTTGCATGATCACATGATTAGATTTCCCCTTGCTTAGATTATGCATCCAATTGTGAGAACTTGGTGCCAAATAAATTGCGATAGTGAATTTTTGAACCCATTTTTTTTTATTCTTGTGATAAGGCTAAAAATAAAAACGCTTGAGATGATCTTTCGATAGTTGATGATTAGCATGTGGTTCCTTAGATTTGTGTTTCTCATTGATTTTGAACTACTAAATGTGAGATTTTTGAGCCAAAAAGGGGTACTCACTAAATCTACCTCATTCTTTGTGATAGTGTTTTATTCCTCTTGGATTGTATTCTCTAGAACTTGACTTGAAACCGTTTTGAAACTTAAAAAATTTTTAAAACATTTTTGAAAATGATTGAAGCATTAGGTATTTTTCTGGCCTTCTGAGCTTTGATTGATTAAACTCTACCACTTAGTTGCCCAATTTTGAGCCTAAAAGAATAAAATACTTTTCTTGGTACCTTGATTTATTTTGATGAATAATGCTTGGTATGGCACCTTTTAAAGTATTGCAAAAAGGGTAAAAAGGTTTGAAAAATAAAATTGTGGGATGAGAAAATTAGAAAAATATTTCTCTTGAATTAAAAGTCTCCCCTTCTCCAAAAAATAAAATAAAATAAAATAGAAAAAAATGGAGAAGGGGATAACAAAAAGAAAGTGAGAAATAAAATAAAAATAAAGAAAGAAAGGTGGAAAAGTGAACTAAAAGCCCAAAAAAAGGTATCTTAGAAGGTCGTCATGTTTTGCAATGTTCGATATTTTGTTTAGCCTTCTTGAAATTTCCTTTTCTTGATTTCCCCACCTAACGATTAATCCCATGGTCTCATTACAACCAAAATAAAAGACCTCTTGATTCTTATGTGTTTTCATTAATAAAGTAGATATTTGGTTAATAGTCAAGCTTATGGTAGAATACCTTCCTTGAGGAAATTGAGCGAATTGTCATATACCCTTAAACACTTGAGTGAGGTGAGAAGAGTGCCCGAATCAGTGAGAATATGAATTTAGGAAACCTAAGCTTCTAATTGGACTCGAAATTGATTGTCTCTTGGGTACTTATTGAATATGCCTGTTACTTGGATTAGTTACTCGGGTTCTTGGTTCACTATCCATGCTCTGATTATTTATATTTTCTGGCCTTAGTGATTGCTTGAGGACAAGCAAAGTCTTAAGCTTGGGGTAGTTTGATGAGTGTGATTTCACCTCATATTTCATCGACATTTTGCATGCATTTTCATATAGTTTAGGCATATTTAATTTAATTTTTGTTAGTTTTTACCTTGGAACGGGTAAGGCGGTTTTGTGGTGTTGTTTTGCAGGAATTAAGAATCAAAATGCTCAAAATTGACCATGATGGAGCTTGCATGAAGATAGGGCTTGAAAAGTGAAGAAAATGAGCCAAACAGAGCCCATCACGACCATGATCGAGTAGAGCCAAAAAGAAAGAAGGCTAAAGTCAGAACTCATCACGACCAGGCCGTGATTCCCATCACGGTCGTGACATGTCAGCTGAACCAGACCCTCACAGGCAGAACTGATCACGGCCTAGCCGTGATGGTGGTCACGGCCGTGACAGACCAATCAGTGAAGCAACGCCCAAGGCAGAATCCGTCACGGCCTGGCCGTGATGGCCATCGCAGCCGTGACGCGCAATATTTGGCTCTGAAGAAACTGATTTGAACTGAATTTGTGTTTGATTGGGATTCAAATTTCCCTAATCTATAAATATGGCAATCAAGCAGAGACTCGGGGAGGACTTTTTTGGCTGCTACCACTTAGGCAAATTTTTAGGATCTCTCTTCTCCTTCTTCTCTTCTCTTAGGCTTTATTTCATGCTTTTGTTAATCAAGCCTGTCATCACCATGGCAATGCTTGAGTAGTAGCTTTATTTCTAGGGATTGGGGCTATGCCCAAGATCTGATTTATGTTGTGAATTGATTTCAATTTCTTGTTAATTCGATTTTGCTTTAAATCTGATTTCTACTGTTTTAATTACTCGTAAATTCGGTGGCCACTTATTTGCGTGTCGTAGATATTCTAAGGAGGAACCTAGCGATGAACTTAGGTATCGTATCTATAGAATCAGACTTAGGACTTAAATCACGAGAGTTAGAAGCGGTCCTTCGAGGATTAATGAATTGTCACAAAGCGTAAAGGGTTCAATCTAAATTCAACTACCACGAGAGTAGGGGTTGGTTTAATTGGGCACGGTTTTTGTAACCCGAGAGGGAGCATTAACTAATTTAGGATAAATTCGCCTTCAAGGCAATTTTGATAATTAAAAAGGGATAGTCAATTTAGTAACATAATCGATCTTGTTGGTAACCCAATTCCTAGGAATTCCCTTTAGATTTGAAAACCCCCAATTTGATTTGCTTTCCTGTTTTGTTTAATTGCGATATTAAATTTGATTTGTTACTTGATTGTTATTTCAAAAACCAAAATGTTTTCAAAATCCCTTTTTATAGTCCAGTTTAATCGATTTGTTAATTAGTTGTGATTTGAGATCACGGTCTCTGTGGGATCGATATCTTTTTATTACTTGGCGACGAATCCGGTACACTTGCCGGAAGCACGACATCACTCATCCACAACAAAACTCCCTCGGGATCATAAGCTCCTCTGAAAGATGGCGGATTGTTCCACTGGAACTTGTTGAGACCCTGAAACTCAGCTGGTCCTCCGTTGTTATTGTTCTGAACTTGTCCGATTGCATTGGCAAGGAGTGCCAACGTGTCAGTGATTTCCTGATCGTTCCTACCCCTTCCTATCATGAGTTCTTGTACATGTACAAAACAACCATTAAATATAGATAACGTAAACAGGAAAAGCGATATGCTCAAAACTTTAAGCATCATTGTCTATAACAAGTATAGACAATTCAAACAAGAGCATACAACAGACTCACAATAGACTCATACCACGGCCTGATAGGACAGACCTGCTCTGATACCACTAAATGTGACACCCTCTACCCCGCATATTAATATAAAAACTTTTACTTAAAAGAGGTAATATAAAAACATGTATTTATTTAATAAAATAAAAACTTGGATAAAAGATATCACATTATAACAACTCAATGCGGAAAGAAACATAATTTTAAAAGAAATAAAACATAAACAAAGAAATAACATAACAAAACCCAACCTCGATATCACATACAGAGCTGGTATAACCGTTCCGAAATAAAATCCTCGGAATACAACGAAACTGAAAACTAACTAACAACTATATAGCTAAGCATCCTAACTAGAGTCGTGGCTCCTCAGAGTCACTCCTCCCCTGACTACTCACCGTCCTCTGCATAAAGAAATACATGCCAACAACAGGAAAAGAAACGGGGAGTAAAAAATCATAAAAACACAACGGCATGGAAGTAGTTAAGCAAGATGAACATACATCATAACATGGCACAGCAATATACAACATAACATCAACATAATATAATCATATCAACATGTCATCTCAACCAACATATGCTATGCGGTGCAACACTATTCCGATACTCCATTATACATGTGGATCCAACTATCTCAGGAAGGCAACTTCGGAGTTACATATCCACATTGGCCAAAAAGCACCAATGCCAGCAGTCCACCAAACCATGGGTGAACCCCTTGGATAGCAGACGCACCATAATGAGGGTACGCCAGCGCGGGGGCGCATGGTTTACCAAACCTTGGGTAAACCACCCGAGACTTGGCCAGATCGCCGTACTCTAGGACGACCTCCCCTATGTTGAACTTCCCCCACTAACAACTTCAACGTATGAATGCATGAGCACAACAACACATTAGGCAACCACCTCCTTTGCTTGGGTCAATAAGCACCCAAGACTTATCACCAACATCAACGTCAACATCAATACCTTAACCCTTTATGGTTCAAGGCCCCCTTAGCCAAAAATCACTAAGGTTCAACTTATCAACACCTCGACCAAAAAGCACCGAGGCCACTTTGGCCAAAAAGCACCAAAGTCTATCACGTGCGGTAACCCACTGGGCACCGGCTTAACCAACTTGTTATTCTTGTTTATCTTAATTGATCTTTAATTAAGTTATCTAAATGTCTTTGTCCGATTAGTGTATTATCATATCATTGGGGACATTTGGGGTGGAACACCCCTTAAACCTTTAATCTCAGATTCTGTCCTGGAGAGGAAGCACGGGCGTGCTCCCTCTAAGCACGGGCGTGCTTTCACTTAAGTGAAGCACGGACGTGCTTTCACTTAAGTGAAGCACGGACGTGCTTTCACTTAAGTGAAGCACGGTCGTAAAATAGACAACTATAAACACAAGAAGGGGGGGTTGAATTGTGTTCATCAGAATTTAAGCAAAGTTGAAATCTTTTCGCAAACAGAAGCTAGGTTCAGACAAGTGGAAGGATACAGGACAGACGGGTGACCTTTCTAATGAAATTTCAACAGTGACTTTGGCAAACACACCACTTGATAAATGAATAAGAAAACTAAAGTAATTAAAGAGGTTATAAGTAAAGAGAGATTGACATCGTTATTTATCCTGGTTCACTCTTCAAAGCAAATAGCTACGTCCAGTCCTTGGCAGCACCAAGATTTATCCACTATAACTGATCAGGTTACAGACTCAAGTATTATTTGCACACCTAGCCTCTTCAGGCTCCAAGACAAGTATTCTTTGCACACCTAGCCTCTTCAGGCTCAAGACAAGTATTCTTTGCACACTTAGCCTCTTCAGTCTGACTCAGGTTTGTTTGAGAGATTTGGTTTGTAATAAATACAACTTAAGACAGACAGAACTTTCACTAACACTCAGAGAGTGGTTTAAATGTAAAGCTTAGAAAATTTTGCGTAATCACTTCAAATGATTGAAGAATATAGAATGAAAGAATAAAGATAATAATGCACAGAGTAATGGCTCTTTAATGCTACGTGTATTCTCTATTCTCTGTTTTTCATCTTCAATGACTTCTATATTTATAGTCTTCAAGCATTTAGGATCCGTTAGAGAAATTCCCTCAGATGTTGGCTTCAAGTAGAACTTCATTAAATACAATAGAGTCGTTCTGGGCAGCCATTAATGCAATAGGAACTTTGCTTGTACTCTAACATGAAGGATCATGACTTTATGCATCGTGATACAGCCAGAACAGAGTTGTGCAGAGAGCTTTTTATACTTTGCTGAGTACAATTCCCTTTTCGTGTAAGGATCAGAGGTACAGACACTAAATTGAATGTCAGGTCTGCTTGAAGTTAAGTACATTAGAGATCCAATCATACCTCTGTAGACAATTTGATCTACCTTTTTACCTTCATCATCTTTGTTTAGTTTTGCATTGGGTTGCATAGGGGTTTTCATGAGATTTGCATTTTCCATTTTGTATTTCTTGAGTATCTCCATGGTATATTTTTGTTGATGAATGTAAATTCCATCACTTGTCTGCTTGATTTGTAATCCAAGGAAGAACTTCAATTCTCTCATCATGCTCATCTCAAATTCAGCTTGCATTAGATTTGAAAATTCCTTGCACAGCTTTTCATTAGTTGCTCCAAAAATAATATCATTAACATATATTTGAACTATAATAAAGTCCTTTTTAGAGCATTTCTTGAACGGAGTAGTGTCTACTTGTCCTCTAGTAAAACCATTATGCAAGAGAAAAAAACCGAGTCTATCATACCATGCTCTAGGTGCTTGTTTCAAACCATATAATGCCTTTTTAAGTTTGAAAACGTGATCTGGTTTATCTATATCCTCAAAACACGGGGGTTGTTAACATACATTTCTTCTTCAATTATACCATTTAAAAAAGTACTTTTTACATCCATTTGAAACAGGGTGATTTGGTGTTGTGCAGCATATGACATTAAAATGTGTATGGCTTCTATTCTAGCTATAGGCGCAAAGGTTTCAGTATAATCAATACCTTCTTGTTGGTTATAGCCTTGAGCTACTAACCTTGCCTTATTTGTGACAACTTTACCATCTTCATCCAATTTGTTTCGGAAGACCCATCTTGTTCCAATAACAGATTTGTTTTTAGGCTTAGAGATAAGAGTCCAGACATCATTTCTGGTGAACTGGTTAAGTTCTTCTAGCATAGCAAGAATCCAGCTTTCATCCTCAAGAACTTCTTCAATGCATTTTGGCTCCAATTCTGATATAAAGGCCACATTGCTTGATTCTCTTAGTGTGGATCTGGTTTTTACTCCTTCAGAAGGATTTCATGAATTAGATCCTTAGGATGATGAGTGTTGAACTTCCAATCCCTTTTGAGATCATCATGAAGATCTTGACTTGTCTGCTGACTCGTCTGCTCCACTTGTCCGACATCCTGAAGCACATGTTCTGTTTTGGTTAGATTTGGTTGTTGACTTTCTGACTTGTTTATATCAAGACCTGCAAGACCAACTTCTAGATATGATAGTTCTTTATCAGTATTTAGTTCATCAGTGAATTTAACATGAAGAGATTCTTCAATGACACAGGTTTTTGAATTATAAACTCTAAAAGCCTTAGACATTTCAGAATAACCTACGAAAATACCTTTATCTACCTTAGAATCAAACTTTCCAAGATTGTCTCTGGTGTTCAGAATAAAACATTCACATCCAAAAGCATGAAAATAAGATATGTTGGGGCTTTTTCGTTTCCACAATTCATAAGGAGTCCTTTTTAGAAAAGGCCTAATAAGTATTCTGTTTTGTACATAACAAGCAGTGTTTACAGCTTCTGCCCAGAAGTACTTATGGAGACTATTTTCATTGAGCATAGATCTAGCCATCTCTTGCAGAGATCTGTTTTTTTCTCTCAACCACTCCAATTTACATTGGATTTTTAGGTGCAGAAAAATTGTGAGAGATTCCATTCTCCTCACAGAACTGTCTAAACTGCTCTTAGATTTGAAACTTGATTTTATCTGTTTACCTCTCTGACATGCATCACACAAGACATCTTTCTTAAAACTAATATCAGACAATCCTCTCACAAGATTATTCCTTTTTAATTCAGAAATTAGTTTCATACTAGCATGACCTAGTTTCTTATGCCATAACCAACTTTCATCCTCTTTAGACATCAGACAGGTTACACTTTGATCTGAGAGATCAGACAGTTCAATCTTATAAAGATTTTGTTGCCTTTTAGCCGAAAATAGGGTTTTGCCACAATAGTCTTTAACTATGTATACATCCTTGGTAAAGGAAACATCAAATCCACTATCACATAATTGACTTATGCGAAGTAAATTGTGTCTTAATCCTTTAACCATAAGAACATTAGATATAGAGGGAAGAGGGGGTTTACCACCAATAGTACCAATTCCTATAACTTTCCCTTTCTTATTCCCTCTGAAGGCAACGTGTCCTTCTTTCTTAAGTTGGAGGTCTAGGAACAAAGACCTTTCTCCTGTCATAAGACGCTAGCAGCCATTGTCCAGGTACCAGTAGTGATGTTTTCTTTGTCCTGTTGAGGACATCTGCAATAAAAATTATTTGATCTTTTGGTACCCATATTTTTCTGGGTCCTTTTCTGTTAGTTCTAGGAGTCTGTGAAGACTTCCTTCTCTTCTTATGGATACACTTAGACATAACATGTCCAGTTTTTCCACAGAAGTTATAGACAGGTGTAGACTTGGTTACAGTTGACTTAACAGATACTGTAGAGGCTTTAGTTGATAATTTATGATGTGTCTGATGGACATATCCAATACCATCTTTGTTAAGAGTGTTAAGAGAGTGCCTCTGACAGCCAAGTAGCTTAGTCAGATTATCTCTAAAATTAACCAATTTGGCAAGATCAGAAGTGAGCTCTTCCACTTTCTGTTGAAATTTTTCAACTTCTTCAGATGGTAATGTTTCACTTGAGATCTTAGCTTCATTAGACTTTTCAGTCTTTAGCTCATTGTTCTCTTTAGCCAACTTCTCACACTCTTGAGATTTCTGTTTATGCTCACTGGTGAGCTATACATACTCTCTCTTGAGGGATTTGAAGGCCTTAGATAAGTGGTTGGATTCCTCCAGCAACTCCTTATAGGCATCAAGTAATTCCTCATAGTCAGGATGTACCTCATCATCTGAGTCTGAGTCAGTGTTGGCCATCAAATAGAGATTGGCTTCTTCCTCTATTTCTTTATCAGAAGATGTTGACTCCAGATCCTCCCAAGTAGCCATCATTGCTTTCTTCTTCTTCTTGAAGAATTTCTTAAAAGGGGCCTTCTTGAGTTGATGACATTCAGCCTTGATGTGACCAGGCTTCTTGCACTCATAGCAAACAATTGGACTTCTGTCAGTTGAGGTGGATTCTTTAAAGCTCTTGTCCTTGTTGAACCTTCTGAATGGCTTATCCCTCTTGAACTTCTTTTTCTGTAGGAGAAGCTTTATATTCCTGGTCAGGAGAGACAATTCTTCATCACTCTCAGATCCTCGTGTTCAGACAGGTCAGGATCATTGGATGACTCGTCTGCCTTTAGAGCCTTGGAAATTGTTGCTGACTTTTGATCAGTTTTCAGAGCAATTGACTTGCTCTTCTTTGGTGCAACTTCATCTCCAAGTTCTTGCTCATGAACAGTGAGTGTTCCAAGAAGTTCATCCACAGTTAAGGTAGTGAGATCCTTGGCTTGAGAGATAGCAGTGACAAAAGGTTTCCATTGTTTAGGTAGACTTCTCGAATCTTTCCAACCTTCTCAGCATTGGTATAGACTTTGCCAAGAGATTTTAAACTATTAACTATAGTTTGAAATCTTCCTATCATTTGAGCAACAGATTCTCCTTCCTCCTTGACAAACAGTTCATACTTTCTGACAAGTATGGTAATCTTTGACTCTTTGATTTTGGCTGTTCCTTCATGTGTGATAGCTAAAGTGTCCCATATTTCTTTGGCAGAGTCACAAGAACATACCTTCTCAAACTCCTCGGGACTGAGAGCACAGATGATGTTATATCTAGCTTTGTGGTTCAGCTCCCATTTTGTCTTTTCTGCAGTAGTCCACTGAGCTTTTGGTTTGTCAATGTTATCATCATTCTTGGGAATGAATGGACTGTCTGTAATGACATCCCAAAGATCAGAGTTTGAAGATAGAATGAACCATTGAAATCTATCTTTCCAATAGTTGTAGTTTTCTCCATTGAAGTAAGGAGGTATGGTTAGGGAAGCTCCTTCAGTCTGGTGACTTCCACTTGAACTAGCACCAGCAGTCATGTCTATTCTTCAGGACCTTGTACCTCTACACTTTTAGATGCTCAACCTAGAGGCTGAGCTCTGATACCAACTAAAAAAGACAACTATAAACACAAGAAAGGGGGGTTGAATTGTGTTTATCAGAATTTAAGCAAAGTTGAAATCTTTTCGTAAACAGAAGCTAGGTTCAGACGAGTGGAAGGATACAGAAAAGACGGGTGACCTTTCTAATGAAATTTCAGCAATGGCTTTGGCAAACACACCACTTGATAAACAAATAAGAAAACTAAAGTAATTTTAGAGGTTATAAGGAAAGAGAGATTGACACGGTTATTTATCCTGGTTCACTCCTCAAAGCAAAGAGCTATGTCCAGTCCTTGGCAGCACCAAGATTTATCCACTATAACTGATCAGGTTACAGACTCAAGTATTGTTTGCACACCTAGCCTCTTCAGGCTCCAAGACAAGTATTCTTTGCACACCTAGCCTCTTCAGGCTTAAGACGAGTATTCTTTG
The DNA here is from genome assembly GCA_030762895.1 of Sophora flavescens. Classification (NCBI taxonomy): domain Eukaryota; kingdom Viridiplantae; phylum Streptophyta; class Magnoliopsida; order Fabales; family Fabaceae; genus Sophora; species Sophora flavescens. The sequence goes on along the minus strand of CM061066.1, from coordinate 51,758,571 downwards.
CACACTTAGCCTTTTTAGGTTCACTCAAGTTTGTTTGAGAGATTTGGTTTGTAATAAATACACTTTAAGACAAACAAAACTTTCACTAACACTCAGAGAGTGGTTTAAATGTAAATCTTAGGAAAGTCTGCATAATAACTTCAAATGATTGAAGAATACAGAATGAAATAATGAAGATAATAATGCGCAGAGTAATGGCTCTTTAATGCTATGTGTATTCTCTATTCTCTGTTCTTCATCTTCAATGACTTCTGTATTTATAGTCTTCAAGCATTTAGGATCCATTAGAGACATTCCCTCTGATGTTGGCTTCAAGCAGAACTTCATTAAATGCAATAGAGTCGTTCTGGGCAGCCATTAATACAATAGGAACGTTGGTTGTACTCTAACATGAAGGATCATGGCTTTATGCATCGTGATACAGCCATAATAGAGTTGTGCAGAGAGCTTTTTGTACTTTGCTGAGTGACATTCCCTTTTCGTGTAAGGACCATAGGTACTAGGGAATAAAGCATGTTGGAAGCATTCTTTAACTGGTCTTTGGTTCTGATAACCGAGGTTGCTTGAGAGAGAAACTTCTGACTATTCTTGATTCTGGTTCTTGAAATAAGATACTGAAAATTCTTATAGAATTCACGTTCATAAGATAAGTGCGTCCATCTTGAAAATAACCGCGTCCATCTAGCCATTTAAGATTTTACATTTGGACGAGATAGTAGACAAGCTCCATATGCCACGTCATTGGACGGACACTCCTTTAACTGGTTGAACGTAACCTAGTAGACGAGCTCCATATGCCACATCATTGGACGGAGCTTTTCATTAAGGACTTAGCAAGTCCAAAGACTCGTGTGGACGAGCGCTTCTGATACCTTAGTGGACGAGCGCCTCTGTTTCTTTAGTGGACGAGCGCCTCTGTTACTTTAGTGGACGGGCGCCTCTGTCACTTTAGTAGACGACCGCTTCTGTCACTTTAGTAGACGAGCGCTTCTATCACTTTAGTGGATGAGCGCTTGTATCACTTTACTGGACGCTAGCTTTTATCACTTTATTGGACGTCCGCTTTTATCACTTTATTGGATGCCCGCTTTTATCACTTATATTGGACGTGCTCTTCAATTACTTCAATGTTGGATGTGCGCTTCTATCAATTGTGTGTATAGATGATTCTTACAATTTTAATCTGCACACTAGATTGATAGGTTAGCAACAAATATGAAGGTTAATTAAATCATTAACCAATGTTTAGTTCTCATTAAAACTTAGGGAAATGCACATCAGACATTTTAGAGACTTAACAATCTCCAACTTTTTGATGATGACAAACATTGAGATGATTTAAGTAACCTCGGAAAATATCAACAAAGAAAATAGCATATAACATACAGGTTGAAATTTTCTTAGGCGGACAAGTCATGTAGATGTTAGATCAGACATTAAGATTATCGTTTAACTTTGAAATTATCAGAGCAATGAGGTTGACTTGTTTTACTTTGAAATTATCATCAAAGTAATCTTACATAAGATTTATTTGAGCAATTATAGCAACTATCAGAACATACTCATGTCCATGTGTTATTTAATATTCATATCATATTCATTCATATTCATTCTTCTATAACACATTTCTATCACATTTCTCATTTCTCCCATTTCATTTCTCCCATTCTCTTCCTTTTGTCAACATCAAAAAGGGTTATCAAGTTTTATTTATGAGATATGTTAAGGGCAAGATAACATGTTAAGAAAATCATAGTAATGCAGCAAGCATATGAGTCATACTCCTCTTAAACTATTGTATCATCACTCCCCCTGAACTAATGCTTAGTTAAAAGAACATGTATAAATGAGTAAAGACAGATTTAGCATAAACAGGTGATAAAGCACAGACAGGTTATCATTCAGACATGTCATTCAACAATAAAATGCATGTATAGATTATCTCTAATAAATAAAAACCTTTCTTCTACGAGGGGTTTAGTGAAAATATCAGCCCGTTGATTTTCAGTTTTAACAAACTTAATATCAAAGATGCCTTTCTGAACATAATCCCTAATATAATGATGTTTGATTTCAATATGCTTAGCCTTACAATGTTGAATTGGATTTTTAGTTAAGCATATAGCACTATAATTATCACACCATACAGATATTATGTTCAAAAATAGATTAATCCTCAAGTTGTTGTTTTACCCATAAGAGTTGAGAGCAACAACTAGCAGCAGAGATGTATTCTGCTTCCGCGGTAGACAGGGCAATGGTTGTCTGCCTCTTGCTTGACCATGAGACTAAACTTGCTCCAATGAAGTGACATCCTCCACTGGTGCTTTTTCTTTCTATTCTGTCTCCAGCAAAATCAGCATCACAATATCCCACTAATCTGTATTCTTTTGATCTTAAATACAGCAAACCAAGATTAGTAGTTCCAAGCAAATATCTAAATATTCTTTTAACAGCCTTAAGATGAGATTCTCTAGGATCCGATTGGAACCTAGCACGATTCTGATACACTAAATTGAATGTCAGTCCTGCTTGAAGTTAAGTACAAGATATAGAGCCAATCATACCTCTGTAGACAATTTGATCTACCTTTTTACCTTCATCATCTTTGCTTAGTTTTGCATTGGGTTGCATAGGGGTTTTCATGAGCTTTGCATTTTCCATTTTGTATTTCTTGAGTATTCCTTGGTATATTTTTGTTGATGAATGTAAATTGCACCACTTGTCTGCTTGATTTGTAATTCAAGGAAGAACTTCAATTCTCCCATCATGCTCATCTCAAATTCAGCTTGCATTAGATTTGAAAATTCCTTGCACAACTTTTCATTAGTTTCTCCAAAAATAATATCATCAACATATATTTGAAGTATAATAAAGTCCTTTTTAGAGCATTTCTTGAACGGAGTAGTGTCTACTTGTCCTCTAGTTAAACCATTATGCATGAGAAAAGAACTGAGTCTATCATGCCATGCTCTAGGTGCTTGTTTCAAACCATATAATACCTTTTTAAGTTTGAAAACGTGATCTGGTTTATCAGTATCCTCAAAACCAGGGGGTTGTTTAACATACACTTCTTCTTCAATTATACCATTTAAAAAAGCACTTTTTACATTCATTTGAAACAGGGTGATTTGGTGTTGTGCAGCATATGACATTAAAATGCGTATGGCTTCTATTCTAGCTACAGGCGCAAAGGTTTCAGTTTAATCAATACCTTCTTGTTGTTTATAGCCTTGAGCTACTAACCTTACCTTATTTCTGACAACTTTACCATCTTCATCCAATTTGTTTCTGAAGACCCATCTTGTTCCAATAACAGATTTGTTTTTAGGCTTAGAGACAAGAGTCCAGACATCATTTCTGGTGAACTGGTTATGTTCTTCTTGCATAGCAAGAATCCAGCTTTCATCCTTAAGAGCTTCTTCAATGTGTTTTGGCTCCAATTATGATATAAAGGCCACATTGTTTGATTCTCTCAGTGTGAATCTGGTTCTTACTACTTCAGAAGGATTTCCATGAATAAGATCCTTAGGGTGATGAGTATTGAACTTCCAATCCCTTTTGAGATCATCTTGAAGATCTTGACTTGTCTGCTGACTCGTTTGTTCCACTTGTCTGTCAGCCTCAGGCACAGATTCTGCTTTGGTTAGATCGGGTTGTTGACTTTCTGGCTTGTTTATATCAAGACCTGCATGATCATCTTCTAGATCTGATAGTTCTTTATTAGTCTTTAATCCATCATTGAATTTAACATGAACAGATTCTTCAATAATACAAGTTCTTGAATTGTAAACTCTAAAAGCCTTAGACATTTTAGAATAACCTACGAAAATACCTTTATCTACCTTAGAATCAAACTTTCCAAGATTATCTCTGGTGTTAAGAATAAAATATTCACATCCAAAAGCATGAAAATAAGATATGTTGGGGCTTTTTCCTTTCCACAATTCATAAGGAGTCCTTTTTAGAAAAGTCCTAATAAGTATTCTGTTTTGCACATAACAAGCAGTGTTTACAGCTTCTGCCTAGAAGTACTTAGGGAGATTAATTTCATTGAGCATAGATCTAGCCATCTCTTGCAGAGATATGTTCTTTCTCTCAACCACTCCATTTTGCTGTGGAGTTATAGGCGTAGAGAAATTGTGAGAGATTCCATTCTCCTCACAAAATTGTCTAAACTGCTCATTTTCAAATTCTCCACCATGATCACTTCTAAGGGTAGAAATGCAGAAACCCTGCTCATTTTGTACTCTTTTGCAGAATACTGAGAAAGTCTTAAAAGACTCATCCTTGTGTGTTAGGAAGAGTACCCATGTGTATCTAGAATAGTCATCAACTATGACAAATCCATATTTTCTTCCATCTAGGCTGGCAATACTAACTGGTCCAAACAGATCCATGTGTAACAACTGAAGAAGTCTAGAGCTTGATACTTGGTTTTTATATTTGAAACTTGATTTTATCTGTTTACCTCTCTGACATGCATCACACAAGACATCTTTCTTAAAACTAATATCAGACAATCCTCTCACAAGATTATTCCTTTTTAATTCAGAAATTAGTTTCATACTAGCATGTTCTAGTTTCTTATGCCATAACCATCTCTCATCCTCTTTAGACATCGACAAAGTTACACTTTGATCCGAGAAATCAGACAGTTCAATCTTATCAATATTTTGTTGCCTTTTAGCTGAAAAGAGGGTTTTGCCACAATATTCTTTAACTATGCATACATCCTTGGTAAAGGAAACTTCAAAACCAGTATCACATAATTGACTTATGCTAAGCAAATTGTGTCTTAATCCTTTAACCAAAAGAACAATAGATATAGAGGGAAGAGGGGGTTTACCACCAATAGTACCAATTCCTATAAATTTCCCTTTCTGATTCACTCCGAAGGCAACGTGTCCTCCTTTCTTAAGTTGGAGGTCTAGGAACATAGACCTTTCTCCTGTCATATGATACGAGAAGCCACTATCCAGGTACCAACAGTGGTGTTTTCTTTGTCCTGTTGAGGATATCTGCAACAAATATTATTTGATCTTTAGGTACCCATATTTTTCTGGGTCCTTTTCTGTTAGTTCTAGAAGTCTGTGAAGACTCTTATGGATACACTTAGACATAACATGTCCAGTTTTTCCACAGAAGTTACAGACAGGTGTAGACTTGGTTATAGTTGACTTAACAGATACTGTAGAAGCTTTAATTGATACTTTATGATGTGTCTGAGGGACATATCCAATACCTTATTTGTTAAGAGAGTGCCTTTGACAGCCAAGTAGCTTAGTCAGATTATGTCTACCATTAACAAATTTGGCAAGAGCAGAAGTGAGCTCTTCCACTTTCTGTTGAAATATTTCAACTTCTTCATATGGTGATGTTTCACTTGAGATCTTAGCTTCATTAGACTTTTCAGTCTTTAGCTCGCTGTTCTCTTTAGCCAGCTTCTCACACTCTTGAGATTTCTGTTTATGCTCACTGGTGAACTTTACATACTATCTCTTGAGGGATTTGAAGGCCTTAGATAAGCAGTTGGATTCCTCCAACAACTCCTCATAGGCATCAAGTAATTCCCCATAGTCAGGATGTACCTTATCATTTGAGTCTGTGTCAGTGTTGGCCATCAAACAGAGATTGACTTCTTCCTCTGTTTCTTCATCAGAAGATGTTGACTCTAGATCCTCCCAAGTAGCCATCATTCCTTTCTTCTTCTTCTTAAAGAATTTCTTAAAAGGGGCCTTATTGAGTTGAGGACATTCAGCCTTGATGTGACCAAGCTTCTTGCACTCGTAGCAAACAAATAGACTTTTGTCGGTTGAGGTGGATTCTTTGAAGTTCTTGTCCTTGTTGAACCTTCTGAATGGCTTATCCCTCTTGAACTTCTTTTTATGTAGGAGAAGCTTTATCTTCCTGGTCAGGAGAGACAATTCTTCATCACTCTCAGAATCCTCGTGTTCAGACAGGTCAGCATCACTTGATGACTCGTCTGCCTTTAGAGCCTTGGAAACTTTTGCTGACCTTTGATCAGCTTTCAGAGCAATTGACTTGCTCTTCTCTGGTGCAACTTCATCTCCAAGTTCTTGCTCTGAACAGTGAGTGTTCCAAGATGTTCATCCATAGTCAAGGTAGTGAGATCCTTGACTTGAGAGATAGCAGTGACCAAAGGTCTCCATTGTTTAGGTAGACTTATCAGAATCTTTCCAACCTTCTAAGCATTGGTATAGACTTTGCCAAGAGATTTTAAACTGTTGACTATAGTTTGAAATCTTCCTATCATTTGAGCAACAGATTCTCCTTCCTCCATGACAAACAATTCATACTTTCTGACAAGTATGGCAATCTTTGACTCTTTGACTTTGGTTGTTCCTTCATATGTGACTGCTAAAGTGTCCCATAATTCTTTGGCAGAGTCGCAAGCACATACCTTCTCAAACTCCTCAGGACTGAGAGCACAGATGATGTTATATCTAGCTTTGTGGTTCGGCTCCCATTTTGTCTTTTCTGCAGTAGTCCACTGAGCTTTTGGTTTGTCAGTATTATCATCATTCTTGGGAATGAATGGACCGTCTGTAATGACATCCCAAATATCAGAGTTTGAAGAGAGAATGAACCATTGAAATCTATCTTTCCAATAGTAGTAGTTTTCTCCATTTAAGTAAGGATGTCTGGTTAGGGAAGCTCCTTCAATCTGGTGACTTCCACTTGAACTAGCTCCAGCAGTCATGTCTATTCTTCGAGATCTTTTACCTCTACACTGTTAGATGCTCAACCCAGAGGCTGAGCTTTGATACCAACTAAAATAGACAACTATAAACACAAGAATGGGGTTGAATTGTGTTTATTAGAATTTAAGCAAAGTTGAAATCTTTTCGCAAATAGAAGCTAGGTTCAGACGAGTGGAAAGATACAGGACAGACGGGTGACCTTTCTAATGAAATTTCAACAGTGGCTTTGGCAAACACACCACTTGATGAACGAATAAGAAAACTAAAGTAATTAACGTGGTTATAAGGAAAGAGAGATTGACACAGTTATTTATCCCGGTTCACTCTTCAAAGCAAAGAGCTACGTCCAGTCCATGTCAGCACCAAGATTTATCCACTATAGCTGATTAGGTTACAGACTCAAGTATTGTTTGCACAACTAGCCTCTTCAGGCACCAAGACAAGTTTTCTTTGCACACCTCGCCTCTTCAGGCTCGAGACAAGTATTCTTTGCACACTTAGCCTTTTCAGGCTCACTCAGGTTTGTTTGAGAGATTTGGTTTGTAATAAATACAACTTAAGACAGGCAGAACTTTCACTAACACTCAGAGAGTGGTTTAAATGTAAAGCTTAGGAAAGTCTGTGTAATAACTTCAAATGATTGAAGAATACAGAATGAAAGAATGAAGATAATAATGCGCAGAGTAATGGCTCTCTAATTCTATGTGTATTCTCTATTCTCTGTTCTTCATCTCCAATGACTTCTGTATTTATAGTCTTCAAGCATTTATGATCCATTAGATACATTCCCTCAGATGTTGGCTTCAAGCAGAACTTCATTAAATGCAATAGAGTCGTTCTTGGCAGCCATTAATGCAATAGGAACGTTGGTTGTTCTCTAACATGAAGGATCATGGCTTTATGCATCGTGATACAACCATAACAGAGTTATGCAGAAAGCTTTTTGTACTTTTCTGAGTACAATTCCCTTTTCGTGTAAGGACTAGAGGTACTAGGGAATAAAGCATGTTGGAACCATTCTTTAACTGGTCTTTGGTTCTGATAACCGAGGTTGCTTGAGAGAGAAACTTCTGACTTTTCTTGATTATGGTTCTTGAAACAAGATACTGAAAATTCTTATAGAATTCGCGTTCATAAGATAAGTGCGTCCATCTTGAAAATAACCGCGTCCATCTAGCCATTTAAGATTTTACATTCGGAGGGGCTAGTAGACGAGCACCATATGCTACGTCATTGGACGGATACTCCTTTAACTGGTTGAACGTAATCTAGTAGACGAGCTCCATATGCCATGTCATTGGACGGAGCTTTTCATTAAGGACTTAGCAAGTCCAAAGACTTGTGTGGACGAGCGCTTTTGATACCTTAGTGGACGAGCGCCTCTGTTACTTTAATGGACGAGCGCCTCTGTTACTTTAGTGGACGAGCGCCTCTGTCACTTTAGTGGACGAGCGCTTCTGTCACTTTAGTGGACGAACACTTTTGTCACTTTAGTAGACGAGCACTTCTGTCACTTTAGTGGACGAGCGCTTGTATCACTTTACTGGACGCCCGCTTTTATCACTTATGTTGGACGTGCGCTTCAATTACTTCAGTGTTGGACGTGCGCTTCTATCACTTGTGTGTATACATGATTCTTACAGTTTTAATCTGCACACTAGATTGACAGGTTAGCAACCAATATGAAGGTTAATTAAATCATTAACCAATGTTTAGTTCTCATCAAAAGTTAGGGCACATCAGACATTTTAGAGACTTAACAATCTCCCCCTTTTTGATGATGACAAACATTGAGATGATTTAATGAACCTCGGAAAATATCAACAAAGAAAATAGCATATAACATACAGGTTGAAATTTTCTTAGGCGGAAAGGTCATGCAGATGCTTGATCAGACATTAAGATTACCGTTTAACTTTTGAAATTATCAGAGAAATGAGGTTGACTTGTTTTACTTTGAAATTATTATCAGAGCAATATTACATAAGATCTATCTGAGCAATTATAGCAACTATGAGAACATTCTCATGTTCATGTGTTATTAAGGATTCATATCATAGTCATTCATATTCATTCTCCTATAACACATTTCTATCACATTTCTCATTTCTCCCAATTATTTCTCCCATTATCCCCCTTTTGTCAACATCAAAAAGGGTTATCAAATTTTATTTATGAGATATGTTAAGGGCAAGATAACATGTTAAGAAAATCATAGTAATGCAGCAAGCATATGAGACATACTCCTCTTAAACTATTGTATCATCACTCCCCCTGAACTAATGCTTAGTTAAAAGAACATGTATATAGGAGTAAAGACAGATTTAGCATAAACAGGTGATAAAGCACATACAGGTTATCATTCAGACATGTCATTCAACAATGCAACGCATGTTTAGATTATATCTAATAAATAAAAACCTTTCTTCTGCGAGGGGTTTAGTGAAAATATCAGCCCATTGATTTTCAGTTTTAACAAACTTAATATCAAAGATGCCTCTCTGAACATAATCCATAATAAAATGATGTTTGATTTCAATATGCTTAGCTTTAGAATGCTGAATTGGATTTTTAGTTAAGCATATAGAACTGGAATTATTGCACCATACAGATATGTTATGTTCGTAAATAGAGCAATCCTCAAGTTGATGTTTTACCCATAAGAGTTGAGAGCAGCAACTAGCAGCAGAGATGTATTCTGCTTCCGCAGTAGACAGGGCAATGGTTGTCTGCATTTTGCTTGACCATGAGACTAAACTTGCTCCAATGAAGTGACATCCTCCACTGGTGCTTTTTCTTTCGATTCTGTCTCCAGCAAAATCAGCATCACAATATCCCACTAATCTGTATTCTTTTGATCTTAAATACAGCAAACCAAGATTAGTAGTTCCAAGCAAATATCTAAATATTCTTTTAACAGCCTTAAGATGAGATTCTCTAGGATCAGATTGGAATCTAGCATAGATACAGACACTAAATTGAATGTCAGGTCTGTTTGAAGTTAAGTACAGTAGAGAGCCAATCGTACCTCTATAGACAGTTTGATCTACCTTTTTACCTTCATCATCTTTGCTTAGTTTTACATTGGGTTCCATAGGGGTTTTCATGAGCTTTGCATTTTCCATTTTGTATTTCTTGAGTATCTCCTTGGTATATTTTTGTTGATGAATGTAAATTCCATCACTTGTCTGCTTGATTTGTAATCCAAGGAAGAACTTCAATTCTCCCATAATGTTCATCTCAAATTCAGCTTGCATTAGATTTGAAAATTCCTTGCACAGCTTTTCATTAGTTGCTCCAAAAATAATATCATCAACATATATTTGAACTATAATAAAGCCCTTTTTAGAGCATTTCTTGAACGGGGTAGTGTCTACTTGTCCTCTAGTAAAACCATTATGCATGAGAAAAGAACCGAGTCTATCATACCATGCTCTAGGTGCGTGTTTCAAACCATATAATGCCTTTTTAAGTTTGAAAATGTGATCTGGTTTATCAGTATCCTCAATACCAGGGGGTTGTTTAACATACACTTCTTCTTCAATTATACCATTTAGAAAAACACTTTTTACATCCATTTGAAACAGGGTAATTTGGTGTTGTGCAGCATATGACATTAAAATGCGTATGGCTTCTATTCTAGCTACAGGTGCAAAGGTTTCAGTATAATCAAGACCTTCTTGTTGGCTATAGCCTTGAGCTACTAACCTTGCCTTATTTCTGACAACTTTACCATCTTCATCCAATTTGTTTCTGATGACCCATCTAGTTCCAATAACTGACTTGTTTTTAGGCTTAGAGACAAGAGTCCAGACATCATTTCTGGTGAACTGGTTAAGTTCTTCTTGCATAGCAAGAATCCAGCTTTCATCCTCAAGAGCTTATTCAATGCGTTTAGGCTCTAAATCTGAAATAAAGGCCACATTGCTTGATTCTCTAAATGTGGATCTGGTTCTTACTCCTTCAGAAGGATTTCCAATAATAAGATGCTTAGGGTGATGATTGTTGAACTTCTAATCCCTTTTGAGATCATCATGAAGATCTTGAATTGTCTGCTGACTCGTTTGTTCCACTTGTCTGTCAACCTCAGGCACAAGTTCTGTTTTGGGTAGATCGGATTGTTGACTTTCTGGCTTGTTTATATCAAGACCTCTAAGAACATCCTCTAGATCTAATAGTTCTTTATCACATAATTGACTTATGCTAAGTAAATTGTGTCTTAATCCTTTAACCATAAGAACATTAGATATAGAGGGAAGAGGGGGTTTACCACCAATAGTACCAATTCCTATAACTTTCCCTTTCTGATTCCCTCCGAAGGCAACGCGTCCTCCTTTCTTAAGTTGGAGGTCTAGGAACATAGACCTTTCTCCTGTCATATGACGTGAGCAGCCACTGTCCAGGTACCAGCAGTGGTGTTTTCTTTGTGTTGTTGAGGACATCTGAAACAAAAATTATTTGATCTTTAGGTACCCATATTTTTCTAGATCCTTTTCTGTTAGTTCTAGGAGTCTGTGAAGACTTCCTTCTCTTCTTATGGATACACTTAGACATAACATGTCCAGTTTTTCCATAGAAGTTATAGACAAGTGTAGACTTGGTTACAGTTGACTTAACAGATACTGTAGAAGCTTTAGTTTATACTTTATGATGTGTCTGATGGACATATCCAATACTTTCTTTGTTAAGAGAGTGCCTCTGACAGTCAAGTAGCTTAGTCATATTATCTCTACCATTAACAAAATTGGCAAAATCAGAAGTGAGCTCTTCCACTTTCTGTTCAAAATTTTCAACTTCTTCAGATGGTGATGTTTCACTTGAGATCTTAGCTTCATTAGACTTTTCAGTCTTCATCTCACTGTTCTCTTTTGCCAACTTCTCACACTCTTGAGATTTCTGTTTATGCTCACTGGTGAGCTTTACATACTCTCTCTTGAGGGATTTGAAGGCCTTACATAAGCAGTTGGATTCCTCTAGCAACTCCTCATAGGCATCAAGTAATTCCTCTTAGACAGGATGTACCTCATCATCTGAGTCCGAGTCAATGTTGGCCATCAAACAGAGATTGGCTTCTTCCTCTATTTCTTCATCAGAAGATGTTGACTCCAGATCCTCCCAAGTAGCCATCATTCCTTTCTTCTTCTTCTTGAAGAATTTCTTAAAAGGGGCCTTCTTGAGTTGAGGACATTCAGCCTTGATGTGACCAGGCTTCTTGCACTCATAGCAAACAATTGGACTTTTGTCTGTTGAGGTGGATTCTTTGAAGTTCTTGTCCTTGTTGAACCTTCTGAATGGCTTTTCCCTCTTAAGCTTCTTTTTCTGTAGTAGAAGCTTTATCTTCATGGTCAGGAGAGACAATTCTTCATCACTCTCATAATCCTCGTGTTCAGACAGGTCAGCATCACTGGATGACTCGTCTGTCTTTTGAGCCCTGGAAACTTTTGCTGAGTTTTGATCAGCTTTCAGAGAAATTGACTTGCTCTTTTTTGGTGCAACTTCATCTCCAAGTTCTTGCTCATGAACAGTGAGTGATCCGAGAAGTTCATCCATAGTCAAGGTAGTGAGATCCTTGGCTTGAGAGATAGCAGTGACCAAAGGTCTCCATTGTTTAGGTAGACTTCTCGGAATCTTTCCAACCTTCTCAGCATTGGTATAGACTTTGCCAAGAGATTTTAAACTGTTGCCTATAGTTTGAAATCTTCCTATCATTTGAGCAACAGATTCTCCTTCCTCCATGACAAACAGTTCAAACTTTTTAACAAGTATGACAATCTTTGACTCTTTGACTTTGGATGTTCCTTCATGTGTGACAGCTAAAGTATCCCATATTTCTTTGGCAAAGTCGCAAGTGCATACCTTCTAAAACTCCTCAGGACTGAGAGCACAGATGATGTTATATCTAGCTTTGTGGTTCAACTCCCATTTTGTCTTTTCTGCAGTAGTTCACTGAGCTTTTGGTTTGTCAGTGTTATCATCATTCTTGGGAATGAACCATTGAAATCTATCTTTCCAATAGTTGTAGTTTTCTCCATTGAAGTAAGGACGTCTGGTTAGGGAAGTTCCTTCAGTCTGGTGACTTCCACTTGAACTAGCTCCAGCAGTCATGTCTATTCTTCAGGACATTTTACCTATATATTGTTAGATGCTCAATCCAGAGGCTGAGCTCTGATACCAACTAATATAGACAACTATAAACACAAGAAGGGGGGTTGAATTGTCTTTATCAGAATTTAAGCAAAGTTGAAATCTTTTCGCAAACAGAAGCTAGGTTCAGACGAGTGGAAGGATACAGGACAGACAGGTAACCTTTCTAATGAAATTTCAACAGTGACTTTGGTAAACACACCACTTGATAAACGAATAAGAAAACTAAATTAATTAAAGAGGTTATAAGAAAAGAGAGATTGACACAGTTATTTATCCTTGTTCACTCTTCAAAGCAAAGAGCTGCGTCCCGTCCTTGGCAGCGCCAAGATTTATCCACTATAACTGATCAGGTTACAGACTCAAGTATTGTTTGTACACCTAGCCTCTTCAGGCTCCAAGACAAGTATTCTTTGCACACCTAGCCTCTTCAGGCTCAAGACAAGTATTCTTTGCACACTTAGCCTCTTCAGGCTCACTCAGGTTTGTTTGAGAGATTTGGTTTGTAATAAATACAACTTAAGACAGACAGAACTTTCACTAACACTCAGAGAGTGGTTTAAATGTAAAGCTTAGGAAAGTTTACGTAATAACTTCAAATGATTGAAGAATACATAATGAAAGAAGGAAGATAATAATGCACAGAGTAATGGCTCTTTAATGCTATATGTATTCTCTATTCTCTGTTCTTCATCCTCAATGACTTCTGTATTTATAGTCTTCAAGCATTTAGGATCCGTTAGAGACATTCCCTTAGATGTTGGCTTCAAGCAGAACTTCATTAAATGCAATAGAGTCGTTCTGGGCAGCCATTAATACAATAGGAACGTTGGTTGTACTCTAACATGAAGGATCATGGCTTTATACATTGTGATACAGCCATAATAGAGTTGTGCAGAGAGCTTTTTGTACTTTGCTAAGTATAATTCCCTTTTCGTGTAAGGACCAGAGGTACTAGGGAATAAAGCATGTTGGAAGCATTCTTTAACTGGTCTTTGGTTCTGATAACCGAGGTTTCTTGAAATAAGATACTGAAAATTCTTATAGAATTCACGTTCATAAGATAAGTGCGTCCATCTTGAAAATAACCGCGTCCATCTAGCTATTTAAGATTTTATATTCGGACGGGCTAGTAGACGAGCTCCATATGCCACGTCATTGGACGGATACTCCTTTAACCGATTGAACGTAACCTAGTAGACGAGTCCATATGCCACGTCATTGGATGGAGCTTTTAATCAAGGACTTAGCAAGTCCAAAGACTTGTGTGGACGAGCGCCTCTGATACCTTAGTGGACGAGCACCTCTGTTACTTTAGTGGACGAGCGCCTCTATTACTTTAGTGGACGAGCACCTCTGTTACTTTAGTGGACAAACGCCTCTGTCACTTTAGTAGACGAGCGCTTCTGTCACTTTAGTAGACGAGCGCTTCTGTCACTTTAGTGGATGAGCACTTGTATCACTTTATTGGACGCCCGCTTTTATCACTTTATTGGACGCTGCTTTTATCACTTATGTTGGACGTGCGCTTCAATTACTTTAGTGTTGGACGTGTGCTTCTATCACTTGTGTGTATAGATGATTCTTACAGTTTTAATCTGCACACTAGATTGACAGGTTAGCAACCAATATGAAGGTTAATTAAATCATTAACCAATTTTTAGTTCTCATCAAAACTTATGGAAATGCACATCAGACATTTTAGAGACTTAACAGGTCGTGCTTCCTATTATGCACGGTCGTGCTGCTGGTCTGTATAGTTGTGCTTAAAGCACGGCGTCAAACTGGGAGCACGGGCTTGCTCCTGGAGCTGGTCGTGCTGTTCTGGGCAGATTCATGGTGTTCTTTGGTTAAAACCTCCAAAACACATCTCAAATCAAATCCTAGGGTAAACCACCAGAGACTTGGCCAGATCGCCGTACTCTAGGACGACCTCCCCTATGTTGAACTTCCCCCACTAACAACTTCAACGTATGAATGCATGAGCACAACAACACACAGGGGAACCTCCTCCTTTGCTTTGGTCAATACATCCAAGACTTATCACCAACATCAACGCCTTCACCCTTTTGGATCAAGGCCCCTTTAGCCAAAAATCACTAAGGTTCAACTTATCAATACCTCGACCAAAAAGCATCGAGGCCACTTTGGCCAAAAAGCACCAAAGTCTATCAACGTGCGGTAACTCACTGGGCACCGGCTTAACCAACTTGTTATTCTTGTTTATCTTAATTGATCTTTAATTAAGTTATCTAAATGTCTTTGTCTGATTAGTGTATTATCATATCATTGGGGACATTTGGAGTGGAACACCCCTTTAAACCTTTAATCTCAGATTCTGTCCTGGAGAGGAAGCACAGGCGTGCTCCCTCTAAGCACGGGCGTTCTTTCACTTAAGTGAATCACGACCGTGCTTCCTATTATGTACGGTCGTGCTTGATGCACGGTTGTGCTCCCTCTCTGTACAGCCGTGCTTAAAGCGCGACCATCTTCCAGATTCAAACTTGGAGCACAGGCGTGCTCCCTGTTCAGCATGGTCGTGCTCCTGGAGCTGGTCGTGCTGTTCTGGGTAGATTCATGGTGTTCTTGGGTTAAAACCTCCTAAACACATCTTAAATCAAATCATAGGGTCCTAACTAAACCATTTGGTGTAAACCTTACATCTGACTATTAATCCATATTTTATGAATAGGTTATGGGAATTATTCCCTTAACCGTTATGTTAATTAAGAGTCCTATTTTAGCCAATTAGGGTCTTATTAACAAACCAACATCAATCTCATCATTCAACCAATCAACATGACAATCGTAACATACCAGTTCAAACAATAATTCATGACATAGAGCATATCATACAATAGTTGCCATATAATAGGCATACAGTCTCATTGACATACAGTCTCATAAACAATTTACAATAATAAACAACTGGCATTCCACAGACATACCAATATTCAAATACCAATTATAGCAACTAATATAAACGAACATATCATTAAATATAGCATGGCATCAACAACAATTAATAATAACGGGATTATGGGAGCCCCACATCTTACGCTACCCGCTTACCTAATGTATACACTATCCTTCTCCCCATACCTGGTATGAATAAACTGATAATGACAACACAACTGGTACCCCACGCGTTCCTCGAGCGGCTCGGTTAGCTTTCCAAGTCTTGGTCAAACAGAAAGGGTTAACCAATTAGTTCCCAAATCTAAAATAATACAAAGAAACACTAAGGAGAGGAACCGTTCCCTATAGGGATCAACAACGACGAACTAGACGTTCCCAAAAGTTTCTAAAGCTCCAACAATGCAATGGGTTTAGGGAAAATAGGGAAGAAAGGGTTGGTAGCCACACTAGGGTTTCTGTTATACCAAAATAGGGTTTAAAAACGCAAACCCTTGGTTACTGTGCCATTTTATAAATTGTAGACCTAAGCACGATCGTGCACCCTACTAAGCACGGGCGTGCTTAACTCAGCGTCTTCGTGACGCCAAACCCTTGCACGGTCGTGCTTCCTATTAAGCACTGGCGTTCTTGCCAATCACTTGTACAGTCGTGCTTCCTATTAAGCATGGTCGTGCTTGTGATCCAAACTGCCACAAGACACAGCCTTGAGCTCGGTCGTGCTGGACATGAGCACGGTCGTGCTCACGTACCAGAAAGAGATTTAAGCCTAAAAATCTCACTTAGCCCTCAACAACGACTCTAAGCTAAGTCCTTAGACTTAAACAATCAAACAAACAGCACATAACGAAAAACGAGGTGTTACAAAAACAATAAAAACAACACACAAACAGGAAAACCTTTTTAAAGAGTTAACAAACTCAGATCCAAAACTCCACAGTTAGTATAACCAAAAACTGTAAAAAGATAAGGGTTAGAAGATTCACACAAGTGTTTTATCTTGGTTCATTCTCTTCCAACCAAGAGCTACGTCCAGTCCCTTCTACCTGAAGGTTTTTCTCCACTATAATCCAATAGCTTTACAAGTATTCAACACCTCTTCAGGCTACAAGTATTCTTTCTCTACCAAGCCTCTTCAGACTCTAACTCTAACAAAGATATTTAAGATTTTGATCTATGAACTCACTATGTGTGAGGATATGAAACTTTAAGATCAGGAAGAATACGACTGAAAATATTCAAATGAAAGTTTAACAGAGATTTTGCACTTTGAAAATTTCACAGCATTAAGTCGTGTCTTCTCTTGGGATTGTCTAATATATATAGACATCTTCTTCTTTTCTTCAATGGTCTTTATCCGTTTAGAGATAGCATTAAATGCTTGGATCTGTTGAGACTGATAACTTGATATGCTTCATGGAGAAGTGCTATTGTTTATCAGAGGAATGCTCAAAGTAGAGCTGTCACTTCCCTGTTGTACCAAAGGTTGCTTTCTGACTTTCCATCTTTGTGCTTGGTTTGAACTTTGCAGCAATGTAGTTGACAGAGTACAAAGGTTTAATTTCTCGATGGTACTACATATGTTTCTATTCTCAAGAAACAAAGAGTTAAACAAAGAAACATCAAAGGAAAAAGACATATATTCTCTTGAATTAAATATTCAATCAGTTGAAATAAATACGTTTAAGCTTTATTGGGTTCACTTTTAATAGCTAGTAAACGCGAAGGTCTTTGGATGTGCAAATTTAACCTATCATTAAGACGGGCTCGTCTACTGATGCGTCTATAGGCTCTTGTCTAGATCCAAGTCTTTGGACTCGCTATACTCAATAGCTTGTCTACTGACGTGGCATTTAGATAGACTACTCGTCTATTATCAAGTCTTTGGACTTGGTATTTTTCTGAGAGTTACATATTGGCTCGTCTACTTAACTTTTCTTAGACTTAGATACTCGTCTACAGAATTACCTTAGCCAATATTTAAGACCTCGTCTAGCGATAAATTTAACAGACTCATAAAAGTTTACCAAGGATAGAAGACTCGTTTAGAGGATCAAAACAAAATAGAATCTGATATGATTCCATTAGCAACACGAAGATACTCTTTCCAAGTTTCTTTATCTAGTATCATTCAAACAATCCTGCAATCTAGAATAAACAAGTTAGATATTTGTCAATACTTTGTCATACAAATTTAACCTTTTTTTTAACATCAAAACTTAAGAGATTATTTAATCCAAAACCTCTTTGGTTCTAACAGAACAGTACGGCTGGCTCCAGGAGCACGACTGTGCTAAACAGGGAGCACGTCCGTGCTCCCAATTTGAATCTGGAAGATGGTCGTGCATTGAGTACGGCCGTGCAGGACAGTGACCACGACCGTGCTCCACTTAAGTGGCAGCATGACCGTGCTGGGGTGAGCACGTCAGTGCTCCCCCTACTAATCAGAACGTGAATTACAGGTTGTAAAAGGGGTGTTTCACCCCAAATGTCCCTAATGATGAAACAAGACACCAACCGAATGAAGACAGTTAGATAACTTAATTAAAGACTAATTAAGAAGAAACAAGATTAATAATTTGGTTAAGTTGATGCCCAATGGGTTGCCACACGTTGATATGCTTTGGTGCTTTTTGGCCAAAGTGGCCTCGATGCTTTTTGGTACAGGTGTTGATGAGTTGAACCTTGGTGCTTTTTGGCCAAGGGGGCCTTGACTCTTAAGGGTCAGGGTGTTGTTGATGTTGATGTTGGTGATAGGTTTTGGGTGCTTACTGGCCCAAGCAAAGGAGGTGTTTGACTTATTTGTTGTGCTCATGTATCACACATTGGAGTTGTTAGTGGGGGAAGATCAATGTAACACCCAGGTGCCGACGAGGGCGGGGAGTGGTCGCCGATGCATGAAGGCACGGACAAGGAGCAGCTCCTGGCAGGCTTCTAGGCGGAGGGACACATGCATGAACGGATTACACACCCGAATGAGAGGGATCCTGAGACTGTGTAGGTATGAGACTATACAGTTGAGGAAGGCTTATATGAATTGATTGGTACTACCTATACTAACAAGATGCATCTTCTTTTCGGAAGCCCATCACTTAAGAACTCCGCAGTTAAGCATGCTTGACTTGGAGCGATTCTGGGATGGGTGACCTCCTGGGAAGTTTTCCCGGGAAGCGTGTGAGTGAGGACAAGGCACGCTGAAAAGACCCGTGTTGGTCTGTGGGGACAGTCGTCAATCCATAGAGTAGCCAGGGATGTTACAGATGGTATCAGAGTGGCACCTCTCCCAGTACGGTGTGGTTCGGGGACGAACCAAGCGGAAGCTGGTGGGCATGTAACACCCGGGTGCCGACGAGGGTGGGGAGTGGTCGCCGATGCAAGAAGGCACGGACAAGGAGCGGCTCCTGGCAGGCTTCTAGGCGGAGGGACACATGAATGAACCGATTACACACCCGAATGAGAGGGATCCTGAGACTGTGTAGGTATGGGACTATACAGTTGAGGAAGCTTATATGAATTGATTGGTACTACCTATACTAACAAGATGCATCTTCTTTTCGGAAGCTCGTCACTTAAGAACTCCGCAGTTAAGCGTGCTTGACTTGGAGCGATTCTGGGATGGGTGAACTCCTGGGAAGTTTTCCCGGGAAGCGTGTGAGTGAGGACAAAGCACACTGAAAAGACCCGTGTTGGTCTATGGGGACAGTCGTCAATCCATAGAGCAGCCAGGGATGTTACAATCAACATAGTGGAGGTCGTCCTAGAGTACGGCGATATGGCCGTCCGCGAGTGGTTCACCCAAGGTTTGGTGAACTGTGGACCCTATGGTGGCGCATCCTAGGTATGGTGTGTCGGCTATCCAAGTGGTTCACCCATGGTTTGGTGGACTGCCGGCATTGGTGCTTTTATGACCAATGTGGATATGTAACTCCGAAGTTGCCTTCCTGAGATAGTTTGGATTAGGGGTGGCAAATGGATGGATTGAATAATTTTTATTCGGATTATGATGGATGGATTGAAAACAATCCATTTATCCATTATGATCCATTAAAATTTCATTGAAAAAAATCAAATCCATCCACGATCGATTTAGTAAAAACCATCCAATCCATCCATTAGCAGTTCTTTTATGGATGGATATCTAATCCATCCACAAAAATTATTTTAAATAATTAAAATATTTTTATTGAAATATTCTTTCTCCCCTATCTCTCTCCCTCTACCCTCTCCTCTCTCTCTCTCCTCTCTCTAAAATCTCTCAACCCTCTCTCCCCTTTCTTTCTACCCTCTCTTTGAGTTGATAATATTTATTAAAATGAAATTCAGCTGTTTGTCAGGAATCATAAAAAAAAAAAAAATCTCAGCTAATTATACGATAGAACAAATTTTATACAATCTGAGACGGAAACAAAAACCATGAGTTGTCGACATTGCTGTATTCATCCAAAACCAGTAATAGTAATTTGCCAGTTGAATGAAGCTTCAAAGTGGGAGGATATGCAGTTTCTTTTCTTCCTGAATAAATATATATTAAAGTAAACTAAGCTTCCAAGGATTTCAACATCAAAGCTTGGCGCAAGCATTAGCTAGATTGAACGAAGGAGGAAGAAAAGGAAAACACTACTTTCAGTTTCAGAGGTTTATGATTTATTTTTTATTAATCTTTATCCAATGGACATTTTTTGTTTTATGATGTGATCCATTGGATTTTAAAAAATAGTGGATGGATCACTATCCATCCTAAAATAATATCATCCAGTTTGATCCAATCCATTAACGTTTTTTTTTTTTTTTTACTTATAATGGATGGATTGAATGGATTTAGCTTTGGATGGATGATGGATGATGGACAATTGGATGATTTTGCCACCCCTAGTTTGGATCCATATGCATAATAGAGTAGCGGAGTAGTGTTGTACCATATAGCATACGTTGGTTGATCTAATATGTTGATATAATCATATATTGATGTTAAATGATGTATGATGATAAATGCTATGTATATGACGTATGTTCATCTTGCTTACTACTTCCGTGCCGATGTGTTTACATGTTTTATTACTCCCGGATTCCTATTTTATGTTTTGGCATGTATTCCTTTATGCAGAGGACGGTGAGTGAGACACCCCGTTGTGCCCCATTGTATTATTACATTAAAACCTTAATATTTATTTACTTAATCGCGCGCTTACTGTTGAAAATACGTAAAAATTAAAACTTAAATAATAATCATATAACTTCTACAAATACAAAACACACCAAAACTATATTACATAAATACACATATAATTATTCTTTATTTTACACAACACGGTTTAGGGTATCATCTCAGTAGGATCCCACACCGGTACTTATTTATACAAACATGCTTATAACTAACTGAAAGCAAGAAACGTCTTATATGACTCACTGGCCCTAAACTTACTACGCTACATTATCAGGATCAGTAGATGGTTCTTCAAATGTCGACTTCATACTAACGGGCTCGTTCAACTCTTCAACAATCTCCGTCTCGTATGGGGTTCCATCCATATCCTCAGCAACATATTCGTTCATCTGGTCTTCTAACGTAACAAAGTAGACATGCACAAAAATACTGAAATAGGGAGATAAGAAACAGTTCTATCATCATAAGTGGAAAAGAGTAATAGTAAATTATACAGTAATTGTCACAGACACGCATCACTCAAAATCAACAATCATCCTCAATCCACTATATCATCCTCTACCCTCAGCCCATGCAACTAAAACTTTATACTGATATGGCCATCTTCACTCCTGTCACATTAGTCAGTAGTCCGGAACGGTCCAGTACCAATAACTTTCGAACGCATCAAAGACTAAACACTTATTAGTCTAAAATGGTCCAGTGCCAATAACATACGAACTCGTCAAGGAATATCATTCCATAACGGTCCAGTGCCAAGAACATACGAACTCGTCAAGGAACATCCTTCCATAACGGTCCAGTGCCAAGAACATACGAACTTGTCAAGGAATATCAATCCAAAACGGTCTAGTGCCAAGAACATTCGAACGCGTCAAGAACTAAAGAGTATTACGGTAGTCTACCTCGGCATCCACATCCGTAGGGCACTCACCCGTAATATCCGATATCCCCAAAATAGGATATCCTGACCTCGTGTGTTCCACTCACACGGCTGTGACTAACAATACCTCGATAAATGAATCTCCCTAATTTAAATCAATAACAACCTAGTGCCTCAACCTTCCATCAAAGTCTCAACACATTTTTCCTCTTAGATAAAACCACTTAATTAGGCTAGGCACCTCTAAATCACCTTTATTCTCTCACCCAAACAATTATCTCCCGAACAACACATATCCTTACTTAAAAATCAGCTAAGCACAATATTAAAAACCAGGCAGATCATGCATAACACAATATCAGAAAATAATTCAAATACCACAAAATATCACATAAGCAATGAAATAATAATAATAAATTCAATCAACCTCAGATAAGATAAAATCATCCTAATGTCGATAAACCTACAATCCCCAAATCACCATTGGTTTTAAAGAAAAGGTTTCCAATATGATTTTGGTCTTGTCGATTACTCAACTACTAGTAGGGTTTAGGTCACCCTACACAATTATCATATAATCTACTACTTATCGATTCCGACGATAGGTTGATTCTTTCCCCCACCTGAGCTAGCACCGAAATCTCGAACTTGACGTTCCTTGCTATCACACCACAGCTTAATAGTTTCACCTTGAACCAAACAACATAACTATAATTAATCAAATAACAACCATGTATTACACTTTAGGGCTAGGTTCGGCCAAAACTTAGAAAATAGGTTTAGGGTTATCTTCTTAATGCCATCTTTTGGATCCTAGTTACTAGAGTCTTAACTAACATAGATTACTTATTACAATACTAAAATTTGAAACAAAATCCTCTAACCTTTAGGGTTAGGGTTTCGGCCCATATTAGGAAAATAGGCTAGGAAATTTAGTTGGATTCAAGCTCTTGGATTTAGATCATGTAGGTACTAGAGAGTTTAAATCAAGCATTAGATTTCTAAAATGAAAACCAAATCATCAAACCCTCCTTTGAGTGAGATTCGGCCACTTAAAGAAAATAGGGAAGGAAAATGTTTTTGATTACATGCTCTTGGATAATGAAAGTGGAAGACATCACAAGATCATAGAAATTGGTTTCACATTAAAAGGATTTTTCTACAATTTTCTAGAATTATTTGAAGTTCTAGATCTAGGAATGGAAAAATATGATTCATGGCATAAACATGATAAATACATGAATATGAAAGCTTATATGATCAAGGAGGTGAGCTTTTACCTCTTGAAGATTGAAGAAATGAAGAAAATGATCAACCTTTACTATGTTGAAAACTGGACAGCTTGAGGGTATGATGGTATTGTGAGTGTATCTCACAATATACTCATCCAAAAATCACGAACTTTGGCTTGATAGAAAGATAAGAAGAAAAGGAACAACTTTGGTGTTTAAGGTTTCATTCGGTTCGGATCATAACAGGGGTGAAAAGGGCCTTCATAACTTGGTTGGTGAGGAAGATGAAGAGAATGAAGAAGATGAGTGAAATGGTGAGGGAGGCCACGGTTTGTAGGGTATTTATAGGAGTAATATTATGCCTTGTTTGGTTAAAAGGAATTGGTTTAATGGGTTTTGTGATTATTAAATTAATATAAGCTTAACTAAGGTTATAATTAACTTAACTAAGGTTATAATTAACTTAACTAAGGTTATTTTGGCTAACCGTGGTTAATAATATGTGGCTCACATTTGATGGAGGTGTGGCTGATTTTGGGCCACACAAAGTGACTCACCAATGAGTCATCGATCTTATCCATTAGCGGTTCCTGAAATTCGTCGACGCAGACTCCGTCGTTTACCCGATTTCGGTTTTGAGAGGAAAATAATGAAACGAAAGCAAAATGAAATAGGTAAGATTTATTGGAGGTGGATGCACGAAATTGGAGAGATGTGGGAGGTTTTCAACCACGTAAAATGAGTGGTTAAGAGTGCGTAGATGCGTCTTGTTAATACCCGCGAAAGCTTGGGGGTATTTTGGTCTTTTTACCTAAATGTCATGATTACTTGCATTTAATGCTCATAAATGCTTGGTGACTCATCCTCCATGAGATGATATATGACTCGTTGTCCCGATCTCTTGACGGGTCTCTGCACTTCCCTTCTTGACTCTGTCGGTTTCCCGATTAGGGTTTTACGCCTGCGTAAAAGCGTAATATTTCGTTTTCGATTGAAAATTTTCAAACTAACCAAACTCGTTGGAAATATGATTTAAATATAAGCCATTTCGTTCACGAGTCAAAATTAGGTTTTCTGCTCAGTAAAATTATACTGTCAGTGAAAACGCAGACCGGGTTCCGTCTGAATTTTCAACCCAAATTTTTTATCGTAAGCTTCTACCCTAAGATAGAGTGTGAATATGATTTTTATTTCATAAAAATCAATCTCCATGAACTCGGATAAAAATATAAATAAATACATTTATACCGGTTAATACAGCGAAAATATTTTTACTGAAAAAAATAAAATCGGAAAATAAAAAGTAGGGTGTTACAGTGAGCAGCCAGCAGAGGAGTGACTCTGAGGAGTCACGACTCTAGCTAGGATGTTAGTTGTTTCAGTTGTTTAGTTTGTTTTTAGTTTTTAGTTTCAGTTGTATTCCGTGGATTTTATTCCGGAACGGTTATACCAGCTCTGTATGTCACATCGGGGTTGGGTTATGTTTATGCTTTGTTTACGTTTTATTTCTTTTAAAACTATGTTTCTTTCCGCGTTGAGATGTTATAATGTGGTACCTTTTATCCAGTTTTTATTTTATTAAATAAAAATGCATGTTTTTATATTACATCTTTCAAGTAAATGTTTTATATTAATATACGGGGTAGAGAGTGTCATATAGCTAGTCTAGACCACTATTGAATTATAGTTTCTTGTAATCCATTAATACCATGTTCATTAGCGAAAAAATAATCAGGTACCCAATATATCGTTTCTGGTTTTGTTGTGATTTGTTCTCCTTACTTTTCTTACATCACATAATCTAAAAATGTAATTGATATTCTTTTGTTGTTGCTTGTGAGTCTGAGCATACCTATTAGTTATTGTGTTCCTCGTGTGAATCAATCGATCAACCTATGCCATGATAGACTTTTCCTTGTGAGGATTCAACCATGCATTCTTCACATACTAAAAAAAGGAAAAGTTGAGCATACATTTTCAAACATAGTAAGTCGCTTCACAAACTCATCATCGTTAGGAGAACTGACAACACTATCCCATGCATCCATAACGGGTTCCCAAAGCCCCTTCGGACCCACTAACATCTTGCATTTAGCATTCACATTCTTAGCAATATGAAAACGACACAATAGATTATATAAAGTAGGGAAAACAACTTGTACCGCATTCGTGAAAAATAATCACGAATACTTTCATCCTTGCATTGTTCCATCAGCTCAAACTGTTGTTTTAAGCCTTGCAACCTTATCTGTTTAATTGGATCAACTCCTTCATACGTTTTGAGCAAAATTTCCCAAGCCTCCTTTGCTATTTTAGCATGGAAGAATATCTCAAGAATAGGTAACTCTACCGATTGACATATTAAGAACAAAGTTTTTTCATTGAGTAGACGATCTTTGTCTACCTGATTCGTATCAACCTTTGATTTTTCTTCTTCTGTTGGTTCAGTAAAACCTTTCTCTAAAATTTCTACATAGCCACTGGTTTCTAAACATAGCTCCATCAAACGTTTCCACATAGCAAAATTAGATATTCCATCAAACTTGAAAATTGTTGATTGCACTTGTTGAAGTTGGGTTGCTCCCGTGCTTGAATTTGCTGCCATCTTGTTTTAGATGGCTCTTGATACTAGATGTTGGCAATTAGAATTGCCTTGGTGGATGAATATGGATAGAATAAAAATAGAACACTCAACTAAACAATAGCACACATAGAATTTTATTTCAACTCATGAAACTTGGGATTCGCCGGAACTCCCTTATTATCCTCTCAAAATTCTCACACACTTCTATAACAAGTGTGATATATATATATATATATATATATATATATATATATATATATATATATATCACAAACTACAAGATGTTCTATTTATACACCCCAAGGTCGGTGACTGTGTTTTAATCGGCAACCAACTAAGCAACAACTAATAGTAATAACAACTATTGAAGAGAAGTTTAAATTGATATAAACACATGAGTATGAGCTGTCATATATTTCTTAATAGTTAAGCATTGACCTTTTCAAACTTCTCCAAGCTTCAAACACATTCTGGAGACAAGTTTAACTTCTAACGATACCTGAAAATTGAATATGTTTTTTCACTTTTCATTTATTTTCCTTGGTGAAAAATCATCACAGGTCATACAGGACCACCAATGGGCTAGGTGGTGTGGTTAACCGGATACATAGACAAGTAAACATACATAGAAACTGGTCTAAGGAACTAACATGTCCCGCGTTTGTAAATTCATAGGACCAATGATTAACTTTTTTTTTTTCATAGATGTAAAGTATATTTGTAATTTTTTTTGGACCAAATTGGATTACTCAATAGTTTAAGAGAAATGCTAGGAACACATTCTTTATCACACTCTTTTTCGACATACTCTATGTCTCTCTATCATTTGATGGATTCCATGTGAGACCCGCCAATGGTCCCACACAAAATTTACCTAATACTCCCTTTGTTTCTTATCTTTGGTATTTTTAGCTATTTGTTTTTGTTTCAAAACAATGGATGTTTTATAAATCCAATGTATAATTACCAATCTTTTCCATGTATACCCTTATATAGAACTAAGTTGATTTGCCTTGAAAATATACAAAACCCTCATACTTAAATTCAATCCTAAATGCCTCTTTCTATGTAGTGTTGTAAATGCTTCTTTTCAACTACATAAATGACCTAGTGGGGTATGTAGTATTTATTTAAACTAGTAAATGTAGTTGGAATTTGTAAGCAATTAATTGTAGAAAGAAATAAGGGTATTTTGGTATAAATATACACAAATTAATGACTTCTTAATTCATACGTAGAAACCTTAGAACACCAAAGATAAGGAAAGAGAACATGTCAAAAAGAGTGTGATAAAAAGTGTGATACTTCCCTCGTTACGGGTTAAATTACTTCAATTGGGTTGGGCCATATGGTGAGGAGCCGCTTCACTGAAAAATCTCTGAGCTGGACCAAATATCTCACTTCCCCAGATGCTGTAGCGAACAAGTTCATCCACTTAACTCATCACTCATCACTCATCACTACCACTGCCACCTTATCCATCTATCCCAAAAATCCTAAACTATCCAAACCAATGCACCAAGCAATGCGATGTAGCAACAAAGCATGAATTCCCTCACACTCACACCCCACAATCCAATTCCAATTCCCTCACACTCACTCCCCACCCCATCTTTTCTTTTCTTCAAAACCAAAAAACTCACATCAAACAAATCCCCTTACCAAAACCACCAACGTTTCCGATGCCAAATCAAATCCTCAACCTCACCCTCACCCATCGAAATCGACATGGTTAAAAACTCCCAAGGAATCTACGCTCCCAAAAACAACAAAGTAGTAGTCCTATGGGACCTCGACAACAAGCCTCCACGTGGCCCACCCTACAACGCCGCCACCTCACTCAAAACCGTCGCCTCCCACTTCGGCGACATCATAGACATCTCCGCCTACGCCAACCGCCACGCCTTCATCCACCTACCCCACTGGGTCCTACAACAACGCCGCGACCGCAAACAACTCGACATCATGGAACGCAAAGGCATCATCAAACCCTCCGAACCCTACGTCTGTTCCGTCTGCGGCCGAAAATGCAAAACCAACCTGGATTTAAAAAAGCACTTCAAGCAACTCCACGAACGGGAGCGTCAGAAGAAGCTTAATAGGATGCGCTCGTTGAAGGGTAAGAAACGACAGCGTTTTAAGGAGAGGTTTATTTCTGGGAATCATAAGTATAACGAGGCTGCTAGGTCTTTGGTTAGGCCTAAGGTTGGGTATGGTCTTGCTTCGGAGTTGCGGCGTGCTGGGGTTTTTGTTAAGACCGTGGAGGATAAGCCTCAGGCTGCGGATTGGGCATTGAAGAAACAGATGCAGCATTCCATGAGCCGTGGGGTTGATTGGTTGGTTTTGGTTTCGGATGATTCGGATTTTTCGGAGATGTTGAGGAGGGCTAGGGAGAAGGATTTGGGGACTGTTGTTGTTGGGGATTGGGATAGGGCTTTGGGGAAGCATGCTGATTTGTGGGTTCCTTGGGTTGAGGTTGAGAATGGTGAGGTTGGGGAGATGGATTTGATGCCTAAGAACAGAAACCGGATGAGGAGGAATAGTGAGGGTTTTGTTGAAGAGGATGGATTGTTTTCGGTGTCGAATTTCGATGGAAGTGTTAATCATCATGGGGTGGAGGATTTGGATGGGATTGTGGATGAGCTTGTTGCAATGAGGAGTGAGTTTAATGATTTGATCATTTTAGATGAGGATGAAGAAGAGGATTACATGTTGGCGAGTAGCGACGATGAGTACATGGAAGGTGAAGAAGAAGAAGATGGGTTTTATTGAGATTGAACAAACGGTTGGAGTCCTTATTGATTCTTTTTTAGAATCAATTACCCAAATAGAGATTGAATGACATTAAATTGAGGATAATGTGACGTAGCATCTTTGACTTGGAAGGCTGCAGCTGCACTGCATCCATACGTAGATAGATAGTTACATACATTCAAGTCCGGTTGCTTTGGCTGTAGAATCAAGTCTTGTTTCAAAGCTGCCTACAATTAAGGTTCCTGCTTACAAATTGCATTGGTATATTTATACTATGAAGCATTTCATTATTATTTTTTAACTTTACATAGATTTTACTAATAAGACTAGAGTTATTTATTCCTGAAGGAAGAATATAACTGTCTTCATCAATAGAAAGATTGCAGTTTGGCATGGCCATTGAAGTTTCAGGTGTCCCATATAACATGCTTCAGTTCAATAGGATTATATTATGTTGTTTACAGCTTGTGTCTGCTATGTTGTGTGGATGTAAACTGTGATGCATCATTTTCTTAGGACTTTCACTTCATTTGACCTTACTCTTACTTAGATCGAAGTATGAAGTTGGTAGAACTGGTTCAATAGATCTAGTGTTTATCACTGAATAATACTGTTTATTGATGAATTCTCTGGGTGAAATGTTCCCCAATCAGAGATAGAACATAGAATGCTGTACAGAGAGAGAGAGAGAAATGATAGAGGAAAAGTTACGGAGAATCCCTACCAAGAATTTGAGAGCTTGGCCTCTCCCCAATTCCTGCCACAATAACCGAATAATCGTTTTTCCCTCCCTCTCCCTTATTTATACTCACGGTCTACTCAGCTCAGCTAGCCTACATGCTAGTCCTTATTAGTTATAGTAGGCTTACTTAGCCAATCCAAGGCCGGCCCAGTTAGCTTGGGTTGCCTCGGCCTCCTCTGGTACACTTTCCTAATGGGATGTCCAACAGAAATATGAATAATTGAATATCATTTAAGTTAGAACTTGACCATCTCTAGAAAGCATGTGAGAGGGCTTATACTTTATATCTCTCACCCTGTATCTTTGGAGAATTGTATTCATGGATCTAGTAGTAATATTAGGTTTTACAAGTTGAAAAAACTATTTGTCTCTTCAAATATGAAATTAATGAATGCTTGATGATGATATCCTGTCCATATAAATGGAATTTACTTGGAGGTTGGAAGTCTTTTCAATTTTCTCTGAGATTTCATGTTGGTCTGATCTTAAGCCCTAAAAGTTTATACTTTTCTCTCTCTGGGACCCGCAATCGTATATTTTCTTTTGATATTATTGTGGATTTTGTTGATTACCTTGCCCCTGAAAGTATAAAAGTGCTTAGTACATGTATGGCTTTTTTGTTAACTATAGTTATAAAGGATGCACTTATATGGCCTTTAAATAAACTATAACAGGAAGTATAGCGTTTGCATATAGGCAAATTGGACGTAGGATTCAAGGTTTGCATTTGATATATGATATCAGCCTATCAGGTACTGTTGTTAAAAATGTGACAATTCAACTATGGTGATTTATTTATGGTCTTGACTCTTGAGTAAGTAATCTTTGTAAAGGTTTTGGATGGGACCTCTTAGTTTAGATGGAAATCATTTTCTTGTCCTTTCCTTTTGATAGTTGAGTGTAGTCTCTGAGGGTCCAGTTTTTTAAGCATAGAATGCTGGAAACTGATCCCTTGCAGTTGTGAAAAAAAAACTACAGGGTGTGCTGTTGACTGTTGTACATCCAACCAGTGTTATCAAATAGCGGCCATGGCGGCGCCATGGCGGATGGCGGTGGCGGATTTTTGCCCAACCGCTATGGCCAATTTGTGAAGGATGGCGGCGCCATGGCGTTTTATGGCGGCTTGAAATGGCGGATTTTTAGCCTTCCGCTATGTTCCACCATCCGCCATCGATAACATTGCATCCAACCATTCAAAATTATTTAACTATGTGTCCCACTAGTTAGATGGAGAGGGGGAAATCAAGAAAAATCATAGCAGAAACAAACCAGTGTTGTCAAATTGCCGCCGTGGTGGCGCCATGGCGGATTTTGTGCCAGTAGCCATAGGCTGCAATGCCTATTATATCTGCCATAGGCTGCAACACTATATTTATATGGCGGATTTTTTACTGGCCGCCATAATCCGTCATTTGCCATTGATAACACTGAAACAAACTACGATGGACTTAGAGCTAAATTGCTTTTAATGTCTTTTGATTTATGAAGTCAACTTTATCTGGTGAGAAAAGGCTCTGATTGGTGTGTCATCCATGTTTTACCTATCAATGAAATCTTTCCCAAGTGTCTGATTTTATACAGTTTAAAAGAAACTGCAGAAAATACTGATCCTGAAATGCTTGTGTTGCTGCTGGGATCATAAACTCACGATGAATGAGGACAGACGATGAACATGGGGAGAGAAATCTTTGTGCACTTGGTTTTTAAAATTGTGTGTTCAACTTTGAAGTAGTGAAGTACACGCTGGTTTGCATTGACTAAAAACTATGGAAGGATTATTTCCTAATGACCCAGCTGCTTAATATTTGATTCAATCATTTTGGTGGACTATTTTTTTTTTTTTAAGTATCAGGCCCATATCTGAACTTATGTTTAATCTTGTGCCCCAAAATGATTATAGGCTTGGACGAACATGTGAGTTGGGTTGATTCAGTTTGTATTCTATCTGTGATATGCATTTACCTAATAACAAAATGTTAAAACTCTGGTCCCGCGTTACTTATAAAGGTCCTCCAGCATGGAAGACTGAAACACCATAATTATTAAATTAGAAGGTAGAGATTTTTTTTTACCTAAAACTGATTCAGAAAGTAAAGATAAAAATCATTTATTTGCATGAACATCCACCTCAAGAACCACCCTTCTTCCAGTTTGAATACTGACTGAGCCACCATAATGCCCACCCATTTCTTGCAAGCAATGATCCAACCCATTTCGTATACGAAGGTCCTTGTCTTTTATTCCACTGTTTCCATTAAATTGTATCACTGTCAACTAGTACAAAGCAAGTGTGTGAGAGTTCATTGCCACCTTCGCCATCAAATATCACCACTCCCTTGGTTTTGTAAACAGTAAGATTGAATCATGCTCAAAAGGTAGCATGCTTGGATGTTTCCGATTGATAAAGATTTGTTATGTCATTTTAGTATATTACACCATATCTCCACCCCCGCATAACTGAGCAGAGCAGCAGTTTTTTTATTTTCTAAACATACTCATTAAAAGAAATTGATTACAAAAAACCGTAGAACATATTGTAATTCCCATCTCTACGTAAAGGCTAAATACACTGTTTTGCTTATACAGTGTGTTGACTGTGTTCCATCCCTCCATTTATTAGAGACTGGTATTATTCTATCTCTAAATTTCGTCTCTGCCTCTGGAAAACCTGTGAGGAAACAGTGAAAACTTGAGGTAACAAGAAGACAAGCAGTCAAATTTTACGAGCCAGGAGATAAAATAGTTTTTGGCTACAAGGAGATAAAATGTAATTTACGGTTATTATAATTATAATAATAAAAGCAATGGACTAAATGGACTGCCGACTGAACCTCCTCCATGACCATGATAGAAGTGGAATTGTATCTTTCAGCTACTTTGCATCATTCTTCTTTGGTCTCAAATGGAAGTGGAATTGTACTTTTCATTTCCTTTTCAATGAGATATAGGGGCCTATCATCTCTGGTACCAGGATTGACAAATTTATTTATTTATGGTACCAGCTTTTTCATTTTAATATACCCAACGTTGTTGACGTGGTGGTTCGGCGTCTCGTTCCTTAACCAAGTAATTGTGTGTTCGATCTTTGGGAACAAAATGACAACGTGAGGTAATACTTTATCCTTAATTGGCCGACCCGGTGTAGAGTGGTTAATCAATTGGCACCATTTTTTAACCAAAAAAAAAAAAAAAGCTTTTGCCTTTACGAAAATCGGGATAATCACCTTAATGCTTGTTTTTGTTAGAAGATGTGGTATGGATCTGCAACAAAAAATAGAAGAACAAGTGACATGTGCAATCTTCAATGTGTGTAAAGACACTATGCTTTAGGTTTGATTCGTCCCTATCAATCTCTTGTGTAGATTGGATGCACCAGGTGTAACTAGCAAATCCCCTTCATGATACAACAGAGAACCTTGTTTGGTTGACATACTCTAAACCAAGCATATTGTCAATGACATCTTACAGAACAATAGTTTCATTAGTTCTCTATGCTCATAAGGGAAGAAAGGAAGTGATTTTGCTTGTAGAAATTTTGCTAATTCCATACTTAATTCAGGATGCACAAATGGTTCTATTTATAGATCAACTTGTGCCTCATGATGAGTGAAATAATCTTTCATATATTTGAAAGAAGAAATGTAACTTTCATGAATGTACCTCTTGATGTATGAACACATTTAATGATGAAAACACGAATTTGGATTCTCTTAGACGGAGATGTCTCTAGCCCCTCGCCAGCATAAGATCCAGACCATCCATTTAGATCCCGTGGTTAAAAATATTATCATCTTAAAAGATTAAAAGATAAAATAAAGTCCAAACAAAAGCTTCTTCCCTTCATCGTGCTGCCCCTCCAATGGGATCCATTGCAAGTGTCCATTTTCCACCGCCAGCCGGCCGTCATAGACGGTCCGCTGCCGCCGTTCACGGTCCACCGTTGTCGCCACGTCACTATCTCTCTTTCTCTCCCTTCTCCCTAGCGCCATTGTCGATCACTTCACCCGCCTCCTTTGATCCTTTCTCCGCAGTAACTTCAGGGCCTGCCACCGTTTGTTGTTGCCTGTCGCAGCACCATTCACGTCAACCACATCGTCTTTCACCGCCGTCCTGTGTTGGTGGATTTTGCTTTTAAAGGAGCCAGTACTTTTGGGGTTCAAAAGCAAAGGGCCATGGTGGGTTTTGGAGATTTCAGAAATTTGAGTGTTATGAGATGTGTAAGAGTTTGCATGACCATTTGGTTCTATCATTATGGAAACTGTGTAATGTGTTTGATTCATGTAGATGAGTCTTATTTTTGTTTGCTTGATGATGCCCAGTTTAGCTCCTCTTCTTTTTCATGGAAAGCAAGTTAATTAATTTAACTAATTCTGCTGCTGTTGAAGAAGGTAGCAATGCACTTCCTAATTAGTTGCAGGAATTGTGTCTTCCACCAAATACTCAACTCCATTAAAGTAGCAATGCACTTCCTAATCAGCTGCAGGAACATGATATATTAGTTTCTCAACAGCAGGTTGGTGGTGGAAAATGGAAGGGCGATAAAATGCTCAACATGATATATTTGCTTGGGTTTTATTTTAATTTTTAATCTTTTAAAATACTAATTTTTTTGGACCATTGGATCTAAATGGATGGTTCAGATCTAGTGCTGGAGAGGGGCCGAAAACATCTCTGTAGGAGAGAATCCAAATCCGAAAAAAATACCCATTAGGAAAGATTCGAAAGCCATGAAGAGAGACATCAATTGGTATTCTTTAACCTCCTTCCAACCTAGTGTCTTGGATTTCCATTATTTTGGATATCCCTCAGTTTTTTGGGTTATCATATCATTGATACAAAGTATCCACCATCGTAAATAGTAATTAATCTTTGTATGTGGATCTGGACAACATTGAAAGGTAATCTCCTCTCAACCAGATTTTCTCCATATACACAAGAGCAAGAAATTGAACCTCTCATCACATACTTATGGGGGCCGAACCCGTTACCACTCAACTAACCACATATTAGTCCTTGATGCTTATTCTCAATACAAACATAAAAATAACACTTCCCAAGACAATTATGTTGAAAGTAATGTGAAAGGACATGCCAAAATCTAAAACTACATGATAATGCTGATATTACTTAAGGGGGTTCAGCCCGTTACCACTCGATTAACCACATGTTGGTCCTTGATGCTTGTTCTCAATACAAACATAAAAATAACACTTCCCAAGACAATTAAGTTGAAAGTTATGTGAAAGGACATGTCAAAATCTAAAACTATGTGATAATGCTTGTTTAGATATTAGATTAGATTTTAAACTGAAATGATAACACTAGAAGGGGATTGAATATTGTTTTCATAAAACAATTTTGCAAAATAGATTTTACAAGCATAAAGCAACCCACACACAAATAGCATATGCTTAAGTAGACGTCTGTAAAGAAAGATAAAACAGAAATTTTGATCAAAGACAAACACTCCCTAATATCAGTAGCAATAAGTACGGAATCTGAAAGCAGCTCTTTTCTCTATTATATTCACGCAAAACATGAAGGTGTAAAGTGTACCAAGTGATCACATTAGTATTTTTAATCAACACTTTTTATTTATTTATTGATTTTCCATACTTAATTAAAGTGTGAGTAATAAGTACATGTATGAGTACTTAGGTACTTATTGGATAAAGATATGAGTATTAAAGTTATTACTCAGACGGATATGAATCTATGGAGATGAGTACTATTCCATACCTATTGTCATCCCTATTAACAATATATATATATATATATTAAACACATAATTTATAATCAAAATTAATTTGGAAAAACTTATATTCTATCATAATTCAGTTTTAACAAAGGAAATTATCACCATGTCCATTCTCTACTCAACTCTACAACAATGCACGTGTGCTCTTCTATTATTGCGTGGACGGAAAGTCATCTTCTGTTCGCAATTTCGCATCCCATCCATCTACCACCGACTTATAAAACTCTTTTTGTTTCTCCACGTGTCCACATTGTCCCACCCACCAATAACATGCGACACATTCATGATTAGGGCTGATCATCAACCCGTGACCCGTCCGAACCCGAACTAACCGATTGTCATTTTTTTGAAACGGGTGGGTTCGGTCGGGTCGACGGGTTATTCGGGTGGAAAAATTGGATAAATATGGGTATATTCGGTCGGGTTCGGTTTCGCATATTACAACCCATCGGTAACCGAACCCGACCGAGTACACTGAGTTTTTTTTTTTAAACTTTCCGTATGCCTCTGCTTCACTGCTTGCTCACGTTTTCTGACTCTCTAGAACCACCCACCCCATTTCTGACTTTCTCTTTCTCCCTCTTCTCTCACACATAGCTCCCTCTTCTCTCACACATCATCAAGATTTTCTCTCGTCTCCCTCCTTCATCTCAGACACGTCTCTGTCTCCCTCCCTCTCAGTCTCTCTTCCTCCATCTCATACTCGTCTACCTCATCTCCCCTTTGTCCGGATGAACTCGGATCGGCCGTTGGAGGCGCGTCCGGTCCAAGCGAAGTGGTGCGTCCATGCGAGTGGAGGTCCGGCCAGGCAGAGATACAACTACGACGGTGGGGTTGGGGGGTTGTCTTCTCCTTCGCAGTTCGCAGATCTGCATGAGGCGACGGCAAGGTTGGTTGGTGTTGTCTTCTCCTTCGCAGATTTGCACGACGGCGACGGCAACGGCAACGTTGGGTGGGTCCGTGGGTGTTGTATGCTCCTTTCGCAGATCTGCACGACAACGGATGCGGTGTCTTCGACTCCTCAGACCTCAGTCCTCTGCTCCGGTGCAGCTTCGAGCCTTCGACTCCTCTGGTCCGATGCAGTCGTGCACACGGTCATGGTGGACTGGTGGAGATGGGGTCGTGGTCTCGTGGAGAAGGCAGAAGGGTCAAGGGACCAAGGGAGAAGAAGAAAGGGTTTTCGCAGATCGATCAACAACGAAGAAGACGCTTCAGATTTATTAAAGTTTCATCCTTTTTACTTAAAGTTGATTTCTTTGGTTGTTTTCTTGGATGTTTTATGTTCAGATATATTAAAGTTTCATCCATTATGCATAGTTGATTTCTTTGGGTGTTTTTTGAACCTTTTCTTCTGGTTCTGGGTTGTCACTTGTCACTGATCTGTTGCTTTCTGTTTCTGTCTTCTCCTCTGTGTACGCCTTTTTTTTTGCTTCCTAAACCGTGCGTACCCGCCCGTGAATCCGCCGACCCGACGGCTAACCGACCCGTTCAAACCGAAGCTTCAATCGGTCGGGAATGGGCCACGTTTTCTGAAGTTCAAAACCGACCAAACCCGAAACGTGTCACCCGAAACCGACCATACCCGACCGATGCCCACCCCTATTCATGATTATCATTGGCAACCAAACTTACCATTTACTCCGTCCGTCCGTCTGTCTCACTTAAATATAAGCAAAAAAAAAATTATATTTATTGATTTAAATATAAACAAAACACAATCAATTTAATTATATTTAATGTTCGTATTCCAAAAGTCAAGACAATTAATCAATATAATCAATTTATCTTTTATTTTTCTAAGATCATTATACACTCCCAAGACAATTAAATGATAATTTAGTACTTGTAGTACATTTTTTTTTACATAAATCAAGACAATTAAACTAAATTAACTAACTTTCCAAATAAGCGTCAAGTTAAGTTTTTTGCTTATAATTAGATCCGGAGGTAGTACTATTAAAACACAAAAGTCTGCAAATCCCATTATTTACCAAAAAATAATTAATTACTTATGTGTTAAACAACAAACTATTTAACCAAGCCTCTTGGTCCAACGGTTGTAAGGCCTGTTCTGAGACACTCTAGGGGTCGACTCGGTTTGTTCCCGGGTTCGATTATTGGCAGTGTAAAAATAATATTTGGCCAGCGGAAACCACAACTCACGAACAGTGGTCAGTCTTTCGTTGATAGTGTTGAGATACATTGGATTTATAAAAAAAAATACCATTTGGAGAAAAAACACACATTACTAATTGAAATATATAAATATAAGAAATGAAATATATTAGTTGGAGACTTGGAGAAAGAACTAAACTGGTACGTGACAAACAAACAAAAACACCGAAGTCAATACGAAACATATTTGATTTTTGAGAAATGAAAAATATTAATTTGAGATATTTTAATTCCAAAAATTTTAATTTTCGTTCAAAATAATTCCCATTAGATACTACAATGATCTTAAAATTTATCCTAAAAATACTATTTAGAATGTCATTTAAAAATCTTTGGAACCAAAATATCCCCAATTAATATTTTTCATTTATTAACGACCAAATATATCTACGCGTTTTTTGTTAGAGACCAGTTTGGGTCTTTAATCTATTAGTCAAAGATTAATTCTAATTGTATATACACATTATTTCATATTTATGATATAATTATATTCAGAATTTAGTTTAATAATTAATGTATCATTTCAATAAAACTTTTAAATTACAAAAAACAAATACATTATTATCTTAATTTAATCAATATATATTGTCGGTATAGAATATTTTATACTATCAATCAATCATAAATTATTAAATCATTAAAAATATTTAACTTTTATTATGACTATCTTAAAAGTAACACATAAATAATTTTTAATTTTTGTTAGTGGTATAAAAATATTATATTAAAAATGTATCAAAATTAAACTCTTTTTTAGATATCTAACTTTCGAATTAGTTATCATTAAATTCAAACATTTTTTAACATAAGAGAGCGTATAATTAAATTATAATATAACAGAATTTTAATGTAATGATTTTATACCATTGTTTCAAAAAAAATGTAATAATATACGAAAATTAAATTTTTTATATTTGATTCTACCTTATTTTTAGACATCGTCTTTCATTTAACTTTCTCCTTCACAAACTATACAGTAAAGAAGTTGTCAAAATTCAATTAGAATTTATTAATATTTAAAAGTAATTATTGAGTTCAGATAGAAAATATATATTGAATTTTCAATACATTTTCCTCTATCTTCTTTTACATATAAAAGATTGTTATCGAATAAGTTAAAGAATTTTAAAGTAGTACTCATTTGTCCTAGGATCATAACAATGTATACCGACTCATTCTAAAAAGAAATCTTAAAAAAATTCTTATTGATGCGTATTTTTCAATACACGTAGGTACGTATGTTTATAGGTTTTATTTATGAGAATGTATTTTGTTGAAAAAAATATATAATTTCTTCTTGAACAATGTACTTTCTATTTATTTTTTGAAAAAAAAAATCAATTTTTAAAAATTATAAGTGTTAGTTAAATTCTCTTCAAAATTAGTTAAATTAATCACTAATTATGTTTTGGACAAATATTAATAACACATTAATTTTATACAAAAAATAATTTAACAAATATTTGAGATTCTTAAAATTCAGTTTAAATGTTTTTCTCTCAAAAATAAATTGAAAACATATTTTTTTCCCAATAAACGAATTTAGATATTTAGGTTATTTTGTTCGTATAATGCCTTCACAAATTCAAAGAGAGATAGTTGGGAGTGACTTGTGATGGATTGTGTCGGCCATCATCATCGAATTATCTTGAACGAAGCTCAACGTGTCAATCCAGTCAGTCGACACATGGAAAACTCATATATCACTCTCTCTATCTCTCTCCCTTTATATATATATGTTTAAATTATATAAATACAAAAATATCATTTTCCATCTTCATATATAAAATAGAAATTAATGCACGAGTACATGGTGCACGGGGAAGGTTTTTGCTGAGTCTGAACGGAATTTCCCAAAGTTTAGTTTTTTATTCCAGTTTGCAACCGTTATATTTTTATATATGTACTATAGTCTATAGTCTATGGTATATATATAGATACATGTGCATATTATTGCAATTAAAGTAAGATAAGATTATACATAGGTACTAAGTTACTAATAACTATATAACAGGTAAGTAGGTAGGTATAGTACTTAGGGTGTGAACAAAACATGGAAGAGGAAGACAGAGATTTTTGTTCCACGAATTCAACGATCATAAAAAGCAGAAGCAAAAGCTCGATAGAGAAGCGAAAACAGCAGCACAAAGAGAAACCATACTTTGGGATAAGGATGAGGAAGTGGGGTAAGTGGGTGGCAGAGATAAGAGAACCAAACAAGAGGTCAAGGATTTGGTTAGGTTCTTACACCACCGCTGTCGCCGCCGCACGCGCCTACGACACCGCCGTGTTCTACCTGAGAGGCCCTTCGGCACGCCTTAACTTCCCCGAATTGTTGTTCCAAGACCAAGACGACGACGTTTCAATCCTCCAGCAGCAAGGGGATATGTTATCTGCTGATTTTATACGCAAGAAAGCTACACAAGTTGGTGCTAGAGTGGATGCTTTGCAAACAGCTCTTCATGAATCTTCGAAGAACTCGAGTTCTACTACCTACTCTGATCAGAAACCTGACTTGAATGAGTTTCCAAAACCTGAAGATTCCTTTCACCTTCAGGATTGATATTAATATCAATCAATATCCTATATATATTTATGTGAATTATGAGTATATATATATATGATATGATGAATATATATCTATAATCTATAGATGAAGCTAGGGACTTGGAATTTGTCTATTTTCTTCTTCTTTTTCAGAATATCTTTGATCATGCATATATATTATATATTAATTGAAGTACATATTTCTAGGGTTTCTGCTATGATCTACTACCACTACTGTTATATGTGAAACATGGTTTAATTATTTTCAACCATTGAGTTCTTCTGTATGCAAAAGGAGGATGCAAATAATTAAGTAGAAATATGTTAGTATGATTGGATATTATTTTATACTTTATATAAAATTGGAGATATACTTTATGCATATATGTGATCTGACAATAACAAAACTCATATGTTAGTAAGTTCTTTGTGACGAACTAACCTTATGGTTTGTTGAGGTGTAACATAACAAGGTGGCCACTAGTTGAAGTGTCGGTGGGTTAGTTGGCTAGCCAGAGCTAGCTAGAAAGATAGTTCATCAAATTATTTTTTATGTTGGAAATTCTTTTTCTTTTTTTCAGTTAAAAGAGAAAATGTTTAGCTCCTTTTGTTTGCTGTTTTTTTTAATCAAATCATAAGATACATGGTAGAGAAAGAACACAAGCCTACTTGACTGATAGAAAACTGCAAATTACACATCAGTTTTTCATACATATCTCTCGTACTTAATCATAGAAGAATGAAAATGTTGGTAAGAAAACAAAATAAGATGACCTCAATGATAATCAAATTATTAAAAATTGTGTGTATATGTGAAATGATGTGTATAGTGAATATTATTAAAATATACTTAAGTATAAGAATTAAAGTGTGCGTACGTACAATATAATTAAAAAATTAAATAAATTGTAGTATTTATATATATATGTTCAATGTATATATTATTCATTATTCATGTTTGTTGGTCTAAAGGACGAGCAATTTGATTTTCTTTAAGTAAAATTTTAAATTCGAGTATTGTAAATGAAAATATATATGGTAAGAGATTTTTATTTTTTTTAAATGAGTCTTATCACTAGATTCAGATTAATATTTCTTGATACCCAAAAAAAGTGCAATTCGTAGTATAAAAGAGGCCAGGTGATCATGTGGTATAATTGGTAGATAATTGGGTCTCTTAAACATGCACAAGGATTCGATTCTTGGTTCATACATATGGAAGAAAGATCTGTTGAAGAGGCCAACCTGTTAAATGGATCCCGATCACTCGAGGGATTAGTCTCTGACTTCCCGACCGAAGGATACCCGAGTTCAAAAAAAAAGAAGCAAGGTGATAAATATGGGATAAATGATATTTTAACATATTTTCGATACCAACATCATATATTTATA
Source organism: Sophora flavescens (assembly GCA_030762895.1). Classification (NCBI taxonomy): domain Eukaryota; kingdom Viridiplantae; phylum Streptophyta; class Magnoliopsida; order Fabales; family Fabaceae; genus Sophora; species Sophora flavescens. The sequence goes on along the minus strand of CM061066.1, from coordinate 51,717,555 downwards.
ATATATCACATTTATTTATCATATTTTCTCTCTCCAAACCTTTCAAAAGATGTCAAAAGTTGTATAATACATGGTGTCAAGAGCTTTGACATCTGAAAATGTGTTCAAATATCCATGACCTGCCTAAGGCCCAAGCTACCAAGGCTAGGACTTTAGGTCTCAACAAAAAATATAGTTATTTTGATATACATCTATAAACCAAAAAAAATTATTTAATTTATATTATTAATTTAAATTTTTTATTAGCTTTAAAAAGGTTTCACCTTAAAATTTGTTTTAGGTCTCAACAGATGTTAGGCCGGTCTTGCAAATAGAGTAAATATATTTAAACATAAAATTTGAACATTTTGTATATATATCGTAGAGTTTATAAGTGTCTTGAAAGTGATGAAATACATAATAAAAGAGAATAAAATAATAAAAAATACTTTTACATAATATTAGATATATTTTTGTCTCTAAATATGATTACTAATGCAAATATCATTTCTCTAAATATGGCAGCAGCTAGCGGTTGCTCCATGAAGCCGCATTAAAAGCAAGCAAACAAACAAATAAACACTAGTGTGTTCAGTTTGCCGAATACTAGCTTGCAAAGAGTTGATAAAGAGATAAGGCGGCACAGAGTTGAGCGGCGAGCTGGTGGCCAGCACACAAAAGAATATTATTAAAGGGGAACAAAATGAGCATGAGGGTACAGACAAGTGGACATCAATATCAACACAGAAATTAGATTTGAATACTAAATTTGGGGTATCATATAATATCTCTTTAGATTTTGATATATTTTTGAGATGTGTGTATATAAAGAAAATAAAAAAGTAAATAAAAAATAAATAAATATACATAATATCATATATAAATATCTAAAATTAGATGTTCAAATATCATAACTCATGTCAATACGAGAGACAGAGCCAGAGAAAGGTTGCCTCTAGTAGTAGTCACCGTCATGGGAAAGTCAAGTTTGCGAAACGTCTGTTTATCACATTTGAATATTTGATAATCTTCAACTATGGCTTTTCTCTTCCAAATTGTCTATGTATTCTTTGGGGTTTTAAATAAGGATAAATATAACTTGCCTGAAAATGGTATTTTATTTTTCATCTTCACTTATTAAAATCGTGTCACATCATTTAAACAGAATACAGTTATAATGAATAACATAAATAAAAATTAAACTTTAGAGCAATTGGCATGAATAAGAAATTATTTTGATACTCCTAAATACTAAAAATCATATCAGATGAAGGAATTTGTTAATTTGAAATCCGTTGCCCTAATATATGATTTCTTTCTATTTTCTAGCCAAATTTTGATGCAAATCGAACAGGATCAAGAAATTACCTCGATACACTTAAGTACAAGATATCATACAAAATGAATGAATTTAGAAATTTTAACCTTGTGGTTCATAATTAATGATTTTGTTTCTATTTCTTGCCAAATTTCATAGCAAGTCGGACAAGAAAACAAAATTATCTCGATACTCCTGAGTACTAGAAATCATACCAGATGAAGGAATCATACATTAGGACCACATGTTTCAAATTGATGAATTAATCTCTTCATCTAGTATGATTTCAAGTACTCAGTGGGGTCGAGCTAATTTCTTATTCCCATTCGATTGCTATGAGATTTGGCCAGAAAATAGAAGAAGAAAAAGTCATACATTAGGGACATAGGGACAAATTTGTCAAATTCATTATTCTCGTATAATTTCTAGTACTTGGTACCGAGGTAGTTTCTAGTTAGAAGTGGCAAAACGGACTACCCTACCAAACCGCGGGCTAGCCGATGCGGAGTTTGGGCTTTATAGGGTCGGGCCAAAAGGTCCTAATCAATATGGACTACAAAATAGGTACCCAAGCCCAGCCATATGCGGGTTGCGGGCTTTTCCGGCCAAATGATATTTTTTATTTGTTTTTTCTAGTCATTTTCATTTTTATTTAGTTTTTTCCCAAACGAATTCAGACTAGTATGTATATATATATATATATATATGTGTGTGTGTGTAAAACACTGCTTAATCTTAAACAAAGATGTTAATTACAGATATGCTATGGTGTTTTTTAAAAAAAAAGTTATCACTACATTCTACAGTTATGTTATGTACATTAACATTAATACTTAAATCATTGTATCTTCAGACATGCTAACGATTCTTCCAAAAAAATGTTAATTAAGGCAAAGTCCAACAATTGAAACAATGAAAATGTCCAATAATGAAAAAGTCTAAGTGTCTAGCAATAGAAACAATGAAAAAGTCCAACAAAAATAAACTTCACAAACCACAATGAAAGTCCAACGGTAACAATGATATATTTAAAATCCTATGCTTTGACATTAACATTGGCATTTAAGTTTCCTAGATAAAGCTCTACAGCTTCAAAATTGATGGTCTCCCGCTCATTATCATAATCTAGAATAAAAAATAGACTTTGTTGTGGTTTTTTTTAAATTTTCATATTTTTATGTTTTTAGTTGAATAAAAATGAATAAAAAGTCAAATATATAAAACTAACTGGGCTACCTAAGCCTGGTGCAGGTTCGGGCTTCATAGGGTTGGACCAAAAAGGCCCGGAATTAAAATAAGTTCAAATTTGACTACCCAAACCCTACAATTCATCGGACTTATTCGAGCTAGCCCGGTCGGACCGACCCATTTTGCTGTCTCTATTTCCAGTCCCTATCCGACTTGCTTTGAAATTTGGCTTAAAATTATATATATATATATATATATATATATATATATATATATATATATATATATATATTAAAATAAGTATTTGTTCTCTACAAACTTTTAATAATTTTGGTTTTACTCCCTATAAATTTTGTCTTAAGATTTCGTCCTTATATTTTCAATTTTTTGGAAATAGTCCTTGCTGATGTGGCAAACGGAATGCCGCGTCAACAGTTAACGGAAAGAGATGACGGTAGGGACTATTTCCAAAAAATTTAAAAGTATAGGGACGAAATCACAAGACAAAAATGAGGGACTAAAACCAAAATTGGTGGTGAACTTTGCAGGGACTAAAAACTTATTTAAACCTATATTATTTTAATATATAACTTAATTTTATTTTTTATAATATAATATGTTTACATTTATTGAGAAAAATCAAAGTCTCACATTGACTAGAGATGGTTCATAATAAGAGCTTATAAGACTTGCTTTGAAATTTGGCTAAAAATTATATATATTTTTTGTTTAAATAAGTATTTGTTCCCTGCAAACTTTAATAATTTTGGTTTTACTCCCTGTAAATTTTGTCTTAGGATTTCGTCCTTATATTTTCAATTTTTTTTGGAAATAGTCCCTGCTGATGTGGCAAACGGAATGCCACGTCAACAGTTAACGGAAAGAGATGACGGTAGGGACTATTTCCAAAAAATTTAAAAGTATAGGGACGAAATCACAAGACAAAAATGAGGGACTAAAACCAAAATTGGTGGTGACCTTTGCAGGGACTAAAAACTTATTTAAACCTATATTATTTTAATATATAACTTAATTTTATTTTTTATAATATATTATGTTTATATTTATTGAGAAAAATCAAAATCTCACATTGCAATTTTTTTTTGATTAACAAATTTAAAATTGGACCTGGAAATGAATTAACCTGAAACTGTCAAACACAAACCACAACAACACAACACAAAAGCAATTGTAGAACTGAACTTAAAATTGCTTAAAGAAGATAAATAGAAGAAGATGAACACCAAGGGATTAACGTGGTTCAGCCGGTGGGGCTTACGTCCACGGGGAGGGAGCAATGAATATCTACTATGATTAGAATTGAGTACAAGATCGAGCCTTCTAGAAACCAATAGAGATTTCTTGGATCCTAAGCTATCTACCCTGCTGAGATACAGTACAAGAAACCCAAGCTTTCTACTCTCTATTTTCTGTCAAACCTTGATCCGTAGAACACTCTTTTTATAATCTATCGATTACAAGCCAAAAAAATTACAAACAATAGTGTGAATCTGTCAATCTATTATGTTCCATTGCATAGACAGGTCCCTACGCCAATTTATAGATCATCAGTAGCATGGTTGCTCGTGTACCTTCCAATTGAGTAGCTTCAAGTTGTTGTAACAAACTTCTGCAAGTTGTTAAAACAAATTATAACTAACTTAATCGAAAGCTTAATCGATGGTAACTGATTTTGAGACACATATTCCACAATTCTCCACCTTGGCTCTAAATCAACCGATCCTATTGATATCCATGCTCCCTCACCAGACCAGTAAGAGTTACTTAAAACCAATCAAGTCCAAGCTATGCTTGAACTTGTTTAGGGGTAGGGATTTTGTCAAAGTACCTGCAGGGTTATCCTCAATTGCAATTTTTTTAATAAGAACTTCCATTGGTTTAATCACATCACTAATGAAGTGAAGCTTGACATCAATATGTTTTGACTTCTCATGATAGACTTGATGTTTAGATAAGTGAATAGCACTTTGGCTATCACAGTAAATTGTAACACTGCCTTGTGTTAATCCAAGTTCACCAATTAGTCCTTTTAAGCATATTGCCTCCTTCACACCTTTAGTTAGTGCAATGAACTTAGCTTAAGTTGTAGAGAGAGCTACCACAGATTGCAGTACAGATCTCCAACTAACTGCTGTACCAAAGACAGTGAACACATAGCCTGATAGAGACTTCCTTGTGTCTAAATGTCCAAAGAAAGTCGGAGTTCACATACCCTGTGATGATCTCATCTGTTTCTGCCTTTCTTTTAAACATTAGTCCAGAAGATAGAGTACTATTAAGGTATCTTAGAATCCACTTTAAAGCATCCCAATGGCATGGTCCTGGATCTCCCATAAACCTGCTAACTTCATTAACAGCATATGCTAGATCAGGTCTGCTGCATACCATGCCATACATGATGCTGCCAACTCCATTTACATAAGGAACTGTTGGCTTCCTTTTCTTCTCATCATCTATTATTGGAGCTTGGTTGACCGAAAGCTTGTCATGCTGTCCTAATGGAGTTCCCACTGGTTTGGCTTTGTGCATTCTGAATTTCTCAAAACCTTTTTCATATAGTCTTGCTGTGATAGAAACAATTCACCTTGTTTTCTGTTTCTATAGATGTCCATGCCTAGAATTATTTTTTCTTCTCCAAGTTCCTTCATATCAAACTCAGATTTCAAGTCTTCTTTGAGTCTCCTTATCTCATTCTTCTTAGAGATTGCAAGAAGTATGTCATCTACATATAGAAGTAGGTACATGAGCACTTAGTCATTTCTTTCAGAATGTAGATACAACTGTCATAGTTGCATCTTTGGAAACTCATCCTTAACATGAAATCATCAAACCTTTTATACCATTGACTTGGACTTTGCTTTAGGCCATATAAGGATTTTTTTCAGCAAACAAATCTTGTTTCTATCCTCAGTAAAGCCCTCTGGTTGTTGCATAAAAATGATTTCTTCAAGATCACCATGAAGGAAGGTTGTTTTGACATCAAGTTGTTCCAACTCTAAGTCAAATTGAGTGACAATGGATAGTAAAACTCTGATGAAGCAATGCTTGACTACCGGTGAGAATATCTCATTATAGTCAATCCCTTTAAGTTGAGAAAACCCCTTGGCAACTAGCCTTGCTTTGAATCTAACCTTCTTGCCAATTTGATCTTCTTCTTTCCTTTTGAAAATCCACTTGCATCCTATGATTCTTTGACCCTTTGGTGGATCAACCAGGATCCAAGTTCTGTTTTTATGAAGTGAATGCATTTCTTCATTCATAGCTTCAAGCCAGAATTGACCTTCTTTGCTTTCTAGTGCTTCCTTGTAGTTGTTAGGCTCCTTTCCTTGAAAAATTTCACCTACATTTAAAGCATAGTAAATGAGATCAGCTTGGCCAAATCTCCTTGGTGCTACTATGTTCCTCCTTGCTCTATCTCTGACTAAGTTGTAGTCATTGAGGTTGTTGCTCTTCAATTATCTCTTATGTTTGATCTCTTACTGCATTCCCTGGGTTGAGTTGATAGCTCCACCCCAACTAGTGAATTATCTAGCTCATTAGGTCTGCCATCTAGTTGCTGTTGATCCCTTGACAACATAGCCATCCTGGTATCATCAAATATGACATCCCTACTGATAAAACACTTAGGTTCTCTAGGATCTATTCTCCATAGCTTATACCCTTTGACACCATCAGGGTATCCTATGAAGACACATCCGATAGCTCTAGCCTCAAGTTTGTCTTGTCTTGTGTGTGCAAAGGCTAGAGCTCCAAATATCCTTAAGTGTGAGTATTCTGCAGGTTTACCATTCCACATTTCCATAGGAGTTTTGAATTCTATTGCTGATGAAGGACACCTGTTGATCAAGTAAACTACAGTGGCTGCTGCATCACCCTAGAAACTCTTTGGTAGGCCAAAGACTTAGTAACATGCATCTCACTCTTTCCAACACTCGGTCCCTGCTCATCCTTTTCGCCAACTCGTTTTGCTGTGGGGTCCTCGCAACAGTCCTGTGTCTTTGAATGCCTAAATCCCTGCAAAACTTATTAAATTGCTCTAAAACAAAGTCCAGGCCGTTGTTAGTCCTTAAGGGCCTGTTTGTTTTGTTTCCAGTTTCCTGTTTTCATTTCTTGTTTTTAAATAATTACAAAATCGCACCTTGTTTTCATTCGCTTTCCTCGTTTTCGAAATTTGTACAGAAACACTGAAAACAACCTTTTTCAGTTTTTAGTGTTTCCTGTACAAATTTCTGAAAACAGGAAATTAACAGAATGAAAACAATATGGCAGTTTTGTAATTATTTCTGAAAACATGAAACTGAAAACAAAGCAAACAGTCCCTAAACATTTAAGTTTGGTTCCTGTTTTGTTCCCTATTTGACTATGCCATTCCTTAAATTTTTCAAAGATGTCACTTTTGTGTTTGAGTATAAAAATCCATACTCTCCCAGAGTAATAATCAATGATTGTGAGGAAGTATGAACCACCTCTATGAGTCATGGTTCTAGCAGGACCCCAAAGGTCTGAATGAGCATATTCAAAATGTGTTTTTGAAGTATGCAAGCCTGTTCCAAGGCTTACTCTATGAGCCTTCCCTAATATACAATGATCACAGAAGTTTAATTTCTCAATTTTGTCACCATTTAACAGATCCCGTTTTGCTAATTCTAATAAGCCTCTATCACTCACATGTCCAAGTTTCATGTGCCCCAATTTTGATTAGTCAGAGTGTGTGTGACTGGCTACAACAGCTTGTGCAATAACAGTGGATCCATCTAAGATGTATGGACCATTTCTTTTTAATCCTTTGGCTGCAATCACATTATTGTTAATAATTTTCATAATGCCATGTTCAATTTGAGTAGTGTAGCCTAAACTATCAAATATGCTAATTGATAACAAGTTCCTTTTCGCCTCAGTACATACCTTACACCTGAGATTAACCTCTCTTGGCCATTGAACATTTTTAGCCGGATTGCGCCAAAGCCTTGTACTTTGCATGGCTTGTTGTTTCCTAGTAGCACAACTCCACCATATTGTAACTTTATAGACTCAAAATAGTCTTTCCTTGGACACATGTGAAAGGTACAACCCGAGTCCATGACCCAATCTTTCTCAATTTCTGAATTTGACACCACCAAGGCTTCTACAGAATCATATCCATTTGATACATAGGCTGCATCTCCTGACTCTTGGTAGTTCTTTAAGGGTTTATTCTTCCTCTCTGGGCACTCCTTCTTAAAGTGACCTTTTTGTGGCAAAGGGAAACATTTGTACTTTCCTTTTGATTGATTCTTGGACTTGGATCTGTACTTCTTTGGTTTTCCATTTTTCTTCTCTGGTCTGCCCCTTATCACATTGAGACTCTCAGCATTGTTTTCAGTATTCCCTTCTTGCCTTTTCTGAAATTCCTTGGTTCTGATGGATGACTACACTTCATCAAGAGTGATGGTTTGATCCCTTCCAAACAGTATAGTATCCTTGAAGTGTTCATAGGAGCTTGGTAAAGAACTCAGCAGAATCAGTGCTTTATCTTCATCCTCCATTTTCACCTCAAGATTCTCAAGGTCATCAAGAATCTTATTGTAATCTGCAATCTGTTATGCTATAGGCCTCTCTTCACTCATTTTAAATGAGAATAATTGTTGTTTTAGGAACAATCGGTTTGTTTTCGACTTGGTTATGTATAGGGATTCAAGCTTCAACCATAAGGCTGCTGTTGTTGGTTCTCTTGCAACTTCTCTAAGAGGTTTGTCTCCAAGGCATAAGATCATTATTCTTCTTGCTTTATCGATCAGCTCCTTCATCTCAGTTGGGGAAAGAGTTATAGGAAGAACAGCTTCACCTTTAAGAGTGTCTCCAAGACCCTACTACAGAACTGAACTTAAAATTGCTTAAAGAAGATAAGGAGAAGAAGATGAACACCAAGGGATTAATGTGGTTCAGCCGGTGGGGCTTACATCCACGGGGAGGGAGCAATGAATATCCACTCTGATTAAAATTTAGTACAAGATCAAGCCTTCTAGAAACCAATAGAGATTCCTTGGATCATAAGCTATCTACCCTACTGAGATACAGTACAAGAAACCCAAGCTTTCTATTCTCTATTTTCTCTCAAACCTTGATCCCTATAACACTCTTTCTAATATATCGATTACAAGCCAAAAAGAATTACAAACAGTAGTGTGAATCTGTCAATATATTATGTTCCATCGCATAGACAGGTCCCTATGCCAATTTATAGATCATCAGATCATGGTTGCACGTGCACCTTCCAATTGAGTAGCTTTAAGTTGTTATAACTAACTTAACTGAAAGATGTTAAAACAAATTATAACTAACTTAACTGAAAGCTTAACCAATGGCAATTGATTTTGAGACACATATTCCACGTGACCCACAATTCAGAATAAGATGTTAGAAAATGGGGTATGGATCTGCAACAAAGAAGAAGAAAATAATGGTAATGCGCAATCTCCAAGGCGTGTGAGGACACTAGGCTTTAGGTTCGATTCACCCCACCAATCTCTCCTCGTAGATTGGATGCAATAGGTGTAACTGGCGAATCCCCTTCAGGATACAATGGAGAACCTTGGTTTGGTTTGCACACCCTAAACCAAGCGTATCGACAATGGCAGTTTACAGAACAATAATCCCCTTATCTCTCTTTGCGCATAAGGGAGAAAAGAAGGTGATTTGGAGTGAAGAATGATTGAGAGATTCTGAGTTTTTTCGTGGTAATTACTGCATCCAGATGGTTCTATTTATAGACCAACTCATGTCACTTGGTGAAAGAAAACAACTCTTCAAAAGTTCCACAAACGGTAAAATTCGATACATAAGTAGTATTAACGCTCATTAACCGACACAAGACATTAGTTGGTCTAGCGGTCAACGGATGCGCCCCCATCAACCTTCATGTACCGTGTTCAATTCTTGCCAACATCTTTTTTTATTAAAAATTTGGTCGGCTTACATAACTAACATAAAAATTCAAAATCTGCATGCGCTAGGACTTGAACCTGGACCGCATAGTTTACAATGAAAGGACTCAACCACTCTACCAATCAACATTTGTATACCAACTATACACCATTATATTAATTTAACCATTATCAAGCAACCTTTTAATAAGGATTTTGAAAATCTTTCACAATCCCCCACCATTTTCAAAATGAATCCAAATCCCATTATTCCGGAAATTGCATGCTTTCAAACAAAGGTATCTTGGCGATTTGAACCTTTGTTTAGTAAGACATGGGTTTCACGGGTTTCACTCATCCCCGAATAATTTGGTAGACAAGCTTTGAACCAAATATTCATTAGTACAAGCGTGCATGACTTACACATGAAATCTCTGTACCATTGAACGACGTGGTAGTGTGACACATTTGGTAAGGCCTTGTGTCGTGTATCCTTTTCATGAGAGCTTACAGAGTCAAGCCCAACTCTAAGAAGCGGCCACACTTCACTCTCACATAGGTGGACTTTACCAGAAGTACCCCCATAAGTTGGGCACCTCAAAGACATATATGCTATAGGTCCATTAAGAGCAAAAGCTCACCCTTTTCTTTTATGTCCTTATGGTTTCCAAGTACTTTTAAACCTTGGTATGCATCTATTTGTCAAGTACTTGCAATCACCCTCATAGTGTACTTTGGCCCATTAAACTCAAGACTTGATGCTACTCAAGTGTGAGTCGGGTTTCCACCTTTGGTGATCATGTAGATATGGGCCTGAGTCCCATCTCTAATGATGTTTTCAACACCATATCCCTTGTCACCTCCTTTCACAAAGGATCTGCAAGATTCCTCTCTCGCTTTCACAAAGACTATGGATATTACTCCATTTGTAATCAAATCTTTTACATAGCTATGTCTTAGCCCAATGTGCCTGGACTTTCCATTATAAACCTGGCTATATGCCTTTGATAGTGTTGATCGACTATCACAATGTATGGATATTGGTGCTATTGGCTTTGGCCAAATTGGTATCTCATACATCAAATTTCTAAGCCATTCAGCTTTTCTTTTGCTTCCTCGCTGCCAATGCTATGAATTCTGCAGCCATGGTGGAGTCAGCAATGCAAGTTTGTTTCTTGGATCCCCAAGAAATATCACCCCCACCAAGTGTGAAGACCCAACCGCTTGTTCAAGCACGATCTTCTGTATAAGTCACCCAACTGGCATCCGTATAACCTTCTAATACTGAAGGATATCCATTATAGTTCAAACTATAATTCATTATCCCCTTCAAGTATTTCAATACTCTTCTGACAAAGATGCCAATGGTCTTTGCTTGGATTACTTGTATACCTACTTAGTCTCCCTACAGCATATGCAATATCTGGTCTAGTACATGTCATGGCATACATTAAGCATCCAATTACTTTTGAGTATTCAAGTTGTGCTACTGGACAACCTTTATTTGGTACTAAATTAATGTTATGGTCAAAGGGAGTAACAATAGATTGACAATCAAATTCATTAAATTTCTTTAACACCTTTTCTATATAGTGAGATTGGGACAAACCTATGTTCTCACCATCTCTTATTATTCTAATCACTAGTATCACACCGGCTTCCCCTAAGTCTTTCATATCAAAATTACTTGAGAGGAAACTCTTAGTTTTTTCCACCTCATCTAGATCAGTACCAAATATTAACATATCATCAACATATAAACAAATCATAACGCCTTTTCCATTATGGAATTTACTATAAATACACTTGTCACATTCATTTATTTTATAGCCACTAGCTAGCACAACTTGATCAAACTTTTGATGCCATTGTTTAGTAGCTTGTTTCAGTCCATACAATGACTTATTCAATTTACACACTTTCTTTTCTTGACCATTAACCACAAACCCTTCAGGTTATGTCATATACACCTCTTCATCTAATTCCCCATTAAGAAATGTCGTTTTCACATCCATTTGATGAATGACAAACTTATAGATTGATGCAAGTGCCAATAGCACTCTAATTGAAGCAATTTTTGCCACATGTGCATATGTATAAAAATAGTCAATGCCCTTTTTTTGTGTAAATCCCTTAGCAACTAGTCTTGCCTTAAACTTATCTATGGTTCCATCCACCTTCATTTTCCTTTTGAAAATCCATTTACAACCTATAGGTTTGGAACCAGGTGGGAGGTCTACTAATTTCCACGTTTTATTCCCCATTATTGAGTCCATTTCCTCTTGTATAGCTTCCTTCCAAAAAGCGGCATCTTGAGACTTTATTGCCTCTTCGAATGTTTCTGGATCACTTTCTGTATTATAACATATTGGTCCATAACTGTCTATGGACTCTCTTGTTCTTTCAACAAGGAACATGAAAAAGTCTGGTCCATAAGTTTTTTCTTTCCTAGCTCTCTGACTTCTTCTAAGTTCTGAACTCTCTAAAGTATCATTATTAAATACATTGGTTTCTAGATTATGTGCACTACTATGAACATCATTTTTGTGACTTGGAATTGAGTTAAACCTATCTTCTTGAAAGATAGCATCCCTAGACTCAATTACTGTATTTACAGGATATGAGTCATTAGATTCTATAACCATGAATCTATATGCTTTGCTATTTTTAACATAGCCCAGGAACACACATTCAATTCCCCTTTCACCTAATTTCTTTCTTTTTGGTTCAGGAACTTTTACTATTGCCCTACAACCCCAAACTTTGAAATAGTCAAGGTTGGACTTTCTATTTTTCCAAAGTTCATATGGAGTTATTTTGTTCCTTTTGTTTGGAACTCTATTCAAGATATAACAAGTTATCAACAAGGCTTCTCCCAAATAACCCTTTGCTAGACCAGAATATGATAACATTGCATTTACCATTTCTTCTAATACCCTATTTTTCCTTTCATCTATGCTGTTTTGTTGTGGGGAATAAGGTGCGGTTGTTTGGTGAATTATTCCAGTAGACTCAAAGTAACTAGGGTTATAGAACTCTCCTCCTCTATCACTCCTAAAACATTTAATAAATGTTTCATGTTGAAGTTCTACTGCTTTTTAAATATCTTAAATTTATCTAACACTTTATCCTTTGAATGCATTAAATATACATAGCAATATCTAGTACAATCATCTATGAATGTCGCAAAATATTTTTTACCACCTATAGTGGGCCAACCATGTAAATCACATACATCAGAATGAATTAAATCTAACACTTTAGAACTTCTTTCAACTCTACTAAAAAGGAAATCTAGTTAGCTTAGTTATCATACAAGTAGTACATGCATCCGAAATCCTACTTGTTTTAGGAATTAAACATGAATTCATCATTTCATCCATTTTCCTAAAATTAACATGTCCTAAACGAGAATGCCATAAATTACAAGACTCAACAATATAAGCATAAATAAATTCATAATCATTAATAATATTGAGTTTGAACATATTCTCACAAAGGTATCCCTTTCCTACAAACATTCCTCCCTTAGAGAGTATAAACTTGTCACCCTCAAATACACATTTGAACCCGTACTTATTAAGTAACGGTACAGAAATTAAATTCTTCCTAACATCTGGTACATAATAAACATCTGTAAGAGTGACTACTTTTCCCGAAGTGAATTCTAGTTCTACCATCCCTTTGCCTTTAACTTGGACAGTTGATGCATTTCCCATATATAGAACGGTTCCATCTTCTTCATTAATTGTCTTGAAGAGATCCTTGTTCTTACACACACGGCGAGTTGCACCGGAGTCAATCCACCATGATCCAACATCTTCTATCATGTTGATTTCGGAAATGACCGCAACAAGATTGTCCTTTGTTGCACTAGATTCCTTCTCTTTTTCCTTTTTCAGGAGACGACAATTCCTCTTGAAATGTCCCAGTTTTCCACAATAGAAACAACCATTTTTCTTTTTCTTTTTCTTGTAGTCATTCTCATTGTTGTTTTCATGAGATTTTCCAAAATCTCGATTCCTCTTTTTAAAGGACTTACCAGATTTCCCTTCCTCTACTACATGCACCTTCTCATGAATCGAATGTTCTTTAGTATCATCTTGTTTATGATACTTTCTTCTAAACGAAGGTGATTACCCAATTGTTCAAGAGAAATGTCATCTTTCCGATGTTTAAGACTTCTTTTAAAGTATTTCCATGAAGGAGGAAGTTTGTCAATGATCGAGGAGACAATGATGGTTTCCATCCATGTGCATATTATGTTGTTTGTAGTTATTGAGAATACGCTCAATTTCATGCATTTGTTCCATGATAGGCATACCATCAAACATTTTATAATTATTAAAACGACTAACAAGAAATTTCTTACTTGTTGCGCCCTCCATCATGTATCTTGCCTCTAGTTTCTCCCATAGTTCTTTGGAGGATCCCGCATTTTGATACACATCGAACAATGAGCTTGGCCATGCCATTCAAAATATGCCCCATCCAAATGTAGTCATTATTAACCCACTTGTTCCTCTCACGAGTCTCATTGATAGTCTCATCTTCTCTTTCCTCCGGTCTTGGTGTGTTCAACACATAGGCCACCTTCAATGTTGTAAGAAGGAAGTGCATCTTCTTTTGCCAACGATGAAATTTTCCGCCTTCAACCTCTCAAGTTTCATAAACTCGAAGTCATCTCCTTCAACGTTGCAGCCATTATTACGTAAATCGAACCTAAAGATTGTTAGAAAATGTGGTATGGATCTCGCAACAAAGAAGAAGAAAATAATGGCAATGCGCACTCCAAGGCGTGTGAGGACACTAGGCTTTAGGTTCTATTTGACCCCACCAATCTCTCCTCGTAGATTGATGCAACAGTGTAATCGGCGAATGCCCTTCAGATACAATGGAGAACCTTGGTTTGGTTTGCACACCCTAAACCAAGCGTATCGACAATGGCGCATAGTACAATAGTCTCCTTATCTCTTTTCGCATAAGTGAGAAAAGAAGGTGATTTGGAGTGAAGAATGGCTGAGAGATTCTGAGTTTTTTCGTGTCACCATTACTGCATGCAGATGGTTCTATTTATAGGCCAACTCATGTCACTTGGTGAAAGAAAACAACTCTTCAAAAGTTCCACAAACGGCCAAATTCGATATATAAGTAGATTAACGCTCATTAACCGACACAAGACATCGGGCTGATCTAACGGCCAATGGATGCGTTCCATCAACCTTCGTGATCGTGTTCAAGTCCTGCCAACGCTTTTTTTATTAAAAATTTGGGCAATTACATAACTAACATAAAAATTCAAAATCTGCATGCACTAGGACTTGAACCTGACCACATAGTTTACAATGAAGGGACTCAACCACTCTACCAATCAACATTTGTATACCAACTATACACCATTATATTAATTTAACCGTTATCAGACAACCTTTTAATAAGGATTTTGAAAATCTCTCACATAAGAAACGATGCTTGTAGAAGCATATCAGCTGAATAAGCATAAACAAAAGGGTCTCCAATGGTGGGTGCTTATAAGCACCAGTTCTTAACAAGCAAACACCCATTATTTTTCTATCGCTGCAAATGGCCTTATAAAGCTTGGACACTCCTCAATTTAGAAACTGATTTTGTGGAGTTGAGCCAGCCCAAAATCTATCATGTGGTATTAACTTTAAAAGTTAAAATTATCTTTTGATAAAGAAAACATTAAAAAACGGAATAAGGAAAAAGTAAGTTTAATTCATTTCACAACTCTATATGATCATTGATTTTTTATTTTGAAGAAAATATGATGACCCATACGTTGCTAACATATGAAATAAATTTAACAATAAACACGAATCTTTTTTTTTTTTGTTTGGAAAAATCTTATTTTTTTTCAGTGAAATGTAAAGATAACAATTAATTTAAGGATACAGATTTTCAGTTTCAACTAAAAGGAAATTATAGCACTTGACGACCAATTGTTGGACTCAAGCTTCAAGGGAACAGACATTTAGACCGACTTAGAAGCAATATATAGCTTTTACAAGACACATTTCACCAACTAATGGTATTTCAGTCCATCTATGAAATATAATGCCACGAAGCCATACTGTGTGAGTGACAAAAAGCCAATGAATGAAAGTAATAACTATGATAATAACGGATAACAAATCAGCCCAACTGTGACATTTTAGATGAAAATTATTGAAAAAAAAAAAAAAAAAAAAAATGATGAAGAAGAACAAATGACATGTAGTAAAACATGTAGCACAGGGCTTTTAGCCCCTTTCAATACCAAAAAAAAAATGTAGCACAGACCCATTAGTATTTCCTTAGCACAATTAATTTGTTAGGTATAAAAATGCATGTTTAACTGACAATATCATATGCTACAATAGTTATGTATAAACCCAACTTTGGTGATCAAAATTATATAAACAGCTCAAATTTTGCATGTAAACACATACATACAAGCTTTGCGCCTACACACACATACATACATATATATATATGTTAGTGGCGACCTATGTATAAGTGAGGGTGCAGATGCACCCTCTCAAATATAATTTTTTTATAATAACATTATATATTTTTTTGCCCTTATTAGTTGTAAATATTTGCACCCATGCCACTAGGTATCTCACCGCATAGCTCACCACTTGGACCCACAACACTTGGCCGCCTCTTAAGTAGAACTCGACCTCACCACTCAACACAAAGACCGCACCACCGGAGCCTCCGCAAGACTTTGCCGCCACCCTCCGCCTTTTCATCCAGGTGTCTCGACAAGTGACGATCAGATAGGGGCATAGCGGTGGTGCGAACGCCGGACAGATGACAGGCCTCCCCGCTTCCCGCCGAGATTGACCATGATGGCGACGCCTATCAACCGCGAGGCAGGCACAACACCTCCCGGTGCCGATATTAGTGTTAGAGCATAGCGCCTCCTACTCTCCTCCTTTGCCACTATTACGGAATTTGGTCTTGACTCTTTCCCCTCATTCAATCAAGCTCCGATTTGTTTAATGGTTGTACCCAAAAGCTAGGGTAGTTGTTTGTAGTCTCAATCGCCTTCTTTTGCTTGTCGTATATGTTAAATACCAAACCCAAATTTAGAATCGAAATGTTAGGTTTTGCCTTCTTTTTTTGACTTGGACTGAATTTAAGTGTTATGGTTAGTTGAAAAATGTGATAATGAATTTAGGTTAGGGTTAAAATTAGGGATATTGAGCTAACAACATCATTTCATGAAATTGAATGGTTAAACATGAAATTAAATATGTTAATTTTGTTTCTTTAATTGTAGGAGATAATGGAAATTTTTTTGAAGAGAAGATTATCATCAAATGAGCAACCACCTTCATTGGATTCTTGTGCATCAAGTCTCCAACAACAAAGTATTGAAATTGATTTAGAAGAGTTGCCATCCGATCTAGGAAAGTGAGTTAAAATTTCTATACACTAGTGGAAAATATACATTAGACGGTAAAATGTTTACGCCGCTAACCAAAAACTAGACGCTAAAAGGGGCGGTGGCGCTTTGTAAATATCGATTTCATTAATTCAATCGTTAACGCCGCTTGTTTTAAGGACTCGACGCTAAAAGTGAGGCTGTGACAGCTTTGTAAATATTAAATCACTATTTGGCGCCGGGCTTGTTTAATGAACTCGACGTTAAAAGTGTTTTGCAAGAATTATTAACACTTTTAACGCCGCTTGTTTATAAAATCGACGTTAGAAGTGATTTTTACTTCGCTTAAATAAATAATCGACGAAATAATCAACTCATTCCTATCTTTCTTCGTCATCTCCTCGTCGTCACTCTTTAACGCAGATCATCACTCCATATATAGTGCGCTTATTTCTAATCTTTTTTAAAAAGTTTATTTTTAATCTTAATTAATTAGCTTGAATTAGTAAACAAATTCTTGTGCAAATTAAAATAAATAAACACTTAACATAAAACAAGTTATATATGTATAATCAAATCGTATCTCATTGAAGCGATTCATAAGTTACAATTACATGATTAAAAGATAAAAAATTTCCGCAAGATAGCACTAAAATATAAAAAGTTTCGCTTCAACATCATTTTCTTCTCACCCGCCCCGTAAAACTCCAATATTGAATGCATCTCCTCCTTACTTGAAGTCCTTGATGCTCCATCTGAATCCACAAATAATTTGGAGCCAAAGCAGTGAAGGGTGCACTCGACCGCTTTCAAAGAATATTCTTGAACAACCACTTGGTTCCAAAGCCGAGGTTTTGGAATCAGTAATCGCGATTCTCCGTAGGGGGACGATGGTGTGTGCAATTCACATAATGCGATTTACACACCCTTATCACCCATGTAATGTGATTTACTCAAACTCAAAAGTTGTTTGACCATTAAGACAGAGACCTTTAAGTCTAGGTATAGGAAGAAAGAGTGATGAAGTTAATCTCCATGGCAGAGCCATATTGTAAAGTAAAAATTAAAGGAAGGAAGGAAGCTATTTATAGGAGTAGGAGATGAAGTTACTAGGCGCCGTAAGTTGCTAAAAATTAAATTGATCATTAAGAGCATTAGGTTCCAAGTCGCATTGAGTTGGCAATCATATATTATAAACGTGCGTAAAAGAAAACGCCCAAGGAATAGGAAGAAATAGACCTTTAAGTCTAGGTATAAACTTAGTGCTCATAAAGAGGATTATAGGTTACAATGTGCATGGGTAAGTAGCACAGAAGGAATGGGTAATTTAGCATCGTAGTAGTCAAAGGAATGAATGCTTTTGCAGAATTTATACACTTTTAACGCCACCGTTGAATAAAACTGACGTTAAAAGTGTTTTTAAAATTAAAAAATTTATTTTTAACGCCGCTTGTTTATACAATTGACGTTAAAGTGTGATTTTTACTCAGCTAAATAAATAGCCGACGAATAATCCTATGTCCCTATATGCCCCGTCGTCACTCTTAACACAAGTCTCGTGAGCCATTTTGTGAAGGAATAGAAATATAGAGGAAAAGAAGAGGCAAGATACATCGATACGTAATAATGGTATTTTATATAGAGAATGATTTTTTACACAACACTTTTAACGCCGCTGAATTGAACAACCGAGGTTAAAAGTATTTTTTAAAAAATATTAATATTTAACGCCGCTTGTTTAATACAATCGACGCTAAACAATTACTTTTAACGTTAGTTGTTTAATAAAATCGACGCTAAATATTGTTTTATTTTTTGCTTTTTGATTATAACGCTTACACCCGCGCGCCTTCCGAACTCGCCCCCGTACGCACGCCTCTTTTCTATTTTCATCACGCCAACCCTAGATCACTCTCAACCTCACTCGCCTCACCCAAAGACATAACCCTAATCGCGAGCTCATCTCCACCGCAACCACCGCGAGGGCTTCTTCGCCACCACCGTGAGGTACACTATTAACTCTAACTCGTTCTTTCCATTCATTCTTTGCAATAACTTGACATCTCTCTTCCCCTTCCCGCGCACTAACTCTCCTTGTCCCTCTCCGCTTCTCACAGAACTACATCGAACGTTGGCCACCACTGAGCGATTCCTCCCAACCACCACGTGAGCACCTATTTCTCGGTGAGTATTTAGGGCACATTTTTGTATTTTTGGTTTTGAGTGTATGTTGAAACTATAGTCTCAATAGTTGAAACTTGGAAACCGTGAGTTTGAGTTGTTTGGAATGTACGCCTCTATTTTTGGTTTTGAGTGCATGTTGCTCGCTGGTTGATCTGTCACTACGCGGATGCTCATCACGGCCAGGCCGTGATCGCCCGCCTCGTGATGGCATGGTTCCGGTTCAGCTTGGCACGCTACGCCGTGGATGGACATCACCGCCAAGCCGTGACCAAGCTTGGCAATCTTCAAAACTATAGTTTTCAATCTCCCGTATTGTCCTTATATCGATATATGTTTTGTATATCTACAGGACCTATCTAGTTATGGATCGTAGTTGGATGGTTTGTAAGCTTACTAGTGCCGAGTATTTGAAGGGGTGGGAGAATTTATAGAATTTGCTCAAAGGAATGTTCCTAATAGTAATGGAATGTTCTGTTGTCCTTGTGTCAAGTGTTTGAATACGAGGAAATGTACTGTGAAGGATATACGTACTCATTTGATTTGTGAAGGGATTTGCTTGAGTTATACAAGATGGATATGGGTACGGTGATGTGTTGTTGAGTAGTACTACGAGTGTCTCCCAAAGTGAGGACGCTGACGAGATATGGAGGATGATCGAGCAGAGGACATGATCCGTGATATTGGTCAAGAATCTTTTCATCGAGCTCATGTGGTATGATAGGTAGTGCGGATGCGGATAAGCCTTTATATCCAGGGTGTACTACTCATACACGGTTGTCGCGGTGCTAAAAATTGGTTTGTGTGAAGGCGAGAAATGGTTGGACCGATAAAAGCTTCACTTAATTGCTTGAAGTGTTGAAAGACTTGCTTCCTGGAGGACAACACATTGCCCGACCGCAACCACGAGGCCAAGAAGGTATTGTGTCCTCATGGGTATGGAGTATAAGAAGATACACGCATGCCCCAATGATTGCATATTGTACATCTAAGATTCATGAAGACAATCACGATTGCCCCAAATGTGGGTTATCACGATACAAAGTGAAGGGGTGGTGATGATGATGATGATCTTGATGATGCGAGAAAAAGGGTCCTCATGCAAGGTGTCATGGTATCTTCCAATAATTCCAAGGTTCAAGCGATTGTTTGCCAATGCGAAAGATGCGAAGAATCTTAGATGGCATAATGATGAGAGGAAACGTGATGGAAAGGTTCGCTCATCCCGCTGATTCTATTCAATGGAAGAATATCGATACTATGTTTCCGGATTTCGCCGATGAGCCAAGAAACCTAAGGCTTGACTTGCTACGGATGAAATGAATCCTTATGGTAACATGAGTAGTATTCATAGTTCATGGCCTGTTCTGTTGGTAATTTACAACATGCCCCCTTGGTCAGGCATGAAGCAAAATACATGATGTTGTCTATGATGATTTCTGGCCCAAAGCAACCGAAATGACTTAGATGTTTATCTAGGTCCCTTGATTGAAGACTTGAAAACGCTGTGGGTGGAAGGTGTGATGTAGTTGATGGGTATTCTCATGAGACTTTCAAGCTTCTGGTGCATGTTATTTTGCACCATCAACGACTTTCCAAAGATACTCAGAACTTGTCCTGCATAAAGGTCAGGGGGGCATAAAGCATGCCCTATATGTGAAGAAGGCACATGCTACACTTAGTTTACCTTGGGCATCGGAGATTTCTTAGACGTGATCACCCATATCGTAAAGATGAAAAAGCTTTTAATGGATGCCAAGAGACGTAAGAAGTGCCTACGGCCTTAATTGAGAGCAGTTTATCGAGGGTAAAGGACATCGATGTTATATTCGGTAAGTCCAAAAAGAAAGGTAAAGCTGCCGAGAAAAACATATGGAAGAAGAGGTCAATATTCTTTGATCTTCCATAGTGCAAGCTTGATGTCGACACCGCATTGATGTGATGCATGTGGAGAAAAATGTGTGTGATAGTGTGATCGGACGCTTCTCAACATTCGGGGCAAGACAAAGGATGGTGTGAATGCTCGCCTCAGACCTCGCTAGCATGGGTATACGAGAGCAGTTAGCTCCAGCTTGTTGAGGATGGTAAGTGAACTTATTTGCCGCCAAAGATGTCATACTTTGTCAAAAAAAAGAGAGACAAAGTTTCTAGCGGTGTCTTCGTGGCATCAAAGTTCCACATGGTTACTCTTCAAATATGAAGAGGCTTGTCTCTAGTGATCTTAAATTGGTTGGCTTGAAGTCTCATGATTGTCACATCTTGATGCAACAACTTCCGCCTCATATTCGTGGTATTGCTACAAAAAATGTGAGACATGCCATTACTCCTATTGTGTCATTCTTCAATTCTATATGTAGCAAAGTCATTGACCCTCGTATGTTGGATGACTTGGAAGTTGAGGCCGACAATCTTGTGCCAATCGAGATGTATTTTCCTCCTTCCTTTTTCGACATAATGGTTCACTTAATTGTTCATTTGGTGAGGGAGATTAGATTATGGGCCGGTTTTTCTAAGATGGATGTACCCAAATGAGCGCTACATGAAGATCTTGGGAAAGGGCACGTGAAGAATCCTCATCGTCCTAAGATCTATTGTTCAAAGGTATGCCCGCAGGCTATCGAGTTTTGTTCTATCACCTTCATAACACGTGATCCCATAGGTTCCTAAGCCTCGCACGATGAGACTGATGTCAAGGTAAGGGTACATGGCTTAAGAATTAATAGGAAGGATCGGAGGAAGTGCTTAAAGCACATTTGTATGTATCAACAACATCGAATGTGTTCAGCCTTCTTATTTGAACATAAAGAAAAGTCAATCAAGAAAACCTCGAACGAGCGTAAAGGTGGTTGTTGAACAAGCATAACAAGACTTTCTTACCATGGTTCAAGGAAGAAATGCTTAAGGATGGTAGTATCGCTCACGACGTAAAATGGCTAGCACGTGGGCCTAACTTCAACGCCATATGTTGGAGCGATACGACATAAATAACTTTTCCTTTTATACAAAGGAACAAGATAACAAGAGTACCATGCAAAATAGTGGGTTATGATCATGGCCAAGCAATGCACTTCTAGTGCAAAGGACACAAAACCAAGAAAAAGACCGAGACCTTACTTTGGATATATTGAAGATATTTGGGTGCCTGACTACACTAAGCTTACTTGTGCCGTGATTTTAAATGTAAGGTTGATAGTAACGGTGTACAAACCGACTAATTGAGGTTCACATTGGTAGACCTCAACAAGTTAGGGTCATATAAATGAGCCTTTCATAATGGCTTCCCAAGCAAAACAAGTGTTCTACATCACCGATCCTTCTAACAAAAGGTTGTCCGTGGTTCTCAAGGAAAAAGCATGTATAATGGTAGTGATGAAAATGAAGATTCAAATCTTGGATATTCCCGACTCCTTCTTTTCAACAAACATGCCTACTATAATCGAGGAGACACAGTGGATCGATGTATATGCCACTCGTGATGATCATCACGAGGGATATTGATATAGTAGTTTAAACTTAGTATACATTTATTTTTATTTATATTTATGTATTTATTTTGAGTTATAACCTATGTTAATAAATATATATTGTTTCACAATACATATAGGATCATTATTCCATTTTTCCTTTGCAATTATGTAATGTGATATATTCGTGTCTTCGGGATATTTACTCGATGCGTGGATGTCCGGGGGAGTGATATTTTAAAACTGAATTTAAAAAAAATACTATTAACGCTGGCTTATCATACAACCGACGCTAATAGTATTTTATAAAATATACAAGACACTATTAACGCCGCTTGTTTATTACAATCGACGCAAAATTAAGACCTTTAACGCCGGCTTCGATAACAATTGACGTAGTTTTAACAAAATTAACGCCGCTTTTTTAAAGAACCGACGTTACGCGACGTGTTAAAGAACCGACAGCATTAGTGTTATATTTAACGCGCTCTCAATCGACGTTAAAGTTTAACTTTAACGCCACCGATTTACGCTACAAGATTCGGACGCAAAAAATCAATTTTAACTCGACGTGAAAAAGCACTTATTGCACTTAGTTATCATCCTAATGATCGAGATAAGATACTTAAGATATTTACAAAGAGGGTCATATCAACCTACTTCAACATAATTTTCCTCGTTAGCAATGATTTTGCTCAAGGTACATCAATCAGAAAGAGCATTTCTCTCTGCTATTAAGATTGTGAAAAATATATTGCGAATTGAATGGGGGATGCATGGATTAATGATTGTCTAATGACTTAGATTGAGCGAGAAGTGTTCAACACCTTGGACATTGAGTTGATTATTCAACATTTCAAAACATGATGCCACATATAGGACAATTATGAGGTATGAATTTATTTGACGATATATATTTAAATTTTGCGATTTTAACATTCATGTTTTATCTTTATATATATGACAATATTTATTATTAATTGTTTTAATTTTAAAAATATGTTGCCCTCACTAACCCCTGGATCCTAAATCCGCCACTATATATATATATATATATAATCACACACACATAACTTTTGGGGACTCCATTAAAAATAAGACAAAAATTCACCCATTATCATCATCTTTTTGTTGAAATAATCCAAAGCCCAAAAGAAACACACAAAATATAATTTATTAATTAACTATTCATATATTTATTTAATATAGCAACTTTATACCTCGCCTATTTAAGAGCAGACAATTGATTTAAAACCAACATCATAATATTTAAATAGACCAGCTACGACATCAGTCTGGAGATCTTCAGTCTCATTTTCGTGTCACATTCTTCATCCCCATCAATCACAATTTATCATGCATTTATTAAACGAAATTATAACTCATTAATACTTACGCATATTCTCTAATTCTTGACTGACATGGAACATCGAGATACCAATTCTTTGGGAGAATTTGCATCCGGACAACTCTAGTGCATAAAAAACTCCAAAGATGTTAATCAAGTTAGTATTAAATAAAAGCACTTAGCAATTAAAAGAGGAAATAACAAATTTGGGGGCCTTACCTGTAGACGGCAGTAAAAGGAGAATAGGTAAATTTGAAATATTTACCAACGCAAGGAGAAACAGGGAAATTCTTTGCCTAGCGCCACCCAAAAACAAAGAGATCA